>OV725078.1:161336919-161826919 GCA_928085145.1 Nezara viridula | reverse complement strand
ATTAATGATATTCTTACTAAAACAAGACATAAATTTTCTATTCCAGGCTCTATTGTACGGCGGAAAGCAGCCTATTAGAGCAATACTCAAAAGAAGAACTTCCAACCGGGGGAAATAAACACGAGAGTGGATTAACGATAAAAGTAGAGACTACGCATGTGGAATATAAATACCACAGCCATGGAAATCCGACCATTAAAGAACTGGCCAAGAGGGAAACCCAGTACAGAAGCAGTTACTTTTTATGGCCTAGGATAAAGGAGGCTGTGCCTGTAAAAATTTGATGCCGCTTTCAAATAACCGCCTTCCCCCCTCCCAAAAACCTCTTGTAATTCTTTATGCATTCTTTTTTTTTTTTTTTTTTTCATTTCGGATTATGCCTTTTTTATTCAGGCATAGATTTCGGCTTGAACGAATAGTCCAATTTAGAAAACCACTTCGACGGCCTGCAGTAGTAGCATACCGTGGTTGGGACTCAAGATTTACAGTGAAATATTCTTACCATTCCGACTTTTGATTTTTAAAACCATCCGAATAATTTTTCAAGACCTCTGGGTAATTAATTTTTTTTTAATGTTGTAACCGAACATTTTATCTACTTACTAACTAATAATTACTATGAGTATACTCACTATCCATGGACGTGTATACGGTGTGAGTATGGTTATTAAATAATAAGACCGATGGTGTAAATATTTTTTTTTTCATAAATATTTACTTATTATCACTGAAAGACTTAAACACTTAAATGAATGACTTAAACAACATATATGACAAATTTATAAATTATGAACTTTTGCAGATTTATTTTATTTTATTTATTTATTTTCTTTATTTTTTATTTTAAAAGTTCATTTGGTTATTAATCTCAACTCATTTATTGATTTTATTTATATATTTTTAAAGTTTATCTATTTATTTCATTCAATCAATCCTTTTATTTAATTACGTTATTTTGTTATTTATTTATTTAGTTATAGTTAGTTCTTTATTTATTCATTTATTTAGTTATTTATTTAATTATGTAATTTTTATTTTTTTATTTCATTTTATCAATCCTTTTATTTGATTATGTTTATCCTTTTTTTTTTTTATTCTTATTTTTTTTTTTTTTTTTTTTTTTTGACTAAGCATCAACAATGGGGTTCAAGAACCACGAATTCTCGTGGTCGAACATTGCTGTCTGTACTCAATTCCCAAAATTTTACCCTTCTTCCACCCAACTCACCTACCTACTGGCCCACTGATCCTAACCGTAATCCCGATATCCTCGATTTCTTTATCCATAATGGTTTAGGTGCTCTCAACCATTCCGTTGCCCGTCTTGACGAGCTTTCCTCAGACCACAGCCCATTAATACTCCAAGTATCACTAGCTCCTATTCCTAAACCCTCTCCTCCGTCCTTCATCAGAGGCCCAGTTAACTGGAAACTCTTTCATCAAATCCTCTCCGATAAAATTGACCTCAGAGTAACCCTGAAAACCCCTGAAGACCTGGACAATGCAGTAAATTCCTTCACTACCAAAATTCAAGAAGCAGTCTGGACTGCTTCCTCCCCTGATCACTCCTCAAAAATCCTTAAGAAACATAATTTACCTCAACACCTCCTTGACCTAATCCACATAAAACGCCGTGCGAGATTATTATGGCAACGTACCAGACATCCAGCCGACCGCCACTCCTACAATTATCACTGTAAAAAATTAAAACAAGAATTAGCCACCTTCAGATCCCAATCATTCAATTCCTACCTCACCACACTCTCTGCTCATGATAATTCCCTTTGGAATATCACCAGAAAAATCCTCAAATCCCATCATATTTCCCACCCTCCTCGACGAGATGATGGCTCCTGGGCAGCATCTGATGAAGATAAAGCCGAGGAATTTGCCAAACACCTTTCCTTTACTTTCGCTCCTCATCCAGAATCCCATCCCAGCCACACAGTAAAAGTAGAAGAATCCCTCTCAATACCTATCCCACTCTCCTTACCACCTAAAGCTGTTAATCCCTCTGAGGTCAAATACCTTTTACGGAAAATCACTCCTCGCAAATCTCCTGGATATGACCTTCTAACCCCACAGATCCTTCGACAACTTCCATCTAAAGCCATCATATTTCTTACATATATATACAATTGCATCCTACGAACTACCCACTTCCCTCTTTTATGGAAACATTCCACCATCGTCCTCATCTTGAAACCAGGCAAACCTTCCAACAATACAGCATCCTATAGACCTATTAGCCTACTCCCAATCCTCTCAAAAATTTTTGAAGAGATCCTACTGAAACGAATCCTACCTATAATTGAACCCTATAACCTTCCTACTCATCAATTCGGATTTCGTTCCCAACATTCCACTGTCCAACAAGGACTCCGAGTTGTTGACCATATATCCTCAACCCTAGAAAGCAAGCAGTATTGCTCGGGTGCATTTCTGGACATAGCGCAAGCTTTTGACCGGGTATGGCACGCCGGATTACTCTTCAAGCTTAAAATCCACCTACCATAGTCCTTATACCTAGTACTCCGATCCTATCTTTCCGACCGCTCCTTCCGAGTTCGCTGTGGCACCGAATTCTCCGACTGTTACTCAATTGAGGCTGGCGTTCCTCAAGGCAGCGTCTTGGGCCCCATCCTTTACATTCTCTTTACCGCTGATATTCCTGTCCATCCCGATACCCTCCTGGCAACTTTCGCTGATGACACTGCTATTATTTCTTCCAACTCAGATCCTGAAACAGCGTCCGCAAACTTACAAAGGCACCTCTTCCTGATTGAACACTGGTGTAAGAAATGGCGCATTAAGGTAAACGAATCTAAATGTAAACACATTACCTTCACCCTTCGGCGTAATACCTGCCCACCAGTTTATTTTAACTCCATCCAGCTTCCTTTCTCAGATACAGTCCGGTATCTTGGCTTTCTCTTAGACAGACGACTAACATGGAATCCACATACTAGACTTAAAAGACAGGAACTTAACAGACGATATGGCCAGCTATATAGACTACTGAATAGAAAATCTAAACTTTCTGGTGAAAACAAATTACTGATCTACAAGACAATACTGAAACCCATCAGGATTTACGGACTAGAACTATGGGGAACAGCCAAATTTTCTAACATCAAACGCATTCAATCCTTTCAGTCTAAAGTCCTCCGTACAATAGTCAATGCTCCCTTCTATGTAACCAATAAAACCCTACACCATGACCTTAATATCCCATTTATTCTGGATCTTATCCCAGCCAAATTTTCCAAATTTCACCAGAACCTTTCTCATCACCCAAATCCCGTTGTACAATCCCTATCAAGCACCACCCATCCCTACAATCCCCTTCGTAGGTTAAAGCGGCAGTGGCCACGAGACCTTTTGTAAATATGGATATTTTGGAGTTCTAGCAATGGCCAGATTCTCCACTCAAGTCATGAGTGTCTGTGGCTGTAGCGCTCTTACTCATCCTCCGCTGGTTTAAAATACCAGTGAAGTGGCTGAGGGAGAAGCGTAGGGATCTCCTAAGCCTCCCTTTTCCCTCCACATGTGGAGGGGACAGGATTGGTTCGGAGATCACCTGGCAAATTGTAGATAATGTATATAGGTATGTTTTATATAAGGTGTTTGTTTTACTTTTATTTCTATTTTTATTTACTTATGTGTATGTATATATATATTTTTTTTCTTTACTCTTTTGTTCTTTTTTCTTATTCTTTTGTTATTACTTTATTTATTTATATTTTTGTATATACGGTATGAATGCAATCTCTGAACTCTATTATAAGTGTCCTTAAACTGTGACAAATTGTAATATTTCTGAATAAAGTGTTTTAATAATAAAATAAAAAAAAAAAAAAAAATTTTTTTGACTAACCTTCCAAATAGTATAAAAGTATTATTATTTAGACCTGGATGTTTTGCGCCTAGACATCGAAACAAAACAAACAAACTTATTATCACATTCCCGCAAACCTTCAAGCGCTTCATGCTAATCTCCAATTCTCTAAGAGTGAGAAGAAATCTTCATATTCCAGCTTTTTCAGGAAGTAAATATAACTTACGCGATTCTCATTATATAAATATATATATATTTTTTTTGTGTGTGTGTATAAAATATTATTTAAAATCTCTTCCAAACAAATGTTTGATATACACTGTAGAAAGCGTATACTTCTTGAAAACGATTTTTCTTAATAATTTTTTTCTATTAAGTATGGTATTTGTGAAGATTATTGGCCCATTGGGATATTTTCCTCAAGAAAATAATTTATTAATCACGTACATAAATAAGCTTTAGAACATAGGACTAAACACAGATTTTTTTTTTTTTTTTTTTTTTAATAATAATACAATCAGCCACTGGAGGGCTATAAGTATTAGAGCTAAGAGTTCTCATTCAAACAATATATACAAATAATAGAGAAATAAATATAAATATAAAAGTAAATAAATAATACTGATAAAGAAAGAAAAAAAAGTAAGCAATAACATAAAAAGAAACTTATAAACACAATCATACCTATATACAATATATACATTCGCCCAGGAATCTCCGAGCCAGGCGTTTTCCCCCACATGTGGAAGGCAAAGCAAGACTCCAGGAAATCCCAGTGCCACTTTTCCAGCCGCATCACTAGTATTAGAAGCCAATGGAGACTGAAAGAGGGCACTAGAGCCACAGACGCTCGGGACCTTGTATTTACATATTAACTAATGCTTAATATGGGTAATGCATGAACGTGTATACGGTATGTGTGTGGTTATTAAATAATAAGTCCGATAGTGTAAATATTTTTTTTTTCATAATTATTTACTTATTATCACATTCCCACAAACCATCAAACGCTCCATGCTAATCTCTCATAGTCTGATTGAGGGAAAGAAATATTCATATGCCAGCTTCTTCAATAAGTAAATATAACTTATGTGATTCTCATTATATATATATATATATATTTTTTTTTTTTTTTGTATATAATAATTTTATGTAAAATCTCTATCAAACAAATGTTTGATATACACTGCAGAAAGCGTATGCTACTTAAAAACGATTTTTCTTAATAATCTATTAAGTATGGTGTTCCTGAAGAGCATTGGCCCATTGAGATACTTTCCTCAAGAAAATAATATATTAATTACGTACATAAATAAACTGTACAACATAGGACTAAACACAGATTTTTCTTGACCCATAATAAACATTTTGATTGATATTTATTTATTTATTTTTTATTGTTATTTTCCCGGTATCGTTGCTCGGGCCTTGAGTTTAAATCCTCTCCTATATTAACCTGAACCGCCTCTTATGCACAAATATCTGTAGTCAATGAACTTTCACTCAATGGGAGTAATCTGACAAATTCACGATGCGATGATTAAAGATACCGTTTGTAATAGAATCGTTGAGTGCATATCAAACCACTTCAGTCACAAATTTGAATTTTTTTAACTTCTCCAAATGTTCAAATACTTGTACTTTTCTTTGCTTTAGTCATAACAAGAATTTATGTTTCTGTCATGCAAAAATTACCTAATATCGACATAGGCTCAGGAAAATTTAAAATTTGATTCGGGCTTATGATGTTTCTGCACTCAACTGTTTTTTACAGACAGATGAAAATATGGAAAAAAGTAACCATTCATCAAAAGTTTATATTTTTCAATTAACAATTTATATTAATTTTAATTTATTTTACAATTTAATTTATTTATATTTGAATTTAATGTATTTTACAACAATTTTAAGAATTTATAATTTTTCATATTATACCAAACATAAAGTTACAGTACTGCAAAGTCATCATAAAACAGGAATATAACAAAGTGAAAAGCTCTCAAAGATCATTATCGACGAATGTATCATTGTCACGTGCTGTGGTTGATCAGATAAATAGTTGACCATAAAAAACTTTGAAGTTTTCATTTATGTTTATATTCTTAAGTACCATAAATATAAATGGTATTTGTATTTATATTTTTGAATATAAATATGCCCATCTCTGCTGGTCGTGCGATCCAGCGCTGGGTGCATAACCATGACAGTCACTGACTCATGTTATTTCTGCACTCAGCGATCGAAAAATACGTCATGTATTTACGGAACTACTCAACAGACTAACGTGTTTCTTGCACTCTACAAGCATACTGCCTTTCTAATCTTCTTTTCATCGAAAACGATTTTTCGCATCCACCTCCAATACTCATGGCTTATCGAGATTCTCGACTCGCTTGCATCATACCTGAGGACTTAATTTTTATTATTTTTTATTTCCACCTTACTCTGCTTTGAACATGTGTTTGCAGCAGCAGCTGGAGTTAAACTCGTGCAGATAACATCTTAATGCTGCATATAAGCAACATTATGAATGGTAAAACCTCAGATCTATAAGACCTTGGGTATGATAAAAACAATTAGCGACCAGCGATAAGCGAAGAGTAATGGCTACAATAAGAATTACAAAGGGTATTTTTCATCATCACGTCGTGAATTTGTGAGATTACTCGTATTGAGTTCAATGGATAAGTATTTATCTATAAAGAGGCGGTTCAGATTTAATATAGGGGAGGATATATATTCTAAGCCCGAGCAACAATACCAAAAGAATGACGATAAAAAAAAAATAAATAACAATGAAAATTTAGTCCTATATTATACAGTTTATTAATGTATATGACCAATAGATTATATTATTGAGGAAAATATCTCAATGGGCCAATACTCTTCAAGAAAATCATAATTAATAGAGCACAATTATTAAGAAAAATCGTTTATAAGAAGTACATTTTTTTTTTTAATTTTAAATCCAACATTTACTTGAAAGAGATTTTACATAATATTTTATACAATCTCCACTGGGTTTAGCCCTAATGAAGCGATTGAGAGAGAAGTGCTGGGATCTCCTGGAGTCATGCTTTTCCTTCCACAGTTGGAGGGACAAGTCTGACTCGGAGTTCTCTAGCCTAATTGTAATAGTGTATATAGGTACGGATGTGTCCTTTTTATTATTTATTTTTAGGTTTTTTTATACTTATTTTTTATATACTTATGGATAAGTATTTATCCATAAGAGGCGGTTCAGACTTAATCTGGGGGAATGTATACATTATAAGCCCGAGCAACAATACCAAGAGAATGACGATAAAAAAAAAAAAAAAATAACAATGAAAATTTAGTCCTATATTATACAGTTTATTAATGTATATGACCAATAGATTATATTATTGAGGAAAATATCTCAATGGGCCAATACTCTTCAAGAAAATCATAATTAATAGAGCACAGTTATTAAGAAAAATCGTTTATAAGAAGTATTTATAAGAATTTTTAGGTTTTTTTATACTTATTTATTGTATGTATATATTCTTTTTCTGTATAATTCATTTTTTTTCATTTTACACAGAGTGTGAGTGTGATCTCAGAACACTATTATAAATGTCCCTTGAGACAGATTGTAATATTTTCAAAAAAAAAAAAAAAAAAAAAATATATATATATATATATATATATATATATATATATATATATATATATATATTATACAAAATTTAAAAAAAAAAAACTATAATAATAATCACATAACTTATATTTACTTAACGTTCTAACAGGATGATAAACTCTTAATATAATTGTAAACCTTAAAACACGATGTTTGACCTATGTAGTTATGTAGCTACATAACTCTACAAAATATGACATAACACGTTGGTAATTTGTCTTAATATCCGTGCTTGAAACATGGCGTTTACATTAAAATGAACATAATATCAATCGATTGATTGAGTGCATCCGTGTTTCGGTCCCATGATCAAGTCTACATAATATATTGAGGTTAATTATCTTGTACTAAATTTAGTCTAATTTGTATTAAAATTAATAACTTAGATAATAATTATTTATTTTCTTTTTAGATTAAAGCTAGAAAAAACTTACTCTGATTAAGGGATTTACCTCAAATGAATATATAATTCATTACACTTTTTTTTTATTTGGTTGAAATGTTTTTCAGTATATCTGTTTATACAATGCACCCTCCTAAAACTCTCAACGCACTGCTTCGGTTGTGTGTATGTGCGGCGTTATCCAAAATATTTAAACATTTTTCTCGATATGACGTCAAAAACTTTCGGGCCTACGAAGTTTGTATTAGCTTGACGAATAATCGCGCGGTTATACGTAAATATGAACTTCCACGGAAAATCATGGACGATGAAATGTTCAACTTCGCTACTTAAGGTTACTTAAGACTAGATGAATCAAAAAGTAAACCTATTTGCTCGAAGGTCATAGGTCACCAGCCTAACTTAAGACGAGTTAAGTTATAAGTCAACCGGTAAGGTAAGTTAGCCTTGTAGGCAGAATTCAATGCAGTAACTCAGACCGTAACTTGCAAGTCCCCGCAAAGTCCAGCCAGTTTCCAAGCTATCACTAGATAACAGTTACAATAAATAAAAGCACCAAGTTACCTTAAGACTTAGTTTCACTTTGTCTCGTAATTTTAGCATTACTGACAAATAATAATAGAACGTTTTTTCATCCTATAAAAAATGACTTTTTTCTCTCTGGTGCATATGCATGTGTAAATAAGTAGACATTATTTATCTACACAAATAACTCGGCTCCACACTGACCTCAATAAATATAAAAATTAGAACAGCGTATAAAAAGTGTAAATATTTGTACACTCTAAAGATATAGAATGATCAAAAAGTAAAACCAGTTTAAGTGGAAAGTTCTTTCCACGATAGTGGAATTGATCTGGAATCAGAGGACTTACGCGTAGATGAGAAGCACCAATAATGAACTGCTAACAGAAACGAATCATTCGATATCTCATTATATGAAGGAAAGAAGGTTATGATGGGTGAGACATGTAGCAATCCATCAGAAAGCTTCTCTACAAAACAATCAAACCCTCAATGGTTTGCCAAAACACTTGGGAGGCCTAAAACCAGATGGATATCTAAAATCAAACAATATGGTACAGAGTTGCAAGCGATATAACCGGAAATAAGTAATCCAAGATAGGCAGAGGTGGAAAGGAATGCATCAGTTGGGTCAAAGATCTACAATATATATATATATATATATTTATATGTATTAAAAAAGTTGTATGTATATATATATATATATATATATCAAAGTAATTGAAGTTATCAACCGTCACATCGTGACTATGGAGTTTACATTGTCAATGTTAAATGTGAAAAATTGTTGGATTGGATAATGTTAGAATTAAGATAAAGTTAATGAGAGCTGAACAAAATGGTAAACATCAAAGGGGTAGACCTCAACGTAAACGGAGTGATTTGTGATTCCAAGGCACTTGTTGGTATTATTTAATATTTAATTGTATGGAATACAGCAATATAAATATTAAAGTGTGTATATATATAAGGGTACTTATACAAATAAAAATATCCACAATGACACATAAAAAAATACAGCGTCTATAATTTTTAATTCTACTTTCCCTTTGTCAGAAAATACCTTTTTCTGCTAAGAAGAGGGTGGTAAGTAAAAGGTGTATGATGCGCGCACCGCACCAGGTTGTTTTTTTTTTAAATTGTACTATTCAATAAAAACAGTGAAAAATGTATATTCTGCCAACTGAAAATATTCTCGGAAACTCCACGAACAACAGAAGGTATCAATAAACCAGTTTACCTAGTTTGTGGCGTTCGAAAAAAAAAAAAAAAAAATAGGTTTCGCTAGTTTTTCCTTACTCGTCCCAATGTGCAACGGTTCAGCTTAGATATTATTTAAAATACTCGATATCAATAAATTAAAAAAAAAAAAATTAAAAAATTCTGAAGATTCAACTTTTCCTAGCATATATTAAAATACATTGATTATTAATTTTGTTTATAAGTTTTTAATTTGGAGGAAAATATCTCAATGGGCCAATACTCTTCAAGAAAATCATAATTAATAGAGCACAATTATTAAGAAAAATCGTTTATAAGAAGATTTTTTAATATTTAGATTTTTTTAAGATTAACATTTCTTTTTTAATTTTAAATCCAACATTTACTTGAAAGAGATTTTACATAATATTTTATACAATCTCCACTGGGTTTAGCCCTAATGAAGCGGTTGAGAGAGAAGTGCTGGGATCTCCTGGAGTCATGCTTTTCACAGTCATGAGTGATTTGTGATTCCAAGGCACTTGTTGGTATTATTTAATATTTAATTGTATGGAATACAGCAATATAAATATTAAAGTGTGTATATATATAAGGGTACTTATACAAATAAAAATATCCACAATGACACATAAAAAAATACAGCGTCTATAATTTTTAATTCTACTTTCCCTTTGTCAGAAAATACCTTTTTCTGCTAAGAAGAGGGTGGTAAGTAAAAGGTGTATGATGCGCGCACCGCACCAGATTGTTTTTTTTTTAAATTGTACTATTCAATCAAAACAGTGAAAAATGTATATTCTGCCAACTGAAAATATTCTCGGAAACTCCACGAACAACAGAAGGTATCAATAAACCAGTTTACCTAGTTTGTGGCGTTCGAAAAAAAAAAAAAAAAAATAGGTTTCGCTAGTTTTTCCTTACTCGTCCCAATGTGCAACGGTTCAGCTTAGATATTATTTAAAATACTCGATATCAATAAATTAAAAAAAAAAAAAATTAAAAAATTCTGAAGATTCAACTTTTCCTAGCATATATTAAAATACATTGATTATTAATTTTGTTTATAAGTTTTTAATTTGGAGGAAAATATCTCAATGGGCCAATACTCTTCAAGAAAATCATAATTAATAGAGCACAATTATTAAGAAAAATCGTTTATAAGAAGATTTTTTAATATTTAGATTTTTTTAAGATTAACATTTCTTTTTTAATTTTAAATCCAACATTTACTTGAAAGAGATTTTACATAATATTTTATACAATCTCCACTGGGTTTAGCCCTAATGAAGCGGTTGAGAGAGAAGTGCTGGGATCTCCTGGAGTCATGCTTTTCACAGTCATGAGTGATTTGTGATTCCAAGACACTTGTTGGTATTATTTAATATTTAATTGTATGGAATACAGCAATATAAATATTAAAGTGTGTATATATATATAAGGGTACTTATACAAATAAAAATATCCACAATGACACATAAAAAAATACAGCGTCTATAATTTTTAATTCTACTTTCCCTTTGTCAGAAAATACCTTTTTCTGCTAAGAAGAGGGTGGAAAGTAAAAGGTGTATGATGCGCGCACCGCACCAGATTGTTTTTTTTTTTAAATTGTACTATTCAATAAAAACAGTGAAAAATGTATATTCTGCCAACTGAAAATATTCTCGGAAACTCCACGAACAACAGAAGGTATCAATAAACCAGTTTAACTAGTTTGTGGCGTTCGAAAACAAAAAAAAAAAAAAATTATTTTGATAGAATAAAATAGATGTCGCGAGTTTTTCCTTACTCGTCCCAATGTGCAACGGTTCAGCTTAGATATTATTTAAAATACTCAATATCAATAAATTTAGAAACAAATACAAAATTCTGAAGATTCAACTTTTCCTAGCGTATATTAAAATACATTGATTATTAATTTTGTTTATAAGTTTTTAATTTGGTTACTGATCTCAATCAGTGCTCACCATAGTTAAAAATAATTATTGAAAAATTAAAATTATGTATATATTTTTTGACTGATTAATTTATTTGAATCAGGTCTTTAAATATTTGATTTTGTGTGTCATTTGTAGTGACGGTGTCGAACTTCTGGGATTAATATTTATTTAAACTGCTCCCCTCCCCAAAAAAAAAAAATCCGATTGGAAATGGATTATATTTATACGTTCTATAATTATAATATAATTGGAGACAATTATATTTATACGTACGTATTATTTCATTGGCATTAATTATTAAATAATTAGAAATATTAATGAGGCCATAAAACCAAAATGATTTATTATATTAAACAAATTAAAACATTTAAACAATGAGAATAAAAAATAAAACTTGATTAAGGGTCGTGATAGGAGGGGAAGCCAATCCTGTATTGACGGGTCGATAAAGGTAATGTTCCTTAGATAACGTCAGATCAAATCTTGTACACATATTTATGTGCCTTCACAAGGGGTCAAATTGCTCTTTTTCAACATAAACGTTTTCCTTCCGACTTTCTAGCTACCATCTAGTTTGGTTTAAGTAATGACTTTTTGTCCCCTGTTTATATTTCTTATACTTTTTTTAATCATTTAAAGTGCACAACGTATGCGGTCCGTAATTTAATAAATGTATTATTAAAATTGAGAAAAGCTTAATAAATTGGAATATTTAGTCCGCATTATTTTTTTTTTTTTTTTGTTTTTTTAAATCATGGATAAATATCAAATATTATTATTGTTACAGTAAAATATGACTTCCAATAAAACTAAACAAATAAATTATTGATTTTTTTTACGCTACATATATTTATTCATGATATTCAAAAGTGTATTCAAATAAAAATATATCTACTAAATGTACACACAGAAATATAATGACATGGAAACGCTTGTTGAGAAACTACCTACTGGTAGCACTCTATGTATCTACGTAAGAATATCACAAGGCCATCTTCTTTTCAAGGGCCTCGGAGGGTTATCGGGGTTCGAGGAGGAAGCAAGGTTTAGAACGGGAGCAGTATTATTACATACACTTATTACTTTATCAACTCGATTCAAAGTCATTAATTAATTAATTTCGAAAGAAATTATTTTAGAAAAATTACATGTTTTATATTATACATAAGGACCTTAAGCCTATACTGCGTAAAGTTTTAGATAATGCATATGAGCTTATTTTTTTTTAGGTGAAGTATTTATAATAATATAAAATAAGGCTGTGTTTTGTAATTTCTTCACCACACTTATTTCAATTTCCATCGGATACGGCTAGTAAGCCATTTTCAAGCTATTTTATTCAATCATGCTTGTTGCATGTAGTCTATAATCAACAAGCATGATTGAATAAAATGGCTTGAACAAGGCTTACTAGCCGAAGCGTAGCCGAATCAAATCGAGTTGATAAAGAAATAACTGTACGCAATAATACTGCTCCCGCTGATGGTGGGGACAAAGATTTATTTCAAGGGTCCGACGAGAAATAAAAATTAAATAACCCAGGTGGGAATCGAACACACAACGTTCAGAACCGAGCACTCAGAGATTCACGCTCCAACGTGCTTAGCAATCACCTTGTCTTAAATATACATAAATATATACGTATATATACATAAAAGTTAAAGTAGTATAAAAATAAAGTATAACTATATATAACTAATAAATTAGTAAAAAAAAAACATGTTGTTATTTATTTGTGTGCCCAATTGACGTCATTCATTTCAATGCAAGGGACTAGAAAAGAATGCGCTCATTTTTATCGTGTTCTTTATTTTTTCCTATTCTCTTCTTTTGAAGTCGTATTCTGTTATTCACAGCGCCGAGAAATGGGTTTCCTCTTGGACGAATTTCAAGAAAAGCGTTGAAGGGCAAAGGTAGTCACTGGAAAAGCGTTTTGGATATGACGTAAAACAGAAAACAAGAATATTTAGGAGCTGGAACATGAAACTCATCTAAATTTAAATAATAAATATACATACTAGTTATTTTTTGGTTTTAAATTTTAGAATGATAAATTAAATTATTATAATCTATAAATAATAACATAAAATAGAATTAATTATCAATTGAAAGTTATTTTAATCTTTTAACCGTCTTAGTATAAACCGTAAAAGATTTACATCCTGTGAAAACTAATAATTTTTTTCTATTGCTATACGATATCTATATTGAATACTATATTGGTAGTCATAGTATTTGTTAATATTTACGGTATGGAGTTTTATTTTCTTAATTTTTTCGATGTGAAATCAATTTAATATATGATTAAAAGGCTAAAGAAAATTTATATAATTCCTAAAAAAAAAAAGTTTGAATTATTAGCAGAAATTTAACCTGATAATTGAACATTCCTGTAAAAAATAAAAACCCAAATAGATCTCAACTCATTTATCTCAACTCATAAACTCATTTATTAATTTACAGCTTATACTATCTAAAAAACAAATCTGGTGCGCACATCAAAAGACTTTTACTTAACACCCTCTTCTTAGCAGAAATATGTATTTTCAGATAAACGGGGAAGTGGAAGTAAAAATTATTGACGCTATATTTATTAACAATTCATTGTGGTTATTTTTATTTGTTTAAATACCCTTATATATACAAATTTAAATTTTATTTTTTTATTTTTTACAATAAATTAGGCCAATTACCACCAAAATTTTATTGATACGCATTAATTTGACGTTTCGACCATACTAAGGGTCATTTTCAAATCCTGATGAGTCCTCCGTTATATGTTCATCATTAATGTTGTAATTAATATGTTCAGTGAACATTAACTTGTCATGTTATATAGGGGCTTCGCCCACGTCATTTCTAGAGGGACTGTCATTTATATCGCTGTATTCTATACAGTTAAATATTAAATAGTACTAACGATGGTATTTATGAAAACCGAATATGTATATGAACATAATATTGTCAAAGTCCTTACTATACGAAGCTCATATTAAGTATGGAAGCCCGTTGTAATCTTTCGGGCGAGCTCGGGCAAGCTAGTATTCCTTTGATTCCTCTATTATCCGTTACGATATCTTTTTTCTTAATTATTAGTTAATTATCAAATTCTTTTCTATTTTATATTTAACTGTCTTTTATATTAGAGATGAATGCGAAATGGTCAATTTTTTCAAATAAAAAAAAATAAAGGTACTTTATAGGAAGTAAATATTGAAAATTAGCCATTCAAGCCCTGACAGAGAACATCAATGAAAATAAAGCCTACATTATATTAAAATCAGCTTAATAATACACTAATATACTGAGATAAAAATCGTAAAAATGTGTTAAATCGAATATATAATGTACCACTTCCGGTTTGCCGATTTTGACGAAAATGTTGCTGTAAACGTTAAATATACAATTTCACTTTCATACGACTCTTCGATTTTGAGCCAGACTGATAACATAGACACACACACACACACACCATTTTGTGGAACTTTGTTATTTGGACTCAGGAGACCTCAGAACACGTATTTTCGTTGAAAACTCACACTTACGATAGTAGTACTTACCCTTACTATACATTGTATTTGTAGGTAAGTGATAGTACAAAAGAATATTAATAAAAAAGATTTTCACTCTCTTATTGGTTAAGATTTTAGCGCTTTATAATGTTCATCATTCAACGTAATTCAGTATTTACGTTAAAATAGTAACGTCTGAAATATTTTTTAGTTGATTTCCTAATTCTTTTTTTATTTTTTTTTTACTCTTTCAACGTCCAAGAACAGATATAGGTGAGGGTAATGGAAGCAAGACAAATGGAGTTGGGCCTACTATCCGAAGAGGAATTGGGAGAATGTAAAGGCAACATGCCTTTGGTTATAAATGAGGCTAAAAGAGTTTTTTTTCCGACTTAGAGGTGGACGTTTTAACATAAATTAATACCTAGTTAGAATTAAACTATTAATTCTGCTTGAAACAAAAAAGAATAATGTTGAAAAATTTGTAATTTGCGTAAACCAGAAAGAAAGAAACCAGGATATAATATTCATAAATTGTTAAAACTCCATTCCTTTATTAGCTTATGAAACAATTAATCATGTAAGAAAATTGATCCTTTATACAATTAGTGTACATTTTTAATTTATATATACATATATTTATATTTATATATGAATACTATATGTGAATGAATACTATAGCCCTTTCTACCAATGCCCATCAGTGTGGCAGACTGTTTTAATACTCAGTAAAACCCCATTAAAAAAAAAATAATAATAAAATTATTAGAGACAGATATATGTTATATTTCATGGAAAACTGAGATTAAAAGAAATATTATTATCTTAAAAATCTATTATTTAATCTTAAAAGAAAATCATATTTAAAATCTCCAACATTATTTTAATTTTTTTTATTTTATTGTTGTACTAGTGGTTTGATAAGAATTACAAACAATGAAAAATGAAAAATACCCAATAGTCAACACGAAATCCAGCGGAAATAAAAACCAGACTATGAGGGATTTTGCGCTGAGCCCCCTCCCCCCTTCACCACAAATTCGGATTTTTTTCCATCGGTCCATATTTGCTTCTGAATGTGTATCTTAATCAAATACTTGAACAATCAAAATATGTACGCCTAAATCCTACGCATATACAGTTGCTCTATGTATGTATGGTATGTATGTATATATGCATATATATATATATATATATATATATATATATATATATATATATATATATATATATATATATACTATACATATATATATATATATATATATATATATATATATATATATATATATATATATATGGAGAATAAAACAAAATGTATTTTTCATATGCAGCATTTAATATCAATTGGTATTTAATTTTTTTTTCCTACGCCTAAGTAATGCATGCTTGATCAGCCATGCATGCTCTTGCAGTCAGATATAATTTTGCTTTCCTAGCATAAGGGTTGTCCATTTAATATCCATTGGTATATAATATCAATCCTTAATAATTTACTCAACATTGATAACAATGCATTATTCGTGCTAAGAAATTATATTGCCATCTTGCTCTTTATCATTTGTTCACGACCTGTAATCTGTGCTTTGGTTAATAATTTACAATATTATTGAAATAATTGAAATGAAGATTAGGTAGGCGTTGACGACCTTGGGGTTTTAAGCTTCTAAGCTCTAAATTGCAACAATTTGACCTTTGGTCTAAACATTTGCAAAACGATTTCGTCTGATGAGTAGAATACAGCATTCGGTTTCTTATTTTAGTTTTAGTTTTAAATTTTTCCTACATTACCAACCACTTTACCACATAAAAAATATTGTTTGTTTCGTATGATTTTTTTCTAGTAATTGCTAAAGAAAACTTTAAAATCAATTTAAAACAAATTACTAACAAAATATTTTATTGATACCTACAGTTTGTAAACTTTGTTTTATTACTACATTATGACTTGTGTGAACAAAATGGGATTTTGTCGAAAACCTTAAAGAAAAAAAAAAAAAAAAAAGTCTGTAACAAATTAACTAACAATAATAATATTTTAATAAATGTTGAACATTCATAAGAGAATTTTTTTCCCCTCTGCTTTTAGATAACAGACTTTTTTTCATTACTGATGTTTACATGAATCGTCCATGTGTGCTATCAGTTACTAATTACCCATAAATTGCATCCCAAAACTGGAGGATTAAAATAAATTCCAACAAATCCCATAAAATAACATTTACACATCGTCGTAACTTTCTGATCTACAGTTTCTTTTAATAATACCCCAAATATTGCTTTTGAACAAATCCAATACCTAGAATCCACCTAGACAAAGGTTTAATTTGGAATCCTCTTACAAATTCGTAATGACAAGAAACTGCTCGATGTTTCCGACTTCTTCAGCACTTACTAGACAAACGCCCTAAACTTCCAATTAATTTAAACTAAGTAAAGTAAGCTTTCAATTAATAACAAAAGACTCACATGTATCACTATAATCAGATTTATTCGTAATTACGGAGTTGAACTTCAGGACTCCACTAAACCCTCGAATTCCTCTCATATGCTTAAAATCAAAAATCCTTCGTGAAATTATCAAAGGTCCTTATTATGTCACAGATATAATCATCCATAACGACCTTAGTTTTTTTTATGTTTACGATTTTATCCAATCCGGATACCTATCTTTCAACAATAAACAACAAAACTATCCGCACCCTCTCGTTTCCTCAGAGATCTTTAATAACCCCCCAAGGAGGCTAATAAGATGGCCTCGTGATCGAATGTAGAAATTTTATAAAAATGTTATCAATGGTTACTTTCTCTAGAGACCTTTTTAGATCATGATAGGAATCGACATTTCCTTGCATTTTTATTTAACATAAAAAGTATCAACAATTTGATTCAGTACATCCCATTCCATTATCCAGCAACACTATCGTGTGGTAGAAGTTGTCTCCTCTGCGCGGAACGTATTGCACTGGAGTCTTTCTCGACATTGAACAGGCGTTTTATCGAGTCTAGCACCTAGGATTGCTTTACAAACTCCGCAAATTCCTTCCCCCTACATACTTCCTCATTGTCAGTTCCTATCTTACCGATAGATACACTTCAAAGTAAATCACAATAATACCTATTCATCTCTTTTTTCTCAATCTTCCGGTGTTCCTCAATGTAGTATCCTTGTTGCTATCCTTTACACAGTTTAGACAGCTGATATCCCAACCCATCCTAACACTGTCATCATCACTTATTTAATTAATGCCGATGACACAGGATCCTATCAGTCAATAACGATCCATCAATTACCCAAACTCTTCAATCACTCATCAGAAACCCCTGAATGGTTTCAAAACTGGAGGATTAAAGTAAATTCTAATAAATCCCATCAAATCATCTTTACCCTTCGTCGTAAACCTTGGACTTCCTTTCCTCCTGTATTCTTTAATAACTTTTATCCTTGTTGAACAAATCCGATATCTAGGTCTCCAGCTGGACAAACGTCTCACTTGGAATCCTCATACAAGGTTGAAACGACAAGAAATTGCTCAAGGTCACAAATGAAATAATCCTTAAAGACCTTAATGTTACATGTTTCCGATTTGGCCCAATCCAGATGTCTTTCCTTCCATAATAAACTTCATAACCATCCGAATCCTCTCGTTTCGGAGAACCTTGCTTCCTCTTCAATTCCTGATAATCCTCCGAGGCATCTGAAAAGAAGATGGATACTTTCTCAACAAGCGTTTACATGTGATTATATTCCTGTTCACGCATTTACTTGATGTATTTATATTGTAATACAGTTTTAAATATCTTATAGTATATATTTAAATAAATATATTTTTTATGTGATATAATATTCTGTCACATGGAACATAGTTATAATGAAGTAAGTCTACATTCACACTAAATGCACAGAAAATAAACAAAAGCAAAATAACAGATAAATAATAATGAAAAAGTATATACAATAAATAACTCAAAGATATATTTTGCTACTACAGTAGTACTTTTCAAGGGCACTCAATGTTCTTATATATGATGTCTTCAAGAAACATATCATATATGAAAGATAGAATCAATTCAATAGATAAAAAATGTGTTATGTATAAAACTCATTGTATACAATGTCCCAAACATAACATTGGTGAAACATCGCAAAATTTAACAAACAGTATAAAACAACGCAAAAATAATGTAAAAAATCCTAAAAACATAAAATCACTAAACCATCAAATTCCTCTATTGATGGCTAGTTAACTTTGGTTAGTTTACTGCTTTGTTTTTCTTTTTACTGCGATAAAACTGTGTCTAACTAACAATAAAAATATCAATATTTAATAAACAAATGTTGAACAGTCATTAGCATTTGTTCTATGGCGTTGTTTATGTTCCAGTTTTAAAGGAAGTACTCCCAGATGTATGTATTTTCTAGAACATTCTCCAATGTAAGAGTTAATCTTAACAATGGCGTTATCGATTGAGCAGGAAGACGGAAGCAATTTATGCTTAGCGAAGTGCAATAAATATAAGGAAGGAGACAGGGCTTGCATTAAGAATCGGAGGGTGTGTGTATTTCACAAGCGGGACAACTTTCTCTAATTAGCTTGAACAAGTGTCGAGTTCTGGAGCTTTGCCCACACCGCTTCGGCAAAATTTGTTTGATGTCTGCTTTTTTGGAGAATTTCAAACGAGCGGCAATGTCGATTCCGCTTTATCAAAATGTAGTACCGTTTTACCTTACAAAACGTCAAAAGAAATAAAATAATAGCTCCAAGATATATCCTGGTACTCACAGCCCAAAATTTGTTTAAACTAGAATTTAAAAAATATAAAATGGCTTATCAGCATAAACTTATATTCCTCAAAATATTTTTTGAAAAACGATACGATTAAAATATTTTTTACAGGAAATAATTACCCTTTTAAAATAGTCCATTTATTCATTTGTTAACAAAGCAACGTTTCGAAATCTATCGGTTCATTATCAAGCAATCTATAATTAAAACAAAATAAGTTATTTTGGAGTAATGATTATTAATTTTTTAAGTTAATATTTGGTTCAAATTACAAAACATTATTGTCAGAATCAAACAAAATTTAAAAATTATGAATGCAGAACATACCTAAATGTCTTCACAATTCCTTTCCTCGTTTAATTAACTCTAACTGGTATAAAATACTTTTTTGATTGTTCCACCATAAAACACAATTCATGCAATGATATATTTTATTTTGCAATTAATAAAATGCTTGTCAATAATTTATTTAGAAATATATATTTATTCTGTTTTATTTTTAAAACTAAATATTATTCAAGTTTTGAATTTTTAATTTAATTTATTACTTTCTATCTCAGACAGTCCTTCACCCTCCATTATTCCAGTTACTTTATTATTTTTAAGAACTTTCTATTAGTAGCAATTATGCTAATTTAAATTCCTGAAATTGCGTTCTATCCAAGAATTTTATTTTTTCCTCTTCCATTTCTGTAATTATTATGAGAGAAAAAAGACTATATTAAATGATGTGTAAATAGTTCTTGAAGGGCTGTACAAAAAACAGTTTTTTAAATAATAAAAAATGATGAATTATGAATTCAAGGAATAATAATGCATATATATATATATATATATATATATATATATATATATATATATATATATATATATATATAAACATAATTATTTAAATTGGGAAGCAGGTCACTTGATTAAGTTACCTAGTTCCCAATATAAATAATTATGTTAAAATATAAAACTCAAAGGCCAAAGGTAATATATATATATATATATATATATATATATATATATATATATATATATATATATATATATATATATATATATATATACATACATTGAGCAACTGTATAAGCGTAGGATTTAAAAAGAGTACATATTTTGATTGTTCAAGTATTTGATTAAGATACACAGCCAGAAGCAAATGTGGACCGAAGGAAAAAAACCCGAATTTGTATGGAAGGGGGGATGGGGTTCAGGCCAAAATCCCTCATAGTCTGGTTTTAATTTCCTCTGGATTTCGTTTCGACTATTGGGAATTCTTTATTTTTCATTGTTTGTAATTCTTATCAAACCACTAGTACAACCATAAAATAAAAAAAAAATTAAAATAATGTGGGGGATTTTCTTTTAAGTTTGAATAATAGATTTTTAAGAAAATAATATTACTTTTAATCTCAGTTTTAGATGAAGTATAACATATATCTGTCTCAGAATTTTATTATCATTATTTTTTTATTGGTTTTATTGAGTATTATTACAGTTTGCCACACTGAAGGGCAAATGTAGAAGGTTATAGTATTCATTCACACAATTTGTACATTAGAAAGGAAAATAGATATAAATAATCAAAGTAGGAAAAAAAATATATATACAGAAATAAAAAAAAAAAGTAATCTACAAGATAAATAAAATAACATGTTAAAGCCGAATGATAATAAAATAAATAAAACACATTCACACCTATGTACAATATTTACATTGGCCCAGGGGAATCTGAATCAAGCATTGTCCCCCAAATGTGGAAGCCAAAGTAGGACTCCAGGAAATCACAGTGCTTCTCTCCCAGCCGCGTCACTGGTAATGGAAGGCAGTGGAGGCTGATGGAGGGCGCTTGAGCAACAGACGCTCAATACTCGAGTGAAGAATCTGGCCAGTATATACAAATATACTCCAATATATACAAATCTACAAAAGGTAACGGGGCCACTGCCGTTTTAACCTCCGAGGAGGATTGTAGATATGGTTGGAGCTAGATAGAGATTGTGCAACAGGATTACGATGATGAGTGAGGTTGTGGTGAAATTTGGAAAATTTTATTTTATTTATTCATCTCTACTTTGCAGCTCAGTCCGAATTATTTCAATTATAGTACATATAAAACAATATATACTTATAATATATTTAGATAATCTGATGTTATTTTTCTTTACATTCAATCAATATCTTTTAGTCTTTTGGCTAGAAATAATCTGTATTTTTTTCTAAAGAGCTGTTATACTTAAAGTGGATTGTCCCAGAATAAAATTATTTTATTTTCTATTCTATGCCAGTCGCAACTGTTCCGTTTGAAATAAATTATATATAATGATGTAGAGATGGTTGACCGTTGATATGATATGAGAAGGAATTAGTCGAGGGTGCGGTCAAAAAAAAAAAAAAAAAATTAAAATATATAAATAATTTTAATTTTTGCCGACGTTTTTCAACCGCCTCCCGCAGTGCCACATCCAACGCCCTGAAGACGACCTGCAAAGTGGGTCGAAACGTCGGCAAAAATTAAAATTATTTATATATTTTAATTTTTTTTAATTTTTTTGACCGCACCCTCGACTAATTCCTTCTCATAAATTATATATATATATATATATATATATATATATATATATATATATATATATATATATATATATATATAAATATATATAATATGAAAAACATGTTTAAATATAAAAAATAAATAAAATGTACGAATACAATCTCTGAAAGGTCTTGGGTGCAACACTTTTTAAGCAATTAATATTTATTGGTCAATAAAACGGTGATTTGAGAGAGATCAAGTCGCACCACGAGTTTTTTCACGTTAATTAATTACTCAATTAGGACTCATTTTATTTATGACTCATTTTACAGAGGCTGGGTGTGCCTCTGGAGGGTTCTTTTGATCCCAGGGTCAATTCATGGTTTATGTAAAATAAATAATTACAATAGACACAGTGCAGTGTATATTGTATATACATACCTAAATGTATCCGGAGAGCTTTATATACGAAATATAACTTTACGAGTTTGCTATTAAAAATTTTTACTGACTCTAAAGCAGCGGGGTTGAATCTCGGTAAATAAATTGTTTGTCGGAACTTGAGCTGTTAGGGCGCCAAAAGTTGCAACCTACAATTTTCCCTAGCCCGTGTCATTAGCTGTTTTGAAGCCTGAACCACTTTAATTATTAGCAGTTAATTATTCACTCTGGACTTATTTAATTGCTCTAGAATTTCCTTCACAAACACCAAGAAAACCTTTCTTCAAAAGACTTAGTTAGGGACCAAGTTCCATAATGTTCATTCCTCGGTATTCGCTAAGCTAAATATAAAGTCGTCCTTGATAGAGGTGGATGAACAAATTTATTTACTCGAAGAAACTCTGACATAAAAATGTTTGCATATTCAACTTCGAACAAACAAGATGAAGGAAGAGCAGAATGAGGAACAAGGGAATATTTCTGAAGACATATTTTGTTTTATGCGGTACTCTCTTAGAGAGAGACTAACTTTATTTTCATAAAATGGTGCTGCCCAATTACATTGGGTTACTTCAACCACAGCATACTTATTAATCACTACAGACAAAAATAATGAATCTCGTAAAATACGTATTGCCTAGAAAAACAAATGCTCAATAATTAATAAGTTCTAATTTTATATATATATATTATTTTTTTTTGTCTTTTATAAGATGTTGTTATAGAATTTATTTATTTTCCATAACCCAGCATGGTTATTTATATAGAGGTTTAAGTTATATAAATTCTGTAAGAATTCGGGAATATTTATTAACTATGTTTCATTTAATTCCTCTTAATTTTATAATTTTAAAATTTGATATTTTTGCTTTATTTATTTAGGATTTAGATAGTTTATTTAAGAATAATAATTTGTGGTATCATAGGTAAAATTATTTTTCTAGATCCATTTTGAATGTATATATATATATATATATATATATATATATATATATATATATATATATATATATATATAATATATATATATATATATATATATATATATATATATATATATAGCACAAATAATAAACTAGGTGATGGACAGTTCCGTTATTACTTAAAAATTGTTTTTGGTTAACGTTTTGAGACAAATATCCTGTATTTTAGAAAAAAACAAATATTTAAAATTACATAAAACTACGTAAAACACGTAAATGTTTACAGTCATCATTCCAAATAAAACTCCTTACTCCCCCTTCTTACTAACCCGTGGTGTTCCTCAGGGATACTCTCTCCCCAATTCTTTCCTCCATATACATCAACGGCCTTCCTGATTCAATCGATCATTCACAATAACACGTATATGGTCTCTAAATTTAACTTTGCTTCAATCTTACTGATATGCTTGTGGCAATGAAAAGGCTAAAGAAGATAACAACAGTATCAATAATTGGGCAGGGAATAATGGTTTACAGTTGAACGCTGAAAAGATAAAAGGCATTCTGATTGGTTCCAAGCATCTAATTAATTCCATTAGCCTCTACCCTACCTCAATGGGCAACCTCTCCGTTTCGGCACTTCCGTTAGAAACCATGAGCAATGTTTGATCAATATCTGTCCTGCAATAATCTTATTTCACAAGTAAATAGAAAATACATTGCTACATACAACCATTTCATAAAATTCTGTGACACTATGCCTCAAAAAATCCATCAGCTCCCATCTTCCTCTCTCATATTCCCTCACTTCCATTATGGTTGCCTTTCATACGGTGGACAGCCTGGTCTGCTTGAGATCAGATTAAAGAGAATAATGAATTGTTTCATTAGATTTATCTGTAGAGTCTCCAGGCGCTCTATATATGTATGATTTATTTTTACTCTCTTTATCTTTCTATCTGTATTTTTATTTTAAATTAACTATTATTTTGTAAATAATTAATTAATGTATGTCCACATTTGTTCTAAAGTGACAACAGTCCCAGAATAACAAAAAAACATATTTTCATTTTTAAAAAGATGTCATATAGGTATGTATGTGTTCTTTTTATTTATTTATTTTTAGGTTATTTTATTCTTATTTATTGTATATATATTATTTTTATGCATAATTTATTTTATTTATTTATTTTATTTATGAATTTTTTATGTATTAGGTTAGAAAGAGAGAGGAGAGAATGTGAGTGGGAACATGTATAGGGGGAGAGAAGGAAGAGAAAGGGTACAGAATGATAATAAATGAATGAAAGAAATAGTAAAAATTATAAAAAAAAAAAAAAAAAAAAAATAATATATATATATATATATAAGTATAAAATATTGTATACTATGCTCATACATATTGTTAATCCTATAATTGTATAATAATTTTAAATAATGTCTGTAGTGATTAATAAGTATGCTGTGTTGTTAGCAACCCAATGTAATTGGGCAGCACCATTTTATTTTATTTTATGATAATAAAGTGATTCTCTCTCTCTATTGCATATAGAGTGTGAATGTGATTTAAGAACACTATTATAAATGTCCTTTGAGACAGATTGTAATATTTTCAATAAATAAGTTTTAAAAAAAAAAGTTAACTCAATCATATGTACTTATCTATACTTTTAAATGTCTAGTACCTTTTATTTATTTTAATTTTAGAGTTAGATCATTATATAAATCAATTTATTCTTAATTTTTTTCTAAATCGTCATTTCATTGTTCATTGTAATTATCATTAGGGGAATTAATGACCCAGACGAAAATTTACTTTTCTTTTTTTTCTAAAACTATCTGAAATGGGCTCAACATTAAACAGTAACAAATAAAAAGTTGTGTAAAAGCACAACTATTGTATGGTTAAAAAACACGTTGTTTTTTTCAGTACAAGCTTAAGGAATCTGAAAGCTGTAAGTTCCAGCGGAAGATAAAAGATTATTTAAGTTTACAATCGATGTCCAGTTTTGTAAATTTGTAGTAAAATCGAAAAATATCATCAGAAGCCGTATAAAGTAAACAACAAATAGAATTACTTGAACGGACTGTAAAAACGGAAGAGACAGAATACGTGGTATAGATTTAACCCTATACTATCAATTAGATCTATTATCTTCAATTTTATAACAATAATTTAAAAATTCATCTAAATAAAATATATACATACTGATTAGCAGCTCTGGTAGTCAAGGTATTATCCTTTATCGTACCTGAAACATAGACATTTTTGTTTAAATGCAATTTTAAAATCTATATTAAAAATATTTGACACTTAACAGTGACAAGAATGCATGAAATGAATGTATTTATGTCTAACATTATACAAACCGTAAAGTGGGCTAACTTTGGGACAGAGGGTAAATTTTTTTTTTTTTTTTGTTTATTTAATGGAATTCACAACTGTATACAAATACAACTAGTAAATATGCGCAAATATAAATAATGGCATGTACAGGCTTGAAGAGTTACTACCCAGTGGTAGCACTCTCTAAATAATTTTAAGTAAGAAGATCACGAGGCCATCTCCTTTTCAGACGCCTAGGAGGATTATCAGGAATGGGTAAAATTTAGTTTGTGTTGATTACACTGTTTTGGTTCAGACTGCGCTACTGCCTTGCGGCACATTTCTCTTGAGGTACAAGCGAAAGTTTCATGAAAACGAGGATTTAAAAAAAATGATGGAAATAAATAAAACCCAACTGCACCACAACGAGTATAGGAAACTAGGTATTATATTATAGTTCAAGAACTGCCGCTAGATAGTAGCGCAGTACATGCCTATACAAAGCACGTTTTTGCAGACTGAACCAACACACTGTATCAACCACAAATTTTATCTGCTGTCCCAAAGTTATCCCATCTTACAAAAATAAAAATTTGTATATAAATTTAAAAAAATTAAAATTCGGATAAAAATTTTCACAAGTTAGATGAATAAAAAAAAATGTATTCAAGATAAGCACAAATGAAATATGAAACGCTATAATAAATAATAATATTTAAAGAAGAAAAGTTGGGGAGAAAGTTGAGTAATTATTATATAATATCATGAATATTTATTACATGATATAAAGATAAATCAAATATTTATAAAATAATATACATTTTAACAGTTGAGGAACAATGAAATATATGTTCCAAGGAGCTTAGGTGTAGTAAGTTCAGGATTTATTATGAAAATTGAACATATATTTATTAAAGTTCTTGAAATAAGGTTTCATCAACTGAGAAATAAATGGTAATCATTAATATAAATGAATATTTGAATAATTTCTCCATTAATTTTATTATTCATTTAAATCGCCTTAGTATTTCAACAAATTTCATATAGGTATTAGAAGCGAGAAAGAAAGTATATTAGAATATTAATATAATATTGCATGATTAACTATTAATATTGAAATAAAAGTATATTGTTAAAATTTTAACAAAAAATCATATTGTTAGGGAAAAAAATATATACATATATATACAATTAAATAAGAATTAAAAGTGAAATCTACTGGAAAAAATAAAGGACATAGATAAATTACGTTAAAGGAAATCTTAAATATACATCAGCTGTGGATTGAATCTGGGATTAGAAGACCCTCCTGGGGATATGTTATATATATGATTAATCCAGCCTCTATTTATTGAGAATTACTTAATTAAATAATTAATTTAGGGGGAAAACTTGGCGATTAATTGTGATATCTGTCAAATCACCATCTTACACCATCGTTACCCAAAAAACAAAGTACTGAACCTAACACGCTTTGAGGGTAAAAGTTATTTTTAGAAAAAATACTTTACCTATAAGTAAGTTGAATGTAAGAAAAAACACCCTTCTTTTTACAGTTACATATGTTTATGTTTAGGAGCTTTCGATGCACTGCACCATATTTATCTAAAAATTACTTTTATCAATTATTATAGATTGGTGTGTAAATTTACAAAAAAAAAAAAAAAAAAAAATTGTTTGGGCTTTTCCATCCGTAAGTTAAAACCTAAAATTAAAAAAAAAAATTAATAAAAAAATTGTAAATTTAGACACCAATCTATAATGATTAATAAAATTTATATTAAGAACGAAATCCAAAAATTGATTGAAGAGCATCGGATTCCTGATTGTCTATCAACAAACTTAATTTATAACTTTTCTAATTTATTGTTTGGTTATACATGTATATTTTATAGCTGTATATGTATATTGTATATACATTATAATTGACATAACATAAATATATGAGACTGTGAAAAGGAAAGATTCTTTTCTTATTTTCAGCATAATTGGACAGTCTATCTATTAAACGTTAAAATTAAGTTTAATTTTACTGACACCATTACAACTTCTATTGCAAAATACAGCTGAGCTAATAGTTGAGTAGGAAAAAAATAATTTTTTTAGGCAAATTAGTAAACTAACTTTCCAATATGAAGAATATTAACACGAATTGTTTCTTGATAAATAATTTTTCTTTTATCTGTTCTGTTTAAAATTGTGTTTGTTAATAGGCATTACTGAACTAGACCTGAGTAATCTATAAGTCCAACGAAACTCGAAAATGTCAACAACATTTTTAATAAATATTTTATAGGTGTTTATAGGAAATAAATAAAATAAGTATATAAAACCCTCAAAATATAAACAATGCATTTTATATATAACCAAAAAAAAAAAAAATGAAAGTACAATGAAAATGCATATTTGGTATAATGTATATCATAACGATTACGATTATAAACATAAACTGTAATATTTTTTCTCAGTCTTTTTCCTCATACGGTTAGTTTGTATTTAAGTGATGTGGGCTAACGCGTTTGCGATACATTTCCTAGCAATCTGATGACCTAATTTTTGTTTTTTTTTCTTCAAAACCAGATGACCTGAAGATCATAACTTCGAGGCCCTGTGCCCAGAGTATTTAACTTTGTCATTAGTCCCTCGCCCAATCCTCAGACTCGGGAAGAGCTCCGTCTAGCCGAAAGACGAGATAAAAGGGAAGATGATATATTAAAATGATATAAAGTTAATATTTTGATTCCAGATTGTTCAGGTTATGGTGCGGAATAATTATCTCTGAAAAATTTCAATTCTTCTATCAAGGGTGTTAATTAATGTCTAGATCTCACAGCTGAATATCACTCACTATTGGCGTTATAACCGCAATGTATACCATTAATGTGAAATTTATAGACATTATTCGGGTATTTACTACGCTTCAAAGATAGAAGATTGACAAATAATTAATTAAAATGTGTTTTCGACTAACAGGTTTTTGTTTACCCTCGTTATCGCTGTGACACAATTGATCATTCAATCCCGGATGCTATGAGTGTTTAACAAACCATCAGAAGGGAATGGAAATGAAATGTCAAAGTGTCACGAATCAAGGTGAATGCTAATAGTAACAGAGCTCACTAGCAACATTGTGACCCAAGAGTTACACAGTTAGATTGATCAGTCCACGTGATGAATGGACTGAGCAAGCAAACAGAACCAGTGATGACCTAATAGGAAACAGCTCATCAATACCACCCTCCAGTCACCTCCTTAGCCTCAGGCTCGCTTCTTTTTGGGTGACTTTTTATTTTATTTTTCAACAGGAAGTGATATTTTGTTGTGATATGTTACTAGATGAGCTCTTCTTTTAATTTTATTATCCTTCCCTTTTTTATGCTAACAAGATTAAAAAATTACAGCATCTGATTAAGTGTAAGGTACCGGTAATAGACACTTCAAGAGAAATGTTAAACAATAATGAGAACCACAGATTTAGTCAATGGGTTTAATTGACTGCAAATTTAATTTCTTATAGAATTTAATTTTTGACCAGACAAGTACTCGCGCTCCCACCATGCCGAGATACTGCTATTCTAACCCCTCCAGAAATGAGTTTTCCTCTCATAATGGAAATAGCGGATAGCTGGAAATCTATGTGGAACGAAAGCCCACCCAGCAAATTAAAAGTCACTAGTTGGCCCGTGCGAATAATTCGCAGAAAATTTTGTTTACTGAAAAAAATAGCAAAACAATACGGAAATAAGTGGTTCGTATGTATTGTGTAAGGAAGGAATCAATATTTCTTTCCTTGGTCGATTACAATATTCCATAATAGACCGAAATAATTGTACAAATTGCTTTGGCAGGACCTATTTTTAAACACTGACTGGAAAGATGATAAAAGTAATAAAGGGAAAATAATTCCCCGATCATGAGATTTTCTAAATTATTGAAAAAAAATAAAATGTAAGAACAACCAAATGTCTTTAAGAAATAAGAAAATTAATATATCAACCAGGAAAAAAAATGTGTATTAGACTATTCTACTCCTAAATGCAATGTATTTAAACAGGAAGACATTATTAAGTATACCAAAACTAATGGGCTGTATCTTTGTTAATAATTGTCCGATTTTTACGATTTTTTTTGTTTTGTGTGTAATTGTAAAAAAAATAAAAAATGCATACTTTTTGAGTTATTCGCGAATAAAGTTTCTTTTCCTCCACAACTTTGTTTCCAGAAATTTCGGGGGGATTGGAATATTTTTCGCATGTGAAGGAAAAGAATATCTTCAAAATGAGTGGTGAATCATTGGCTTTGATGAAGAATTGACGAAGTTATGGCGTACCGACAAAAAAACGTCTTTTAGAATAAATATATAGGATTAAATTATATTTATTTATTTGGCAGAAAATAAATGTTATTAACTTTTCCTTACAAAATTTTTCTTCTTTACAGTTCCATTTACCTTAACTAGGTGCTACCTTAACCATAAAAGAAAAAATATATATACAAATAAACAAATAAAAAAAAAAAAAAAAAAAAAAGTAAAACAAAATAAAAATATAAAGATATATCCTGGGTTAGAATCCCCAGATCTCAGAAGCATTAACATGCTAGTCAAAACATATACGGATATTTATAAAATGTTTTATTTATTACAACGTTTTTAATGTTTTATTTTAGAACAAAAATTCTTTTGAAATATTTTGTGAATTATTGCCTTACTTGTCACTCAGCTCGATAAAAAATATTGATGTGAAATACTTAGGACTAATTAAGATATACATAAAATGTTTATCTTCGGTTACATAAAAAACCGAAAGGACTTGTTTGCCAACCCAATATATTGCAAAGAAGGTAAATAATGCTGTAAATTATAAAACTGGCAAAAGAAATTTGATCAACTTTTATTGTGAAGCGTTGAACATCTCGTATAAGTCAGATAAATTTAGATGATTTGAACATGTTTTTTAACTTTGTCGGAGTGATCAGCTGTTTTGATAACCTTTCTTCGAAGTGAATTTTTTTCCAGTTTTTGTTTATTTATTATTATTATATTTATTCTTCTTATTTTTTTCAACTATTTATTTTGCTGGTGAGGTGTTTGATTATAACCTTACTTAGCTGCGTTACCCCACTTTCTTCCATTATATGATTGGATGTCATGGGATGATGCGATCTTTGTTTTCCTTTATTTTCTATCCTGAATTGGCGAAACTTGACGAGTTATTTTATTCTTTACTAACATTTTAGAAACATAAGGCTGTGAATTTTTCTAATTATAACCTAATATCGATTTTTTTTGCATTTTATAAGTTTTTACTCGTTTAGATTAAAATAATATTATATAAATATATCCATAGACATTAAAAATAATTTAAGAAGAAAAACTAGTTTCAGTTTGACACAAGAGAAGAAATTCGACACAGGTTCGTTGTACTTTATACTGATTATCTTGTATTCAGATTTTTAGTTAAATTAAATATATGTATATATATATATTTAAAACTAATTTATAGGTGCGTAAAACTAATTAGATGCGTGATGCAAGCAACACACCAGATGTTTTATGTATATTTATTATTTTAATTTTTATAATATTAATATTGATCGTAGTCTAGCATTTTCCCGGGGACATAAGTTATTACCTCATTAACCTGATTTCTGTGGGGTCAAATTCCTATAATTGCTGACTACTCTCCATATTTTCCGGTGTGTGGTAGCCACTTTCCGAGAGCGGGTATAATCAGCAGTAGTCCAATGATCCATGGATTGGAGCCTGTGCCGATCCGTTCCATGGAACCGAGGATTTATGCCGAGCCAAACTAGGGACGATCCGTCATCATTTCTGACCAGTGTCACTAGTGTTGTGTGGGGGAAGCAAACACAGTCCACGGGTCACTGTACTTGGGTTCCCTCCGCTCATAATACACTCTTTAATTAGATGCATGAATCGGCTTCTCATTAATATTCAGGAGAAGTGAAAAATAAATAAAAAATACTTTGATTAATCGAATTATCCGGAAAAGTATTCTTTTTTTGTGTTACTGTCATATTTAGATCTATTGTTTATAATGTACTTAATAGTATGAGTCAATTATAAAATAAGCATAATGCTAGAAAAGAGAAACTAGGTAATCATATTATAAAGGAGGTTCTATTAACGGAGCTTAGGAAGATTATATTGAACAGCTGATTAGCAGAAATACAAGGAAGAAAAGAATAAAAGAAAAATTATACATAACTAAAATATCATAATACAAAAGGTGTTAAATAAAATTTTTTTAAAAACTTATTTATTGAAAAATATTACAATCTATCTCTAGAACATTTATAATAGAGTTTACAGATCACATTCACACTCTATGTACAATAAATAAAATAAATTATACAGAAAAATAATATATATACAATAAACAAGAATAAAATAAATAAATAAAAATAATATATGCACACTTTTATACAATATTTACAATTTAGCGAGAGAACTCCAAACCAGACTTGTCCCTCCAACTGTGGAGGGAAAAGTATGATTCCAGGAGTTCCCTGCACTCCTCTCTCAACCGCTATAATATAATATAACTGGGGGCTAAACCCAGTGGAGATTGAGCAAGAGTGCTTTAGCCACATACACTCAATTAAATAAAATAAAATAAGAAATTAATAAATTTAAAAAAAAAATGCTCGAAGGTATATATAACACCCATTCCTAACAAAACTCAGTGGATTCACGGCCATTCCACATGCAATATTATAAAATAAGCATAAAGGTAGAAAAGAGACGTAAGGAAATTATGTTAGAAATTAAAAAAAAATCACCAAAAAGCAATGAACCTTCTAACATACAGGCGAATAATAGCCAACCCGCCAACACTTTGCCAATAGTTTGTCTCTATGCTTTAATTTGTAGTTATATAGCAACACAATTATGCTAGCAGTGCTTATGTAATTGCCTATGTTTTTTTTCAGATTCATTGACGTTTAAGGTTTCTGTTCCGTTCCTCAATAAATTTGTAGCTCCTGTCAAACTTGTAGCTCCTGAACCGTGGGCAAATACGATTAAAAATAAATTAAGTAATTTTATATTAATACCTCTTGAATTATTTTCTTAATTAAAATATAGAATTTATTGTAATATTATGCTGTATAATTTATTTATTAACATTTTTACTTAATAATAAAATACATTTGATCCTTAATCCTACCAGTTCATTTCTATACACCGAACGGCAGAAATACAAAACAAGAATGTTGAAATTTGTTTGTTTCTTATCAAGGTTAAATAGAAATAGCAATAAAATATATATATTTTTTTATTTAAAAAAAACAACACTTGACTGAGTAATGTGGCTGTGAGTATAAGGTCAATATTTATATTATAAAGTTTTAACTAATTTTAATAATAAATGATAAAAATAATTTAATAATGTGATTTAAAAAAATATATTTTTAAATGATTAAATTAAATAATGATCAATAATTTTTTTTTTTAATTGTGTGTTAGGACTTAATTCAATTTGTTATAGTAAAGTACATTCCATTTTGATTCCTAGTTTATTTTTTCTTTACACCCAACGTTTCAGTCATTCAGGCAATTTCAAGAGAAGATACTTTTAAAACAACAATAACAACCTTGCTGTAGCTATATGTAACTTATTTTTATTATCTATTATCTATTATTGTATCTAGGAGGAAATTCGTTTCATTTATTTTAATTTAATTTAGTTTCTATCTAGTATTTCATTTTTGTACATATGTATATAAATGTTTACACATAAAAATACATACTTATAAAAAAGCAAATGTTCCTCTTGTCCATCTAACTACCGACCTATCTCGCTCACAAGTGTTTTTCTAAGCTCTATGAGTGAATGGTCTTAGCCCGGTTGCAGATATATTTAGATAGGGAAAATAAGATGTCGCAAAGTAAGCAGGTTTCCGAAGGCACTGATGTACAACTGAGCAGATGGCTCGTTTTAGTGAGGATGTAAAAGATGGATTTCAACGAAAACAACATACACTTGCAGTTTATGTTGATTTTAAAGCTGCTTTCGACAAAGTCTGCCGAAAAGTCCTTCTGAAAAAGCTCCTCAAAATGAATATTGGTGGAAAAATGTACAGAGCCATACGGTCCTTCTTGGCCCAGAGATTTCTCCGATTAAGACACAACGGCTGGTGACATCACGTTAGGAGTGCACTGGCGATAGAATAGCTCATTCTTATCTGTTGCAAGGTTGGATTTGGGTGGAGAGATAAACATTGAAGAAGATGGGGGGAGTAACATGAACGCACTGCCATAGAAACATCAAAGATTAGGAAGCAAAATTAAACAAAACAAATTTAATACTAGGAAAATATAGACGTTTATTTCCCTAAATGAGAAAAAATTTCAATGTTACACCTCCAAAGATTTAAAACGTAAAAGATATAAAGGTCTTTAATAACAGAACAAAAAAGTTGCTATGATCTAATTTTCAACGATGAATAAAATTGAAAATTCATGCAATCATCCAATTATCACAACAAATGAATTCTTCCTTTGCTATGAAATATCTGGATCTTGAACCATACCCGGAGCCATCATGCATGAACGCCACGTAGTCCAGGACGATTTCCAACATTTGCCGGTACAGTCATGTATGAATGTTACGCCCTTGTTGGTAGAGGACCCCCCCGGGGCAGGACAAACAGAAGCTAGATTAGAACAGGTGTTGACTGTAGGAGCACTACCTCGTTTCTACTTCCATATCCCAGAGCTCTTTTGACAATTTCGGCAAAGGTTGAGTGCGATTCAAGTATTTTCACTTATTTTTGAAATGCTTATTAAAGTTAGATTTTTTTTTTTTTTTTACTTTGTTGCCTTATCGTTCAAAGAGGAAAAATATTGCGAACCTATGAAAAGCTAATTCTAATTTTATTGCCACTTTGTAAACTGTTTCTAGTCATCGATAATGCTTCTGACTTATCTCCAAAATTTCAGAACTTTTATATATTGTATATTTAGTCACATTTACACCATTTGATATCCTTGACTGTATTTTAAGAAGAAAATACAACTCTGAACCATAATCGGTCACATACATTCACTTGGTAAAGGTAATTGCAGGTATATTCACGATCAGAAAATTCTTGTACTCGGCCTTAAGTAATTATCTTAATTTTTGCTGACGTTTTGGCCCAACCTCACTGGGATGACGAATCCAAAATTCATGGATTGAAAAGTGCATTTGTAATGGAAAACCAGGACACAAGTAGCTATCTACAAATTACATGTTTTCTGTCAACTTGTGGCTTGTTGACAGGAGTATTAAATTTAAAAACAATAAAAATAAAAAATCATATGAATATAATAGCTAAGAAATGCATATTCACAACATTGTGGCCCTTGTAAGGTATTAAATATAATGAAAATATAATTATTTAAATTTTTAAAATAACATGAAGCTGATACACCGGCGTTAGAAAAATATCAAATTAAAAATAATTACAATTTTTATTTCATAAAAATAATTGATATATTAAAAAAAAAATAATAAAATCATAAAGTTGATAGACTATACACATAAGAAAAACTACGAAAAACATTTTAAATTAAATATATTATTTTTCATTCATTTGAATAAACATCATACTTCTACTGCTCTGAATGACTGGCATACTATGATCATTATTTGTTTTCCAAAAACATACCATTTGTTGGCTGATAAAAAAAAAAAAAAAAGAAAACTGCCAATAATCAATGACTTTATAAAAACAGAACTTAGCGATGATTAAGTGATTAATAGCCCTCTCGATATGGATTAAACAAAGATAAATTTAATTCAATTTAAAAGTCATTTTGCATTGTTATCTTGGGAGCAATAGGTAATTAATAAGCTAAATATTTTTTTAATTACTTATCGCCTTCTATTAAACAAAAAACGTGACTTAATAAAATACTACACTTGAGTTTCCTGTTTTTATGAATGGAATCGGTTCATTGTCTATATGAATTTCTTTGTAGTTCTTTAAATCTATTATCACCCTTTTAATATTTCCTATTATTGACAGAATATCCTATCGAATTTTTTTTTATTTCTTAATGACATTTACAACTGTATTACAGAAATACATCTAGTAAATTTGGACATAATAGATATAATGACATGAATACACTTGCTGAGTAACTACCCAATGGTAGCACTCTAATGATATGACTACATTAGGAGATCACGGGGCCATCATCTTTCCAGATGCCTCGGAGGGTTATCAGGAATTGAAGAGGAAGCAAGGTAAGAAACGAGAGGGTTGGGATAATTCTGAAGTTTATTATGGAAGGATAGGTATCTGGATTGGGCCAGATCTGAAACATAAGGAACATTAAGATCTTTATGGATAATTTTATTAATGACAAAGAAAGGAGCATTGAGGATTTTACGAAGGATTTTGGATTGTAAGGATTGGATGCGAGAGGAATTCGATGGTTTAGTGGAGCCCCATAGCTCAACTCCGTAAGTCCCAAATAGGTCTTATTATGGTCTAGTATATGAGTCTTTTGTAATTAATGGGAAGTTTAGAGCGTTTGTCTAGTAAGTGCTGAAGTAATCGGAAACGTCGAACGGTTTCTTGTCGCTTCAGTCTAGTATGAGGATTCCAAGTTAGTCGCTTGTCCACGTGGAGATCTAGGTATCTAATTTGCTCAACAGGGATAAGTGGAGTATTGTTAAAGGAAACTGTAGGACAGGCAGTCGTTGGTTTACGACGAAGGTCTCGAAAATTTAAACACTAATAAACACTAAACAATCAGGGTACACTGTGATAGCATAACTAAGTTAAGAACAAGAGAATTAAAGACTAAATTGTATTAGGTATATATTTTTATTTAGTATCTGAGTACCTTTAGGCAGGAAAATGTTTTTTTTTCATTCATTAAAAAAAAACGGTATTTTCTTTTTATGGAAATAAAGTAGAGATATGGTGAAAGATTTTAACTTTATTTTCCCCTAACATGGACTTTAATTCAGCATGTAACATTTCAGTTACTCAAAACAAGGATACCTCCCTTCCCCAAATTAATTCCGTAGAAACTTCCGGAACATTTCTCCGAGTTAATACCTAGTACCTAGTTTAAATTTCTAACAAGAAATCTTCATAATTTTAACGAGAACAGAAAGGTTAGGCCAACATCAACGGTATCAAAAGCTGTTTTATCTTTTAACAAACGTTCCAATCTTTTCAACTCTTCCAAGAGATAAAGTTTTCTTCATTTACTATGTTTAGTTGGTTTAAATTGCATTAATTAAATAACATCACTCTGTGTTGTTCGAACTAGATGTACAAAGTTTTATTTCATTATACTGTTTTACTTGAAAAGAGGAAATCTTTACGAATAACGAACTTTTGATAAAACTAAGTTTGAATACGGTATAGTTATATTGTTTAAAAACTTATGTTCAACCAGTATAAACAAAGGTGGTTATAATTATTTATTAATTACCATAATATGAGAAAAAATAATCACAATAAATTAGAATTATAAATTTTACTTATTATTTAAATCAATAAGATGTTGCAATAATATATGTGCATCCAAAATGGCACCTCTTTCTGATTGAGTACTGGTGCCACGAATGCCGCATTAAAATGAATCAGTCGGAATGCAAACGTATTACCTTTACTCCTCGATGCAATTCCTGTCCACCAGTACACTTTAATTCCATCTAGCTTCCTTACTTAGACATAGTCCGGTATCTTGGCTTTCTCTTAGACCGAAGTCTGATATGGAAATTGCATAATAGACTTAAAAGACAAGAACTCAACCGACGATATGGCCAGCTATATATACTAATGAACAGAAAATCTCAACTTTCAAATGTCTACAAACTACTAATCTACGAGACAATACTGAAACCTATTTGGGCCTACGGAGTTGAACTTTGGGGGACAGCAAAATTTTCTAGTATCAAACGCATCCAATCCTCTCAGTCCAAAGTCCTTCGAACAATAGTTGATGCTGAGAATGAGATGCTCCGTTCTGTGTAACCAACAAAACTCTACACCTTAATATCTTATTTGTTCTAGACCTTATCTCTGAAATTTTTTCCACATTCCATCAAAACCATACATATCACCCAAATCCATTTGCGTAATCCATCTCTAGCTCTACTCATCCCTACAATCCTCCTTGAAGATTGAAGCCGCAGTGGTCCAGAGACATGTTGTACGAATATATTGGAGTTCTGGCAATGGCCAAATTCTCCACTCAATCCTTGTATGTCTGGTTATAGCGCCTCTGCTCAGCCTCCACTGGTCCTTAATACCAGTGATGGCAGGATTTCCTAAAGTCCTGCCTCTCCTTTAAGGAGTGGGGGGTTGAAGGCTTGGCTCGAAAATCTTGAATAAATGAATATTGTATAAAAACATGTGTTTATTTAAGTAGTTATTTTGATTAGTTTAATTTCTTTTTGTTTAGTTTAATATCTTTTAGTTTATATACATTTAGTTGTAGTGTTATTATTTTGCTCTTTATTTAATTTTATTTACTGTGCATAGTGTGAATGAGCTATTCTTTATCACTATTACTATTGTCCTTAAATGTGACAGATTGTAATATATCTTAATAAAGAAAAAAAATAATTAAAAAGGAAGGAGATGGTCCGGGGTTGCTGTCATAAAAAGGCTAAATAGTGGTAAAACTATTTTATTGAAAGCCAACGTTTCGACCCGACTTTGCAGGTCTTCATCAGGGAGGTGTGTTCCTCTAGGAGTTTCACTTAGAACTCAAATTTCAGTTCAAACTATTAGAACTCACTTTCAGTTCTAAGTGAAACTCCTAGAGGAACACACCTCCCTGATGAAGACCTGCAAAGTCGGGTCGAAACGTTGGCTTTCAATAAAATAGTTTTACCACTATTTAGCCTTTTTATGACCGCAACCCCGGACCATCTCCTTCCTTTATAATGCAATGGTCAACCATTAAATATTCAAAAAATAATTAAATTTGTTTTAATGGGTATACTGTATATCACTTTTAGATATAACATTTCAACACAGCAACAATCTAATGTAGTATATGAAATTAGGTAAGCACGCTGTTCCAGGGTGTTTCTATAAGGTTTCCATAAATTACAAAATAAAATGCATTAGTATATCGATACGATTGAATGAATGAAAATAATTTTATTATTCTGGGACTAGTGTCCCTTTAGAACAAATTATAAATAAAGAATATAACTTAATTTGTTGGTATGTCCATAAAATAAAATTTAATATTTACAAGATGATTGGTAATAAAATAAAAATGGAGATAATAAACAGATATTAAAAACGTACAATAATATAAAATAAACAGAGAAAAGTAAACCACCAATAATTCACAAAATAATGAAAGTATCTTGGGGTACGTACTTCAAGAGTCCTACGACTTAGATTTAAGTGCATTTCATGATCAACCGGATTGGGAATGGAATAGAAGAGGAGATATTTGAAAGAGGATACTGACTTTGCGTGTCGAATATCAGAAGGAATATAATTCCAGAGGGAGATGGCTTGAGTTCAAAATGAGTTGTCAAACGCAGCAATTTGGAGAGGAGGAGGATAGAGGTCGGACGTAGGGGATCTAGTGAGACGGGATTAAATGGAGGATTCAAATTGTAGGATCTGTTAAATATTGGAGGGTCGCCGAGTTCTAATAGCCTAGCATTGAATAATTGCATAAATATTAAAAGAAAGGAGCATAACACTGCATTATCTCAGCATTCTAATGAATTCAGTCATGAATTTGAGTTTATTAACGTTCCATTGTTTCAAAAAGAGAAGAATAGTTCTAAAAGAAAATCTTGAGGTTAAGCATATTGCACCAATGAAGCGTTTAACATCTTGGATAAGTCTAATAAATCAAGCTAATTTGCTTTTTATTTTTGATGTAAATTTTCATTCCTTCTTTTTTTTCTTTTATACTTATTATTATTTATAATGATGTAGAGGTGGTTGACGCTGATATAATACGAGAAGGAATTGGTGGGGAGTGTGGTCAAATAAATACTATTTATTTTTTTAAAAAAGTACTTTTAATTATGCCGACGTTTCGACCCAGCTTGCAGGTCTTCATCAGGGCGTGGCATGTGGCACTGCAGGAGGCAGCTGATAGACTGCTCAGCTCATTATCATTAGCTCAGCACTATAAGGTATTTAAAAGAGAATTCGTATTTAAATGCAAATTTAAGATTTGTTTTTTTAAGCAAGTCTAGTTGTTTTTTTTTAATATGAAACTATAACTTCAAAACACACACAATAAATACACACGAAAAAACAATAAATATAAGCTTTTCAACCGCTAATTGTAGTCATTTTTGCAGAGAACACTGGTACTTTAAGGTGACTGGATAGGAAATCACATCATTTATAAAGACAACTTGAGGTGAATTTCAAACTTTTTCCTAATAAACCTCAACTTAATTAGTATGGCCATAAAGCTTACTACACAAGGAAGTTTTTCTAAAAGCGTGGTGAATGTAGTACAGTTGAAGGTTGATAAAAAAAAAATCACAAGTAATTTATGACTTTTTTTCGAAACGAAACGTAGCTGTGTTTATCTGCCCAAGAGACCTCTTTAAATAGTTTTAACAATTTCTTTTAAATTAAATTTTATCAAGTCAAATATTATTTTAAGGTATTGTTTCATATTCAACAAAAACGTGACTTGCTTAAAAAAACACAAATCTTAAATTTCTTATTTTTTGGCTGGAAATTGGGCAATTGCTTATAGGAATTTTTTTGTAGATCTTGATGACTGCTATTAACCATTTTAATATTTTCCTCTACTTAGGGGCCACGGCCACCCTGTATATTTTACGAATGTGACTATTTTATTGAATTATAAGGTATAATAATATATCAAATAGTATCATGTAAGACATGAATAGGTATGGTAAAAGATAAAAGAAAGAAAAAACAAATTAAAAAGAACAGAAACAAAAAAGAAAAAACTTTTTAAAATTACTTTTGTTTTTTTCATCACGAGTCTTTTGTGAACTATATCACACCAATTAGCGTTAAATAAACCAAAATATCACTGCTCACACTTTGCCAGCAGTTGCTAATTCACTGTAAAGGTTTTCATAAATAAATTTATATCAAACCTCAGTAACTAAATTTAGCTAACAAGGACAAAAATTATAAGCCTTTACGAATCGGAGCATAAAAATTTCAATGGCAATACAAGAGACGGATCAGTAAGATGAAGCAGTTGGGTTTGATTGCTGGCCGCTTTATGAAGGCCTTTTGTGGGACAATGATGGCTTGGTAGAGAGTGGTGGGGGGTTTATACCCTTCCTTACGTCCAATAGGAAGGAACCTTATATAGCACAGTATATAGTCATTCCTGTCCAGCCTATCACCTGAACCTGTTACCACACTCTTCATAAAGTATCCTTTCCCACAAAGTCCAGCCAGCCTTATTTTTCCCTCTTTTATAAAAACATTCCGTTTTGAAGAACATATTGAAAACACAGGAAATTCGATAAAAATTAGATAATCCCTGTTGTGAAACTGACTGAACTGAATTTTTTTAATGGAGAACAAATGAAGCACTACAGTACAGTAGTAAGACCAGTGATACGGTATGGTATGGAAACAGTCAGCCTCCCGAGCCTATAGAAAGTCGTAAAGATTAAGAGAAAAGTTCTGAGGAGGATTCACGGACCCAAAATAACGCAAGAGGGGTATGGGCGAAAATCCACAGAAGAAATATACAGGAATTTGGAAGATCTGGAAATAGTCATCAGGACTAGGAGACTGAAGTTCTACGGGCACATGGTCAGAATGAACGATGATGGTCAGATTAAACAAGAAAATTTTCGACAAAGTCTGCAGCTATAAAAGTATGACGGGATATGTAAAACAAATAAAAGTGGAACTGGGTAGGCTAAAAATCACCCATAAGAGCTGTTTGGATTGAGAAATTTTTGGGAGAAAAATAGAAGAGGTTGAGGGTTCTTTTGGGGAGGAGGGAGAGAAGAGAGAGAAAATGGACTAAGGAAGAGCGAGAGGGATAATACAGGAGGATGAAAGAGTATTGGAGTGGGAGGAAGGTGGAAGGTGTGAAAAAGAACAAGAAATGATATTCGCGTGGTCCTTGCTGGCCGATTCATGTCAAAGTTTTTTTTCAGTTTTTTCATAAAGCAATAGTTTACTAAGAGATATTTTAAGCAATCGTAATTCCGTTTGATGAAGAGTTAAATGCAGATTAATTATTAGCTAAAATAAATGCATAGTTTCATCAATTACTATACGATTTATTCAAAAGGTTAGAGGATGTTTGGCCGAACACTTCCGAGCTAACCAAGGAACGCAGATTAAAATAAAATTCTGATGTATTGGGTTGGCAAATAAGTCCTTTCGGGTTTCAGGGTAAAATAAAACTCAATGTATTATAGACATAAAATGTATTTCAATCTACAATATATTGACCATTATTTAATATGACTGTTTCCCATCTTTCCACTAACTCCACAATGCCATGTTCATATAATGTGTGGAGTTTATTTTTAAAAAACTGATCCAAGTTGTTTATTATGTCCTCTTCCATTTGGAATTTCATTCCATTCATGGAGTTCTGCAGAGACCGGAATAAGTGGTAGTCATTCGGAGCTAGGTCTGGTGAATAGAGAGTTTGGGGTAAAATGCCGCATCTAAGGCTCAATAATTTATTGCGAGTGACCAATACCTCCCACCAATCCCATACCTCGTACCAAGCATTGTCTTGGTGGAATAAAACACCCTTCCGATCATTTATTACTGTTCAGGATGTTCTCCAAATTCGATGTAATTATACCCGTTAGAAAGCTAAATTATTTCTTTTCAAAGTCGTATGAACATTTTTTTTATTTAATGCCTACATAAGGAATAAATGAACAAAAACTCCTTATAGGTTTTTATTTTTTATCTCCATTTGTAGTTTGTTTATGAAAGTCTTGTTGATGTCATTTTGAGGAGTTCAGGTGTCCCTAAATCCCTTCTTTTTTTTTTTTTTTTTTTCCTTTTTTTTTGTAGATAGATAAAGGCGTATTGAAGTTATAACATTGTTTTTGATTTTCGAAAAAAAATCATGTGAGGAACTCAAATATTGAGCTTGGAAACATACGAGCATGTGCGTTTTCTACGCTTGTGTGCGACACATTAATCAAGCAATCTCTCACACTGATTGGGTTGGATTTTGATCAACAATGGCCTTAACAATGCTATTTCAGACAATTGAGCATCATTGATGTCAAAATTTCCTGAAAAAATTATTTTGAGAGGTGCGTTCGGTTAAGCCATCATCCCCATAAACAGCAAATTTTATTCATATGAGCTTCTGCTGCACGCTTACCTTTTTTAAAATAATACAACAAAATATGTCGATAATTAATGATATTTTCTTCCATATTCAGTGTGCAATAGCAAACACAATACTAAGCTAGTTTCAAAAAGAGTTAACATTTATAGTTTTTGACATATTACAAACAGGATAAACATTCCACCTTAGGGATTAATTCATCAGATAAGAAGTGTATCATAGTGACAGAAAAATTGACAGAAAACCCGAAAAGACTTATTTGCCAACCCAATACATAACTTTCTTTATCAACATATTTCAAATAAAAATCACAATTGAGATAAATATTGGAAGATATTTTTTTATCTAGTATTTAAAGTAAACTTGATATACCATTGCTTTGTTGGGCAACTGTAATTTATGGGATAATGGTCCAACTCGCCACTAGGGAACAGCCCTACTGCAAAGTTTTGAAACTATGAAACTTGCATTTCGTAATCCACTGCTCAATCCGCTAAGTTACGCCGCACAGTGGTTGAAAACCAACGGACAAGGAAACGCTCCTAATCCTAAATCGTGTGCCGCAGAAAAATAATTTTGATAACATCTTAATAACAATTAAATTGATCTGAAGCATTATCTGAAATCTATCTCTGAAAAAAAAATTATTTGTGACATTTATAAAATAAAATATATAAAGTTTTTTTTTGTGGAGATATTGTCAACTAAATTCAGGTTAAATAGTAGAACCTCTATCGATGGAATGTTTGATTTTAATTCAAACGAATAAGCTCATTTTTTTTTTGTTATGTTAAAAACTGCTTTTTAACATTTATTATATTAATTCTAAAGGAGAAATCAATATATTTTAAATGTGATAAAAAATATGGATGGAGGTCGGAGTGATGTGCAATAGCGGTTTTCTATAAATAACCTTGCAAGAAAAAAATGAATTTAAAAGTTTTTGACTCTCTGTTGAACAAATCCGATACCTAGAACTCCACCTGTACAAAAGTCTCACTTGAAATCCTCATACGAGACTGAAACGACAAGAAACAGCTCGACGTTTCCGCTTACTCCAACACTTACTAGACAAACTATCCAAGCTTCCAATTAATTACAAAATACTCATATACATGACTATAATAAGACGTATTTGGACTTATGAAGTTGAGCTATGGGGTTTCACTAAACTATCGAATTCATCTCGTATCGAATCCCTATAATCCAAAATACTTCGTAAAATTCTTAATGGTCCTTGCTTTTTTACAAATAAAATAATCCATAAAGATCACAATGTTCCATATGTATCCGATTTGGTCCAATCAAGATACCTATCCTTCCATAATAAACTGCTTAACCATCCGAATTCTCTTGTTTCTTACCTCTTCAATTCCTGATCATTCTCAGAGGCGTCTGAAAAGATGATGGCCGCGAGATCTCCTTTTGAAGACATATTATTAGTGTGCTACCAGTGGGTTGTTTCTCAACAAGCGTTTTCATGTGATTATATTTCTGTGTACATATTGGCTTGATGTATTTATATTAATACAGTTGTAAATATCATATATAAAATTTTAAAAAAGTTTTTGACAGTCGGAAACGTTTTCTGTCTCTCTCTCTCTCTCTCTCTCTCTCTCTCTCTCTCTCTCTCTCTCTCTCTCTCTCTGTATGTGTATATATATATATAACAAATAATTTAGTATAATTAGTAAATTACTAAAATAATTAAGAATACCAAAAATAAGCCTGCTGTTCATCCTGCAATTAATATCATTGAAAACATGCTGTAGGATATATTTAAACGCTGTGGAAAAAAAAAATTCTGACCATTGTATATTTTTTATTGTTGAAATATTTAATAGTTAATAGCTATTACAACAATTTTATATCCTAAAGTGATTTTTATTAATGGAAAATCATAATTAACCTTACTAAACCAACCCACGTAAGGTTCTCACGTAAGAAATTATCATGTCATATAACTGTTGAGAACAACCCAGTGCCTACAAAAAAACTGCACAAGGTACCTCAAACTCTTTTTAGACAAAAGGCATACTTGGAGCATAAATAATATATTAAAAAGACGAGAGCTGACTAGACGATGTACTTAACTCCCTTAACATCTTCTGGACAACAGATTCTCTCTTAACTTTCAAAACAAGCGACTAATCTACAATAATATACTGGGACCAATTTTTACATAGGAAGCAGAACTTTGGGGTTAAGTGAAACCAAAACACATAAACAAAATCCAAACAATACAATAAACAAATTTAAGAAAACTTATTAACTCATTTCATAACGACTTACACATTTTAAAAGTGAAACCCTAAATCCACAACAAATGTGCTTGGTTTCACTTTTCAACTCAAAATCACCACTATATAGCTGTTTTTTCAAATTCCCCCCCCCTATTAGAAACTCAACTCAAACTAAATAAAAAATGGCTAAGAGACGTGCTCCTCTGATAGTTATTAAATTAAAGTTATTAACATATGAAATCCTAGATAATAACAAGTTACATAAAATTTGCTAGCTAAGCTACTGTACAGTAGCAAATGGAGTAGAAATTTAAAATAAATAAAACAATAATTATAGATCTATAAAATAATATACAGCAGGGCAATAGGTAACCATATTTGGAATTTTAAAAAAATGACAGGCGTTAAGAGCAACAATTTAAATATGTTCGCGTATGTCTATAACTATTAGGTTCTTAAAATAAATTGCATGATTTGATCGACAATCAATTATTTAAACCAACAAAATTTGATTTGCCATGGTTTGGAAATTACGCCTGCCCGTTATCTGGTCCAAGTTTTGTCATTTGAGAAGCTCGGGCAACCACTGGCGGCCAGTAGAGCAATAAGCAGACTTGTAACTTAGCGATAGGCGGTTTATCAAACTTAACAGTTTCGGAGCCGAGTTTCCGTTCGATATAATAAGCCTAATTTCATGCTACAAATTATTCAAACCGCAGCCTACAGTACCTAGGAGAACCCCTTTACCCGTTGTGCGCCGGAGCTACAGAATATCTAATATTATTATTTAAAATAATTACAGATTTTTTTAAAATTAAGGTAAACAGGCATGCATGCATACACACATCTATATATATATATATATATATATATATATATATATATATATATATATATCATGCTACAAATTATTCAAACCGCAGCCTACAGTACCTAGGAGAACCCCTTTACCCGTTGTGCGCCGGAGCTACAGAATATCTAATATTATTATTTAAAATAATTACAGATTTTTTTAAAATTAAGGTAAACAGGCATGCATGCATACACACATCTATATATATATATATATATATATATATATATATATATATATATATATATATATATATATATATATATATATATATATATATTTACAACTTTTCTTTAATCGACCTTAGAGTTTTAAATTTAAACATAACCATTTAATTGGGAATAAGGTCACTTATTAATTATTCAATAAACTACTTAATGTTCATTTCCTCTGTGTTTATTGACGTTTCAATCCCGGTATTTTTCTTTTTATAAGTTGTGGCACTGAGCATCTGTGGCTCTAGTGCCATCATTCAGTCTCCATTGGCTTACCAGTGACGTGGCTGGAAGAGAGGCACTATGATCTCCTGGAGTCGTGCTTTTCCTTTTACTTTTAGAGGATACAGCTTAGCTCGGAGTTCCCTGGGAGAATATAAATATTGTACATAGGAATGAATGTGTTGAGATGATCTATTTTATTTTTACTTATTTCTTATTTCGCTTATGTATGTTATTCTATTTTAATATTTACTTTTTCTTAGTTTACTCATTTATTTTTATTTTTTCATTTATTTATTTTTATTTTTTATTTCCCTATTATATGTATATATGGTATAAGTGAACACATTTAGCCTTGTTACTTGTTGCCCTTCAATGTGGCAGATCGTACTATAAAAAAAATAAAAAAAAGATGAGAACTGAGGGGCCTTCAAGAGAGATTTGAGGGGCTTTTTAATTTGTACCTTAATAAATATAAACAATAATTTTTATATTATTCACCTGTTAAATCGCTCTTCTTCTTTGATCAAATACATCATGCCATACCGAAGTTTTACTACATATATTATATCTATCCACAAAATGAAAGATACATTTACTTTCTTGCATCTTACAGCAGTCCATGTTTGAATCATTTAACGCTAATGAGCGCTTGTATTGAATTATGTACAAAAGTGCTTTTGAATATTTTGTTTGTTGGACTGGTTAAGAAATTGAAAATATTATTTAAGAACTGTTAAGTATTTTAAGAAAACTAGGAGTTGTGCTAAATAAGGCACAACAACGTTAACAAAATATTTATTTTTCTTCATTATTTTAATCTTGAAATTATTTTTATCACTAGTCAGATTACTTTATGTAAATTAGTTGACTTTTAAAAAACGAATAAATTAATTGATCACTAAAGAAAATGTTTGGGTCAATGGCAACGAAAGATATCCCCCACACGCAGAAGACAACCTTTTCTGATATAGACAGAACTAAGGACAGGAAAATGCCGAAAAGGAAATTCATTTAAACTTTCCAGATAGCTTTTCCTGTATCTTAACTTCCGAAAATTCCTACTATCTTATCTGATAAGGGGAGGGAGGGAAACTCGAAACAGGACCACTTTTAAAGCCGTTTGCTCTTTGAAAGTTAAATTAAGTTTCGTATGCTTATGAAAGCGAGCCGAAAAGATAAAGGGTTCAAAAGCGATTTTTCACACGAATTAATATAACGTCCCTCTCCCGTCTGGTTTAAATGAATTAATAATTTATTGATGTAGAAAACGATGAAGTCTGTTTTTCAATCTCTCGTTTGAGATTTTTTTTCGGGTGAAATTGCTTAGTCATAAAATTTTCATTTATAATAAAAATGTATCATAACATAAAATAAACGTTAAAAAAATTAGAGATTATATTATAATTAAATGCAATTAAAATTTACAAATTGTTTGAATACGGTTTCTTTTTGAAATAGTAATATTTAGACTTGTTAGTGTACTAATGTGCGTGGCGAGATAATACTTAAAATTCGTTACTGCTTGTATAATAGCTAAGCCTCAGTAGATTCTACCTATCCAGCTGGTTTTAGGCATCTCACGTTGTCAGAATGCTTTCTTATGGATTACATAAAGCTATATGCCCCGCCTATCTTAACCTCATTGCCTTCATATTCATATCATAGACGATGATTGATCAGTTTCCTGCTTACAGAATTCTTCAAATATCCTCCTCTCATCCAAGATCGTGCCGGTTATCATGTGGAATATTATTCCCCTCAAATCTTTCAATAATTCTTTCTAAGGCGCTGATTAGTTTTGAGGTCTCTAAGACATATATCAGAACAGGCTTTATTACAGCCTTGTACTCCCCTATTTTTTTTTTCAGCGATTAAAATACCTTTGAGATTGAAAAAGAGAGGAAAGCTATGTTTACGCTAGTTATACACTGGTCTATTTCTGACCGTTGGCCATTTTTTAAAGTTATAATGGAGTGGAAATTTTATGCTCTCCGGAATGATTTCCTTCTACCTAGATCCCATTATTGGGGGAGGGGATTTTCAGATTATTTTAATATTTTTTTTTTTTCATTTACTTGCGGTCCGATTTTCTCCGCTTCTCTTATCAGAGTCCTAGCTAGTTTCTCTATGTATTCTTAGTTGTTTTCTAAGACAGCTATGTCATCTGCATATCCAAGAACATAATTATTCATTCCCATCATATAAAAAGGTTATTTAATATAATTTAGTATCATCTTAATTTGAGATTTCTAAACAATTTTCGGAATTTCAATTTAAACGATTCACTATGAACACCCATACCAGAATGAAACGACTAGAAACCGCCCGACGTTTTCGACTACTACAGCACTTACTAGACAAACGCTCTAAACTTCCAACTATTTACAAAAGACTCATATATATATTACTACAATTACGGGATCGAGCTTTGGGGCTCTAAACAATCAAATTCCTCACATATCCAATCCTTACAATCTAAAACCCTTCGTAAAATCCTCATTGTTCTCTTCTTTGTCACAAATAAAAGCATCCATCACGACCTTAATGTACCATATGTTTCCGATTTAGCTCAATCCAGATACCTATCCTTCCATAATAAACTTCTGAACCATCCGCACCGTCTCGTTTTCAACCTTGCTTCCTCTTATATTCCTAATAACCCTCCGAGGCTTCTGAAAAGAAGACGGTATCGGGACCTTCTAATATAGAAATATAATTGGAGTGCTACCAATTGGTAGTTTATATTCATGTTATACATGTCATGTTACTTGTTTCATATTTACTTGTTGTATTTATCATTTAATACAGTTGTAGATTTCAACAATTAAAAAAAACAAAAAACTTTTAAACCAATTTTCTTTCTTTTTCATATCATAGTCATTGCGAGTCTATCTACGTCCTCATTTCGTCCAAGGACATCCATATGATCTCCATATTCTAGGATTTTATGTTCCATTCCTAAGTGGCCTAGGAAACTCCATTTAGATTTGATGTTGGTTATATAACCTTCGTTAAAAAAATCGTTTCGAATAGATTATAAAATCTTTAAATTGTTTCAACTTTAACACTTTGCGTTCAGAAATCATTTTATGTCTATCGAAAATAATTAACATAACGAGAATTATAAAATGTCGGAATATTTTCGCTTAAAATGGTAAAAAAAAAAATATAAATATCGAATTTTGTACAAGAAAAGTTTCTGAATTATATCTAAATTTGTTGGATTATGGCAAATTTCTTTAACTTTTCACCGTAGATAGATTTTTATTGAATGTTGATGATTCAAGAGACCATGGTAAAGGATTTTAGGAAAGATAGAATTTTCTCCCAATTTTCTTTTTTTTTTTCTGTGAGTAATTTGAGCTAAGTACTTACAAAATCACAATCTGTTCTGTACAATGCATATAGAGCTACTACATGTTAGCTCGTGTCCAGAAAAAAAAATATCAAAGATTTAATAACCTTTATTTTTTTCAAGTATAGTCCTTCAAGTGTTACTTGAAGCTTTTTTTAACAACGATATTTCTTTTCCTTCCAGAAACTTTACAATTGTGAAAAAAAATATTCCAACAAAAAAAAAAGGAGAGAAAAAAGCAGCATTTCCCTAAAATTAAATCCATTCGTTAAAATTGAATAAGAGTCTCGAGTGGGCTACACACAGGAAAATAATATTTAAAAAACTCATATGTTCTTATTAACTTTCATTTGTTCAACTTGTATTGCCTACCAGTTACAAATAAACGAAATTGTAAAAATAAATAATTGTTATTATTTAATACACTATTAATAAAATCCTTAATTTGGACAGATTGTAATATTTCTCAATAAATACGTTAAAAAAAAACACCCCACTCCTGGAATTTTGACCGTTCCTTCCGATTTAGCCTAGCTGTCTATCTATCTATCTATATATATATATATATATATATATATATATATATATATATATATATATATATATCTCAAAAGTTCAAAAGCACTTTTGTACATAATTCAATACAAGCGCTCATCAGCGTTAAATGATTCAAACATGGACTGCTGTAAGATGCAAGAAAGTAAATGTATCTTTCATTTTGTGGATAGATATAATATATGTAGTAAAACTTCGGTATGGCATGATGTATTTGATCAAAGAAGAAGAGCGATTTAACAGGTGAATAATATAAAAAATATGGTTTATATTTATTAAGGTACAAATTAAAAAGCCCCTCAAATCTCTCTTGAAGGCCCCTCAGTTCTCATCTTTTTTTTATTTTTTTTATAGTACGATATGCCACATTGAAGGGCAACAAGTAACAGGGCTAAATGTGTTCACTTATACCATATATACATATAATAGGGAAATAAAAAATAAAAATAAATAAATAAAAAAATAAAAATAAATGAGTAAACTAAGAAAAAGTAAATATTAAAATATAATAACATACATAAGCGAAATAAGAAATAAATCAATAAGTAAAAATAAAATAGATCATCTCAACACATTCATTCCTATGTACAATATTTATATTAGCCCAGGGAACTCCGAGCTAAGCTGTATCCTCTAAAAGTAAAAGGAAAAGCACGACTCCAGGAGATCATAGTGCCTCTCTTCCAGCCACGTCACTGGTAAGCCAGTGGAGACTGAATGAGGGCACTAGAGCCACAGATGCTCAGGAATTGAGAGGAGAAGCTGGCCATTGCCAGGACTCCAGAAGCGTATTTACAAGAGATCTCTGGGCCACTGCCGTTTTAACCTTCGGGGTGAATTGTAGGGATAATGGGAGCTGAAAAGGATTGAGTTAGAGGATTTGGATGATGGATAAGGTTCTGGTGAAAGTTTGAGAATCTGGATGGGATGATCTCGAGGAAAAATGGGATGTTAAGGTAATGGTGTACGGTCTTATTTGTGACAGAATATGGGGCGTTGACTATTGTTCTAAGTACTATGGACTGGAAGTTCCCCACAGTTCAAGTCCGTAGGTCCAGATGGGTTTCAGTATGGTCTTGTAGATTAATAGTTTAATTTCAATCAAAAGATGCGATGAAGGTTCTCGTCTAATGCGATTGTTTATTGATTTATTTTTCTTCAACATGTTGAAATCTTTGTAAAGCTTGCTTTGTATTATATATATATATATATATATATATATATATATATATATATATATATATATATATATATATATATATATGTGTGTGTGTGTGTGTGTATGTTTGTGTATGTACGTAAAATAGTTATTTTAACAGTATACCATATGATTTATAAACAATGGAAACATCATATGGTCATACTTTTTTTTGGTTACTCAGTGCTTTTGATTGTTTACTGAACAACGGATCGTTATACAATTCTTGTTTTAGGTATTATTTTGTATGGTAAATGCACCAATAGTTGACAGCATACTAATACCTGACATCCTCTTCGAAAAATGGGAATAATAAAATTTCAATACCTCCTAGACCTCTATTTCATATATTTTTATTTTCTATATTTTCTCCTTCTATATTTGACTGGTTGGTTTTAGTCTTTCCGTAAATCGCCCGAAAATAATGAGTGGCAAATTAGGAAGGTTCCTCACGGTCAACTTAGTGTCCCAGGAACAACTATCTGTCAGTAAGAGCACCAAACCTTAAGTTTGCCTTTTTCTCTTTAACTACTCTGATTAATCCAAAAATTTTTGTTTCATTTTTTTGGAGTCTTTTTAAATCATGTTTTATCTTTTTTTAATTATCTTGATGAAGTAATTGAATATTTAATGTTTGTCAGCTACTGGACCCTTATAATGAGGACTTCTTCCAGTAGTTGACAGGCTTCACTCTCATAAATTAAAAAATTAATTAAAAATTATATACTCAATATAATGGGTCTTAAAAATAGGACCATTCACTACTGTCTCGTTAAAAAAAATGTTAATAATTTTTTTTAAATATAAAGCAAAGATATATTTTCATTTTGTCAAAAAATGTTCCTTGACATTGACCAGTATTTATAAAAAAATTGAAGTCGGAAAAAGCAAAAAGTAAGTTTTATAATAAGTTGAAGGTAATTTTTGTTAATATTAAATGAAGAATATGAAATTTAGATTAATTACATCCCTGTCAGCTATAGAAACATTTCAAATCAAACAGTGTCAACTTCTGGTATAACAAAACTATTCAATTAATTTTCAATTTTTTTTAATTTAGGTGAATGATTTTTGTATTGATAAGATGAGAAATAGTTATATAATATGAATCCATGAAAAATACAATAACATCAATATTTTCGTTTTTACACGTAAAAGTTCAAAGAAATTACCTTAATTCTAATAAAGTATTATTATTAAGTATGTCCGTTTAATTTACCCTAATTGTTTTGTTATTAAGTATTTTATTGATGTGTAATTAATACTAATTAATAAGACTTGTTTTTGAACCTCCTAACTCTCATTGGATAATAAAAATAATTATATATACATATAGCTTGCGATTTCATCAATCGTAGCCCTTTATAAAAATGAACCACTATTACCAGTTGAAATTATAAGACATTTAGTTTTTATAACAGCTTAGGAAAATTCGTGAAAACTTCTAATTTCCTCGGGCACTACTTTGCTACCGGGAGGAAATTTCTGGGCGGCACGCAACGGACACGGCATTACTATTTTCTATTGCCGTAATTTTTCTATTTTACACTTGAAGTGTATCGTTACGTTGTTAGTATTTCATATTCTTTGTTGAAAAATATAATTATTAACATTTCCTTACCTCTTCTAAACAGGTTTGTCTTGCAGTCGATCGGAAAATCACTAGCATGTGATTAAATTTTGTTTTAAAATGTATTGTAATAATAAGATAAAATTTAAACGTAACAACCGAAAGACTTACATTTTCATTGTATAGATGAGTTTATATAATTAAACCATAGGTATATCCGTTATTAAAATAGAACAAAAGAAACGGTAATGTTATAATGAGTAGCCCTTGAAGTTATGACGTATAACGAAGTTTCCAGTTTCCTAAGTTTCCCCGTTGCTGAGTTAGGTAGGGATCCAACCAGCCTTGATAAACAATAGCTTACGGAAGTTACGACTTAATAATAACAATAACTATAATCGTTTCAGAAGACTGAACAGTGACAATAAGAATCTTGCATATCGATCATCTGTGCTGTGATATTATGGGGAAGATAACAACACCATAAGTTAAAAAAAAATTTTTAATTTCTTAATGATATTCACAACTGTATTAAAGAAATACATTTAGTAAATTTGAACATATGGCTATAATGACGTGAAAACATTTATTGAGAAACTACCCAATGGTACCACTCTAATGATATGTCTACATGTTAGGAGATCACGGGACCATCTTCTTTTCAGACGCCTTGGAGGGTTACCAGGAATTGAAGAGGAAGCAAGATTAAAAACGAGAGGGTTGGTATGATTCTGTAGTTTATTGTGGAAGGATAGGTGTCTGGGTTGGACCAGATCTGAAACATTTAGGTCATTATGGATGGTTTTATTTGTAACAAAGGAGAGGGCATTGAGAATTTTACGAAGGATTTTGGATTGTTAAGATTGGATACGAGAGGAATTCGATGGTTTAGTGCAGCTCCAAAACCCAACTCCGTAAGTCCAAATAGGACTTATTATAGTCATGTATATGAGTCCTTTGGTAATTAATTGTAAGTTTAGAGCGTTTGTCTAGTAACTGCTGAAGTAATCGGAAACGTCGAGCGGTTTCTTGTCGTTTCAGTCTGGTATGATAAGAATAGCCTATGTTTAGGTTTGGGATCTTTCTTAATTATTTTCCTTATTAATCTATACCCTCACAAACAGGATATTAATTTTCTAAATGCTGTAAAAGGAAACACATAGTTAAACTTAGTTTAATGAATAAATCTGCTCACAAATAAGTAAATTATACGAAAACAACTTGTTTTAATCTCCCTTCTCTTTGAGTGTTTGTTTTAATTTCTTAGAGAGACTTAGTGTATTTTTTTTTATGTGCATTTTTTACTGTTAATGAGAAACGTGTTGTATCTGGTCTGCATATTTGTGATCTTGGTTTATCATGCCGTGATTATGATTCCATTGGAGGAACTTTGACGTATTTACTTATATGCGTTTTAAAGAACCAAAAAATTTTATTTGGAATTTTAAAAACGCCTCTACATTTTTTTTTAATTTACTTCAATTTTTTTTTACTGAAGGAAATTTAAACAATAAAAAGTTTTGTATGCAAACATTTATGTTTTTCCTAGACAAGCAAAAGGTTTTAGAATATAAATCTTATCATCTCAGTATGGCATTAAGAAAGCAATGAGTTCAACTAATCAATCCATTAAAGCAAACAATGCATTCACGCAAGATAAAAATGTAAATTTTCACTCCCCCAAGCCATGAATGTTTTTTTTTTATATTTCTAGGAATAACATTTTCAAGTTATTAGTTCTTTTGGCATAGATAGATGATCTCAGAAAATTAGGATTGCGTAAAAAACTATTAGCATAAGTAATTAACAAAAGATAAATTAATAAGGTATAGACAGTTTCCGGCTGCTCCAACACTTACTAGACAAACGCTCTAAACTTTCAATTAATTATAAAAGACTCATCTACTTAACCATAATAAGACCTATATGGACATACGGAGCTGAGCTTTGGGGTTCTACCAAACCATCGAATTCTTTTCGTATCCAATCCTTACAATCCAAAATCCTTCGTAAAATCCTTATATAAAATATTTTTTCACAAATAAAATAATTTATGTTCAACAAGACCTTAAACGTTCCATATGTTGCAGATTTAGCCCGAGCCAGATACCTATCCTTTCATGATAAACTCCAGTCCCATCCGAATCGACTTATTTCCAGCCTTGCTTCTTCCTCGATTCCTGATAGTCCCCCTAGGCTTCTGAAAAGAAGATGGCCACATGGTCTCGCCTAGAATTAAATAGGGAATGCTACCAATGGGCAATATCTCTTCAAGTCTGTTCATGTCATTATTTCCAATGTGTGCATTTTTACTGGTTGTATTGTTTATACAGTTGTAAATTTCATTAAATAAATAAAAAAAAAGGTGTAGATTTTTTTTTCCTTTGACACTACAGACCTTGTACATCTTTTACAGCCTTTATCGTTATTCTTCATCTCTGCACGTCTTATTTCTTTGCAGTTATCTGCATACAGCCTTATTGTATCTTTTTTTATTTGATCTATCCATCTGATTTTTGATCTCTTGTCCACTATTGAAGCATTCATTATTGTGGAGAAACTATCAAATTCTTCCCGTATCAAGTCCTCCGTAAAATCCGTAATTACTGCGTATGTCACAAATATAATTATTCATAAAGGCCTCAACATTCCATCTGTTAGTTGAAGACTAAGATACTCCTCTTTTAATTCCAAATTCCTTGGTCAACCTATCTCTCTAATTCATAGCATTTCATCCAAAACAATTCCTGACAACCCTCCGAGGCGTCTGAAAATAAGATGGCCAAGGACGTTCTAAATTTATTCAGTTTTTAAAGTGCTGCCAATGGGTAGTTTCTTTACAAGTTTTTATCATGTTTTAGCAGATTTACTTATTGTATATGAATACAGGTGTAAATAAAAAAAATGTTGTTCAGAGGCTTACTAATGGATGCCTAGTTTTACGTATTTGCTATTTCTTCTATTTCTGTTATTTCTACGTATTGGAGATTTCTTGAGATTTTCGCTATTTAAATACTACTCAATGAGGGAAGAAAGCTCTTGTTATACGCTGGTCCATCACCAACCGTTGGTAATTCAATGAGGTTATTGTGGGACGAGGTAATTGATTTTGTCTGGTTAATTTCTTTTCTATGCAGGTTATGTTGTAGAATTATCGGCTTATCATTTATATATATATTTGGTCTTCATTTGCACATAGGCTGATTTACTCTGCTTCTCTTATCCGAATCCTAGCGAATTTCTTCATTTCCTCTCGGTTGTTTCTGACGACTGCTTTCTCATCCGCATATTCAAGGATGTAGTCCTAGGGAATGATAATCAATAAAAATACTGTACTGTACATATGCTGTAATACTGATGGAGGACTTTAGATATCTAAAAGTCGCTTCTTCAGATAGCCAAGTTCTTGCCGTGTTGGTATTTGTTTCAAAAACTAAAAATATCCTTTGTTTTGTGGGTTGAGGTTTTAAGGACTGTCTAGGGAGAGAGAAAAATACTAGTGACTGACATAAACCAATGTAGACATAATATTTAAATGACGACTTGTCTCATATATATATATATATATATATATATATATATATATATATATATATTTAAACTTAACTATTTAATTGGGAATAAGGTCACTTATTTCTCATAAGTGACCTTATTCCCAAATAAATAGTTAAGTTTAAATTTAATACTCAAAGGTCGATTAAGGAAAATACATTAAGTACCATTCTTTTTAAATATCTTTAGCCAACACATATTGTAATAAGTTATATTTATAGTTATATACTAAATAACAATGTAATGCATATAATATGCTTTTATATAATGTATGCACACTTCTAAGAAATATACGCCTCTTCTGTAGGGTTACTACAGCAGAGAAAAAAAAAAAAAAAAAAAAAAAAAAAAAATATATATATATATATATATATATATATATATATATATATATATATATATATATATATATATATATAAAGGAGACTATTATGCACAGAAAATTTTACATTTTACATATACCTGAAATAATTAAGTTAAAGCTAGTTACATGTTTAGGACGAAAGAAACAGGATAATAAATCAACTAATTATAAACAATATGCTTATCGTTAAATAGTCGCTTATAATTTCATATTTATTTCTTTCGAATGTATCGCAATGGATAAAACTGGAGATCGTCAAAACCAGGTAAACATAAATAGTAAAGGAACTCAGAAACCAAAAATAATCCATGAATTTGGAAAGACTAATATATATATTCTATGCTCATTACTAGTATACACATTCCTATTCCCATTGTTAGAGAAAAACGATCCATGATTACATAGGGCAGAAGGTTGTTGAAAGAAGCTGGGACACACAAACAACCTTAAAGGGCAAATAATTCATCACAATCGAGTCGCTCCAATTTTTATAACGTCGTTAAAAAATAATTCAGCCCTAGTCCAACCACGAATTCTGAAGCCAACTGATATTAATAATTAAATGGAGCATTATTAGCTTATTTTTCTTTTTTTATCAATACCCTTTTAACATAGACAGGAAAAAGAAGACATACAATTTTTAACCGCAAACAAAATAAATAACGAAAGAATATTTTTTTGATTTTTATTACTTCTAAACGATTTATTTCTTGAAAAATAATTTTCCAGAAAAAATAAATAAAACGAACTATAAACAATATTTTGATGCTCTTTAAATGAGTAAGTTCAATTTTTCATATGTAATTAATTAATGTGAGAGTAGCGCAGGGATTTGGGTTCCCCGCCTGATTGTATATATTGTATATAGGTATGACTGTATTTTTATGTTTTTGATTTACTTATATTTAGGTTATTTTTTTTTATTGTATATAGTTTTTATTTATTATTATTTAGTTATTATTTTACTTTTGTTAATTTTGCTTCTTTTTTGTATATACGGTGTGAATGTGTTCATTTATCAATATAATTATTGTCCCTGTGACAGAATATTATATGTCTAAATAAAAAAAATAAAATAAAATAAAATAAATTAATTAATGCATTTTAAAGGTGTCAACCACCAGGGTTATTATCGCTTTATTAATTATACATTAAAATAATTAATGTAGTTTTATTATAACAATATTCTCTCTAGAAGCTCTGTATCGCCAAGTTTCTTGACGGTCTATATGTAGCTTAAAGTTTTATAGTTCATTGAACAGTATACTTCCTTATATCCTTCTTCTTTGAATATAACCATGGTACATGGTGACTTCTCAATGCTGTTCTATAAAAGATTTTTTTTTTTCTTTATTTATTGAGTATTACAACAATCTGTCACATGGACACTAGTTATAGTGAGGTAGGATAACATTCACAATATAGGTAAAAATATAAAATAAATAGAAGCAAAATAATAATCAAAAATTATATAAATAAATAATAAGGCTTAGCGAACCCGAAGGTTCGATGCCGACACCACCAATCGCTTGTTACACACCTCCCTCCACCGTTCGCCGTCCAAACCCAGTCCCTTCAGATCGGCTTTAATGCAATCTTCCCACCTTCGCTTCGGTCTACCCCTCGGACGCTTACCATTCGGCACAGCACATATTAACCTTTTAGGAATTCTCTCGTTACTAAGCCCAACAACTTTACAAGCCCATTTGATTCGCCGCGATGAAATTACCTCAATTATATTACCCGGATACAGCTCACGCAATTCGGCGTTGTGTAACCGTCTGAACTCTCCGGTTAACTCATCCTTCTTCGGTCCGAATATTCTACGCAATACTTTATTTTCAAAAACCTTAAGACGCTGCTCATCCCTTAATGTAAGCGGCCAAGTTTCGCATCCATAAAGAACTGTAGGCAAGATAATTGTTTTATAGATTCTAATTTTTAAGTTTCGGGACAAGAGGCGCGAACTAAGTAGTTTTGTCACAGAAAAATAACAAGCATTTCCCGCCTTCAGTCTAACCTTAATCTCTTCTTCAATTTCGTTTTTTCTAGTTATCGTTGAACCTAGATACCTAAATTTATCTACCTGTTCAAACATATTACCATCTATATCGATATCACCAGTAGTATCGCCATTTTTGCAGCTAACCATATATTTTGTTTTATCCACGTTTATTTCGAGTCCTAGTTCTTTCCCGGCTTTCATTAACGTTGTCGTATTTAGTAATCAAAAATTATATAGAATAAATAAAATAAAATAACAATAAACAATAAGAATATTAGAACTAAGAAAAAAACACATGCATACCTATATACACTATTTACAATCAGGCGAGGGAACTCCAGGAAAACCCTGTGCTACTCTCTCAACTTCTCAGCTTTCAGGATGAAGCCCACCCCCCCCCCCCTCAAAATAGTAAAACATAAAAAAAAAATTATCTCTTAAATTATTATAGCTCGTGTAATTTCATTTAATAGGACTTCAAGTATCGCTTAAACTCCATTTCATGTAGGTAGTTAGTTGTTTGTTTTTTGTATGTACAAACTTGTAAGTTGGGACATATGTTGTTGTTATAATGAATTGATTGGTTTTTATTTATTTATTTTTATATTTAGAAACATAATAATCTGCCACGCGGACAATAATTATAGTGATATATGAACACATTCACACAATATATACAGAAAATCTAAAATTAACAAAAGTAAAATAATAACTAAATAATAATCAAAAACTATGTACAATAAAAATAAAATAACCTAGAGATAAGTAAATTAAAAATATAAAAACATATACAATTTAGATTGATTAATTATGATTAGAGTTTCGTTCAATATTATATGATTAATTTTCAGTTTCAGCTGTTTTTTTAAATCCAAACGGGGTCGTAGATTTAAAACAAAATACAAATACAAGGAAAACGAAGAAGACGAAAGAAAGCCTATTGTGACGAATTTCAATTTAAGTAGAGGAAATAATGTTTTACGATCAAAGATTTAAGATTGAACCTCATATAGACGGTAGACCTGGGCACCCTTCAAATAATTTATTTCTGAAATAATTCACATGGTTATTCCACGAATGAATTATTTCGGGAATAACGATTATTTCTGAAATAATATTTCAAACAGTCAACGAAATAATCTCGATGGAATAACTCTGAATTTATTTCTGAAATAATTATTTCACTATTTTAAAATTCTTTGGAATAATGTAACTTATTTCGAAATGAGTTATTTCTGAAATAAATTATTTCATAACTATTATTTCAGGATTATTTATTTCAAAAATAAATTATTGCATAAAATCAAGAAATAAATATTTCAGAAATAACATTGTTCTGAAATAACATGAAAAAATTACCAATATGCACCATGTTTTCGGGGTATCTTTTTATGAAAACAGTGTCGAATTTGAGATTGCGCCCCCCCCCCACCCTCCAGCATCAACTTTTTGTAACTTTTCGGATTTAATCCATATCAGGGTCGACTATTATGTTTTTGAGGGCGCTTTTTATGAAAATACGGCCGAATTTGTTATTGCGCCCTCCCCTCCCCAAACCGCATCGACTTTTTGTAACTTTTCAGATTTAATTGATATCAGGGTCGACTGTTATGATTTCGTGGTAGCTTATCATGAAAATATGGTCGAATTTGAGATTACGCCTCTGCCCCCCCCCGCATGGAATTTTTGTAACTTTTCAGATATAATCGATCTCAGGGTTGACTATTATGTTTTGGGGGCGCTTTTTATGAAAATACTGTCGAATTTGATATATCACCACCCCCTCCCCACCCCGCATGGACTTTTTGTAACTTTTCAGATGTAATCGATATCAGGGTCGACTTTTATGTTTTCGGGGGCGCTTTTTATGAAAATACTGTCGAATTTGATATTGCACCACCCCCTCCCCACCCCCATTGACTTTTAGTGACTTTTCCGATTTAATCGATATCAGGGTGGTCTTTTATGTTTTTGGGATATCTTTTTCAAATTCGACCGTATTTTCTTAATTAGCTACCCCGAAAACATATTAGTCGATCCTGGTATCGATTAAATCTGAAAAGTTACAAAAAGCTGATGCGGGAGGGTGGAAGGGCGCAATCTCAGATCTGACATTATTTTTATAATTAGCGGCCCCGAAAACATAACAGTCGACCCAGCTATCGTTTATATATGAAAAGTTACAAAATGCGATGCGGGGTGGGGAGGGGGGTGGCGCAATATCAAATTTGACAGTATTTTCCTAAAAAGCGCTCCCGAAAACATAAAAGTCGACCCTGATATCGATTATGTTACAAAAAGTCGATGGGGGTGGGGAGGGGTGGTGCAATATCAAATTCGACAGTATTTTCATAAAAAGCGCCCCCGAAAACATAAAAGTCGACCCTGATATCGATTATATCTGAAAAGTTACAAAAAGTCGATGCGGGGTGGGGAGGGGGTGGTGCAATATCAAATTCGACAGTATTTTCATAAAAAGCGCCCCCGAAAACATAATAGTCGACGCTGATATCGATTATATCTGAAAAGTTACAAAAAGTCGATGGGGGTGGGGAGGGGGTGGCGCAATATCAAATTCGACATTATTTTTATAATTAGCGCCCCCGAAAACATAATATTCGACCTTGATATCGATTATGTTACAAAAAGTCGATGGGGGTGGGGAGGGGGTGGGGCAATATCAAATTCGACAGTATTTTCATAAAAAGCGCCCCCGAAAACATAAAAGTCGACCCTGATATCGATTATATCTGAAAAGTTACAAAAAGTCGATGGGGGGTGGGGAGGGGTGGCGCAATATCAAATTCGACATTATTTTTATAATTAGCGCCCCCGAAAACATAATATTCGACCTTGATATCGATTATATCTGAAAAGTTACAAAAAGTCGATGGGGGTGGGGAGGGGGTGGTGCAATATCAAATTCGACAGTATTTTAATAAAAAGCGCCCCCGAAAACATAATAGTCGACGCTGTGATCGATTATATCTAAAAACTTACAAAAAGTCGATGTGAGGTGGGGAGGAGGTGGTGCAATATCAAATTCGACATTATTTTTATAATTAGCGCCCCGAAAACATAATATTCGACCCTGATATCGATTATATCTGAAAAGTTACAAAAAGTCGATGGGGGTGGGGAGGGGGTGGTGCAATATCAAATTCGACAGTATTTTCATAAAAAGCGCCCCGAAAACATAAAAGTCGACCCTGATATCGATTATATCTGAAAAGTTACAAAAAGTCGATGGGGGGTGGGGAGGAGGTGGTGCAATATCGAATTCGACATTATTTTTATAATTAGCGCCCCGAAAACATAATATTCGACCCTGATATCGATTATATCTGAAAAGTTACAAAAAGTCGATGGGGGTGGGGAGGGGGTGGTGCAATATCAAATTCGACAGTATTTTCATAAAAAGCGCCCCCGAAAACATAAAAGTCGACCCTGATATCGATTATATCCGAAAAGTTACAAAAAGTCGATGGGGGGTGGGGAGGGGGTGGTGCAATATGAAATTCGACATTATTTTTATAATTAGCGCCCCCGAAAACATAATATTCGACCCTGATATCGATTATATCTGAAAAGTTACAAAAAGTCGATGGGGGTGGGGAGGGGGTGGTGCAATATCAAATTCGACAGTATTTTCATAAAAAGCGCCCCCGAAAACATAAAAGTCGACCCTGATATCGATTATATCTGAAAAGTTACAAAAAGTCGATGGGGGGTGGGGAGGAGGTGGTGCAATATGAAATTCGACATTATTTTTATAATTAGCGCCCCCGAAAACATAATATTCGACCCTGATATCGATTATATCTGAAAAGTTACAAAAAGTCGATGGGGGTGGGGAGGGGGTGGTGCAATATCAAATTCGACAGTATTTTCATAAAAAGCGCCCCCGAAAACATAAAAGTCGACCCTGATATCGATTATATCTGAAAAGTTACAAAAAGTCGATGGGGGTGGGGAGGAGGTGGTGCAATATCAAATTCGACATTATTTTTATAATTAGCGCCCCCGAAAACATAATATTCGACCCTGATATCGATTATATCTGAAAAGTTACAAAAAGTCGATGGGGGTGGGGAGGGGGTGGTGCAATATCAAATTCGACAGTATTTTCATAAAAAGCGCCCCCGAAAACATAAAAGTCGACCCTGATATCGATTATATCTGAAAAGTTACAAAAAGTCGATGGGGGGTGGGGAGGGGGTGGTGCAATATGAAATTCGACATTATTTTTATAATTAGCGCCCCCGAAGACATAATATTCGACCCTGATATCGATTATATCTGAAAAGTTACAAAAAGTCGATGGGGGTGGGGAGGGGGTGGTGCAATATCAAATTCGACAGTATTTTCATAAAAAGCGCCCCCGAAAACATAAAAGTCGACCCTGATATCGATTATATCTGAAAAGTTACAAAAAGTCGATGGGGGGTGGGGAGGGGTGGTGCAATATCAAATTCGACATTATTTTTATAATTAGCGCCCCCGAAGACATAATATTCGACCCTGATATCGATTATATCTGAAAAGTTACAAAAAGTCGATGGGGGGTGGGGAGGGGGTGGTGCAATATCAAATTCGACAGTATTTTCATAAAAAGCGCCCCCGAAAACATAAAAGTCGACCCTGATATCGATTATATCTGAAAAGTTACAAAAAGTCGATGGGGGGTGGGGAGGGGTGGTGCAATATGAAATTCGACATTATTTTTATAATTAGCGCCCCCGAAGACATAATATTCGACCCTGATATCGATTATATCTGAAAAGTTACAAAAAGTCGATGGGGGTGGGGAGGGGGTGGTGCAATATCAAATTCGACAGTATTTTCATAAAAAGCGCCCCGAAAACATAATAGTCGACCCTGATATCGATTATATCTGAAAAGTTACAAAAAGTCGATGGGGGTGGGGAGGGGTGGTGCAATATGAAATTCGACATTATTTTTATAATTAGCGCCCCCGAAAACATAATATTCGACCCTGATATCGATTATATCTGAAAAGTTACAAAAAGTCGATGGGGGGTGGGGAGGGGGTGGTGCAATATCAAATTCGACAGTATTTTCATAAAAAGCGCCCCCGAAAACATAAAAGTCGACCCTGATATCGATTATATCTGAAAAGTTACAAAAAGTCGATGGGGGGTGGGGAGGGGGTGGTGCAATATCAAATTCGACATTATTTTTATAATTAGCGCCCCGAAGACATAATATTCGACCCTGATATCGATTATATCTGAAAAGTTACAAAAAGTCGATGGGGGGTGGGGAGGGGTGGTGCAATATCAAATTCGACAGTATTTTCATAAAAAGCGCCCCCGAAAACATAAAAGTCGACCCTGATATCGATTATATCTGAAAAGTTACAAAAAGTCGATGGGGGGTGGGGAGGGGTGGTGCAATATCAAATTCGACATTATTTTTATAATTAGCGCCCCCGAAAACATAATATTCGACCCTGATATCGATTATGTTACAAAAAGTCGATGGGGGGTGGGGAGGGGGTGGTGCAATATCAAATTCGACAGTATTTTCATAAAAAGCGCCCCCGAAAACATAATAGTCGACCCTGATATCGATTATATCTGAAAAGTTACAAAAAGTCGATGGGGGTGGGGAGGGGGTGGTGCAATATCAAATTCGACATTATTTTTATAATTAGCGCCCCCGAAAACATAATATTCGACCCTGAGATCGATTATATCTGAAAGTTACAAAAAGTCCATGGGGGGTGGGGAGGGGGTGGTGATATATCAAATTCGACAGTATTTTCATAAAAAGCGCCCCGAAAACATAATAGTCGACCCTGATATCGATTATATCTGAAAAGTTACAAAAAGTCGATGGGGGGTGGGGAGGGGTGGTGCAATATCAAATTCGACATTATTTTTATAATTAGCGCCCCCGAAAACATAATATTCGACCCTGATATCGATTATATCTGAAAAGTTACAAAAAGTCGATGGGGGTGGGGAGGGGGTGGTGCAATATCAAATTCGACAGTATTTTCATAAAAAGCGCCCCCGAAAACATAAAAGTCGACCCTGATATCGATTATATCTGAAAAGTTACAAAAAGTCGATGGGGGGTGGGGAGGGGTGGTGCAATATCAAATTCGACATTATTTTTATAATTAGCGCCCCCGAAAACATAATATTCGACCTTGATATCGATTATGTTACAAAAAGTCGATGGGGGGTGGGGAGGGGGTGGTGCAATATCAAATTCGACAGTATTTTCATAAAAAGCGCCCCCGAAAACATAAAGTCGACCCTGATATCGATTATATCTGAAAAGTTACAAAAAGTCGATGGGGGGTGGGGAGGGGGTGGTGCAATATCAAATTCGACATTATTTTTATAATTAGCGCCCCGAAAACATAATAGTCGACCCTGATATCGATTATATCTGAAAAGTTACAAAAAGTCGATGGGGGGTGGGGAGGGGGTGGTGCAATATCAAATTCGACAGTATTTTCATAAAAAGCGCCCCCGAAAACATAAAAGTCGACCCTGATATCGATTATATCTGAAAAGTTACAAAAAGTCGATGGGGGGTGGGGAGGGGGTGGCGCAATATCAAATTCGACATTATTTTTATAATTAGCGCCCCCGAAAACATAATATTCGACCCTGATATCGATTATTTCAGAAAAGTTACAAAAAGTTGATGTGAGAGGGTGGGGGGGAGGCGCAATCTCAAATTTGACATTATTTTTATAATAAGTGCCCCCGAAAACATAATAGTCGACCCGGATATTGATTATATCTAAAAGTCGATCGGAATGATTATTTCAGATTTCACATTATTCCTGAAATAATCATTTCAGATATCGTTATTCCTGAAATAATTTATTCCCGAAATAATCATTTCGGAAATAATGGTCAGGTTATTTCATGAAATAAATTATTTCGGAAATAACTATCGAGGTTTATTTAGGGATTTATTCCGGGAATATTTTTCAAATAAATTCTCCCCAGGTCTATTAGACGGTGTCAGGTCTCAGTCAAAAGGATCTCTTACAAGCCAATTTACGTACGCCCAAAACTATTCAAAATCCTATTCGACCATTCCCGACAAACAAGCTAAGTAGTATATGTATACGCCATATATTAAAGACATATTACATTAGTGAGTATTGCACACTTTAGTTACCTAGTTGCCTGGATATATCTAGAGGTGCAAAGTTCATCTCCTCTATAACTCTCAGTGGTCAGAAGAGTGATGATTAGTTAGTTTGATGGTTCTATGGACGTTCATCAATATACAACTTTTTTTAACGGTAGTTATTTCATATTGTATGCCTCATACATATTTTATACTTAATTATCTTCTTACGTATACCGATGACACACTTGTCTTGTCAGTTAATAATGACCCGACAATTGCATTCCGAATTCCCCAATCACACATCACAAACCTAGAAGAATGGTATCAAAACTGGAGGATTAAAATAAATTCAGTCTAATTGCCTTTATCCTTCGTCGTAAACACATGACTTCCTGTCCTACAGTATCCTTTTATAATACCCCACTTACCCCTGTTGAAGAATCCGATAACTTGAACTCCACTTTGACAAACGTCTAACTTGCAATCCTCATATCAGACTGAAACGACAAGAAACCGCTCGACGTTTCCGACTACTTCAGCACTTACTAGACCAACGCTCTAAGATTTCAATTAAATTCAAAAGACTCATATACATGAATAAAGTAAGACCTATTTGGACTTACGGAGTTGAGATTTGTTGCTCTCCAAAGCCATCGAATTCCTCATGTACCCCATCCTTGCACCCAAAAATCCTCAATGTTCCTTACTTTGTCACTAATAAAATCATCCCATATTTGGCCCGATCCAGATATCTATCCTTCCATAATAAATTTCAGAACCATCCGAATCCTGTCGATTCAAGCCTTGCTTCCTCTTCGATACACGATAACCCTCCAAGGCGTCTAAAAAAAAAAATAGTCTCGAGATCTCCTATTGTAAATACATTTTTTTAGAGAGCAACCAGTAGATAGTTTCTCAACAAGTGTTTTCATGTTATTTTTTCTGTTATCACATTTACTGAATGTATTTTTTTCATAATGCTGTTGTGAATATCATAAGTAAATTTAAAAAAAAAAACATTAAAAAAAATACTTTTCTTAGTTTAGAGATAAGTGACACTGAACTGATTTATTATTATTGAGATTTTCTTTCAATATATATTAGAACTTCAAGAATCACTGTGACCCAGTAACCCCAGATGTTTTCCATCTTCGTGTTGATTAAGGGTAAGGTGAAGCTTTCCCATTGTTCTGAACAATATTGCCTTGGTCATTGTCTTTACCAAATTACCAACACCCATCCATCGCCCTTCCTATTTCTAAAAACCATTCAATTCAAGTCTTCAATCCATTCATAGCACAAAAGATCCAGAGAACTGCACCAATGGAACATTCCTTCCTTGCCCGTCCGCCCCCTTAGGAATTCTCTCCCTCCTAATAACCGGCGTGCTTCTTCCCAAAGTGCATTGAAAGTCCTCTTTTTACAACTGTTTCTTTCATTTCAGATTAGCGATTTTTTCATGAAAAATGTTTTATTCTAGTCGGATGATATTTATTGTTATTTACCAATTAAGTTTTAATTTAGTGGAAATATTTTTTTTTTTTTTGTTTATATGATGAAATTTAAAACTATATACAAATACAACCAGTAAATCTGCACAAATTTGAAATGACATGAGTAGACATGAAGATAATTCTAGGTTAGAAGAACACAAGGCCATTCAGACGCCTATGAGGATTATCAGGAATCGAGGAAGAAGCAAGAGTGGAAACAAGTGGATTCGGATGGGACTGGATTTTATCATGAAAGGATAGATATCTGGCTCGGGCTAAATCAGCGACATATGGAACATTAAGGTCTTTATGAATGGTTTTATTTGTGACAAAATATGTGGCACTAAGAATTTTACGAAGGATTTTGGATTGTAATGATTGGAGACGATAGGAATTCGATGGTTTGGTGGAGTCCTATATCTCAACTCCGTATGCCCATAAAGATCTTATTATAGTTATGTAGATGAGTCTTGTAATTAATTGAAAGTTTAGAGCATTTATCTTGTAAGTGCTGAAGCAGTCGGGAACATCGAGCAGTTTCTTGTCGTTTCAGTCCAGCATGCAGATTCCAAGACGTTTATCCAAGTGGAGTCCTAAGTAGCGGATTTGTTCAGAAGGAATAAGTGGAATATTATTGAAGGACGTCGTAGGACAGGAATTCATTGGTTTATGATGGAGGTAAATATTTTATTATATATTTTTAATGTTTTTCTATCGAGAGTTAAAAAAAAATAAGTGCTATACTTCATATGTATAAAGAAATCTTTATATCACATAAAGAGAAATATTTTATGATTTAATTCATTTAAAAAGCTGTTTATTTGAAAATTCGAACCAGGAATAAAAACTCTGAACGGTCTAGTGTGTAAGGAATTGAAAAGGAAAGTAAAATTTTGATTTCTTAGATTAAAAACTATTTTATTTAGTACTATTTCTTTTTTTAATTTTAGTAATTCTTTCATATGTTTTATCTTAGATTCTGAAGGTGGAAATCGGTTCAAAAACATCAAATTTAATAACTTTTAATAAAATTATTTCGGAAAGCCTCAAACTATTCTCTCCTAAATCGTTATTTTCCTTAATCAAAATTGTCTGGAAATATAATAAATTAAAAAAAAAAAAATTACTTTGTGATCTTAAGACCACATAATAGAAGTGAAGAAATCAAGTTTTATATTCACAAAATAATAACATTCACAATATATACAATTATAATTGTGCATAAATTACTGCGGCAAACTTTTCTCTGATTGATCTTCATTCGTATCATACTCTATCATAAATGAAACAATAGGTTTGTGATAATTATATATTGTTATGATAATTATATTATATGACTAAAATAAGCGATGAATACTTTTGATTGAGATCTAGTTACTAAATATCCAACAAAACTCCGTCAATCGTTATTCCATATTTTGTACAGAAAACATTGAAATATTTATACGTTCGTATACAATGAGACAAAAAATCAGTATAAGACTATTATGCAGTATTGGATCTTTTTTTAAATAAAGTGTCTTTAACGGGGATCAGTAATTTGTCAAAACACTATTATATCGAGAGCAACAGAAAATAGAATAGAAACATTTAATTTATTGTTACTTAATTTTGTGGTTAATTAAAAAAATATCTATATTAACATTTGCAAATAGGTTACTTAATTCGCTATGGTATTTAAATTTTGAGATATATTAGTCGAAATGTTCAAAACATTAATTATTATTTGGTTCCTCTGCTCTAGATTTTTCAATTTCCGACTCTTTAAACTCTGCGTCTCGTCAAAATAAATTATTGAATAATAGCTCATTACAAAAAAGATTAAATGCTGAACGGTTAACTCGGTTACAGTATGCAAGTCTGATTTTTAGTTTCTGAGATATTTTAATTCTTATTCGAAAATTAGTCAACTAGAGCCGACTTTAACCGAATGAGCGTTACTAGCCAAGCGTGAATTCTCAGTCTCATTTAATACGCAAAAAATAAATTGCTAAGTGCCTGTGAAGAAGTTTTCACTTCATAAAAAATACAACAAAATAAAAATACAACCATAGATCTCAAACATCTGTTGTCTTTTTTAATAATAATTTTCAGAAAATAATCAGGTGACGTTTTTAAAAAAAATATTCAATATAAATATACTCCTGCAACAGAGAATTTCGATTTTTAAAGAAATATTGTTTATGCTTGAATCTTTAGTTAAAGATTTTGTAGTTACTTTTAATCCGTATATTTAAACATTTATTATGACAGTTTTTATTTCAATCTTTATAATATTCAAAAGTTTCGTCGAATAACGTGGACTTAAATAATCAGATTTATTTTTATTTAGAATTTATCAGATTTTAAAACATAATATTGACATGATACCAACACCTAAAGCTATCGAATTATTTTTTGTGTCATTATATTCAGAATAGAAATTTTTTTTTTTTAAACTTTCTTTATTGAATATTAATACATTCTGCCACATTGAAGGGCATTAATATTAAGGCTACATGATTCATTCACACAATATGTACATACAATTAATATCAATAATAAAGAGAAAGAAATATAAAAAAATAAAATAAAATAAGTAAATTGGTATGCCTGTGTACAAAAAAAAAATAATGAAATAATAGATAAAAGCTAGATGAAATTAAAGTAAATAAATCACATTCACACCTATGTGTGATAGTTTTCAGAATAGAAATAAACATAAATAATGACCTCTATTTGGGCTATAAAGTTTTATGTATAAATTAGGGGAAATTATTACGAAAATGATAAATAAGCACCACTGTGCGCGCCGTTTAACAAGAAATCGTTGTAGTTTTAAAAAAACATGGATAACGTTTTTCTCCAAAATAATTAAAATAAAACATTGAAAAATGACCATTTTCACATTGTCGGAGCGAGGGGTATTTCGAAATTAAAATATAATTCTTTCCCCGGTGAGTTTCCTCAAAGTTAGGAAAATACGAGTAAAATTAAAATGAAGGGAAAGGGAAAAAAATGATAACTCTAAACAAGTTATAAACACATGCACATAAAACAATATTAAATTGAAATATTCAATTAATTAAAATAGAAAATAAATAAATAACCTCCCTATGAATGTTTGCAATGTTTATTAAATAAAAAAAAAAAAGAGAAATATAAATATATAGAAAAGTTAAAACAAAACAAAATGAAAAAAGAGTATAACAAAAATCCACTGAAATAAAACCAAACATAAGTAAAATATCGAATGAAAATAAAGAATATTGTACATCAAAAATAAAACATAAATATAAGTAAACTTCTTTTTATTATTTTCCTACCTATACTAGGTAAGGAAAGTATTGCGATTGGGTCAAATTTCCGATATGCGGAATCTGTCTATTTCCAACATAGACCCTATATTCACGAATGCTCGCTCCTGACTGACCCCCGCAGACTTATCGTAGTATTTCGGTCTCTTAATCCTTAAGACTGAGTATTACTACCAGGTTGGTGCGTATACACAAACGCGTTAGTACATCGCGAATAAAGCTAAATATATACATATTATACAACTAATTAAATTTCTGGGACAACTATCCCTCAGCTTTTTACAAAAAAATAAATAAACATTTATTCAATGATTTTCAAAAAAGGGTAAAATAGTGAGAAAAGATAATAAAAGGAAAAACAAATGGTTAGATTCGGGCGTTAACACACATGGTATTTATCGGATAACGTTAACACCCGTGTTTCATGATATAATTCATGTTGCCATATTTTTTATCCTATTCCCATAACACATACTTAATTTATTTTAATTTAATCTACTCAAGGAAATTTTGAATTAAAGATAGAGTCTTTGCTGAGTGATATTGAATAAGTAACCAGAAATAAAAAGATAGTATTACAAGAGCAACAAATTAAAAGTAAATAAAATGTCAATTTACAATTAGAAGATGCAAGAGCATCTAATTGTAAATTGACATTTTAAACTGGGTTTTTTGCCTCTAACAACCTGGCTTCATCTATTTATCCTTCCTTCAACTTAAGTTGTATTAAAAACTCTAACATCTATTAATAGAGGAGATAAACACAACAAATTTAGCTATAAATAGAATGAGTACAATTATAAAACAAATGTTGATATAAAAGAAAATTTACAGAGATTTAAAGTCGTATAAACTAAATTAAATGGCACAAATCCAAACTTCGTAAACCAGTTGGAACCAATGTAACAAAATAAAAACGTTTTATAAGTTTTTATTTACTTAATTTATTTAAAGGAATAAAATTATTGATATGGGCTGAAAGAGTAATAATTTGGCTCTCGATTTTATTAAAGCTGATTTCGGTAAAAATCCTGAAGAGTTATGAATGTATTATTTAACGGCCGGAAGAAAAAGATCACCCAAGAGAATCGAGTACTGAAGTTTTTATTCCTCGATTTTTATAAAAATGCATGCTTAAGAATATTAAAATATATTAAAAACGATTTTAACTTGCAACTTTGCTGGTAACGTATTGGTACAACGAACTTATTGGTAGCGTCGATAAACATGGGGGCGTTTGGTAAACGTCACAGGTGAATAAATATGGAATTTTTACTTCCCTTCCTAAAAAAATTTTTACTACTTACGATTGATAGTTTGTTATTAATAATTAGCGATCCAACAATTAATAAAACGTACCCTAGTACTTCTTATTGATTATGAAGATAAGATAAAATCGATAATAATATAGCATTGTCTCGAGATAGTAACTAGAAAAAATGAAAGGTGATTTTTTTTTTTTTTTTGTAGGAAAATATTCTTAAAGGAACGGTCAATTAAAGAATTCTAACGACCGAATGTGATTTTTCTTATTTTATTTTTTTTTTTAAGAAGCTTTCATTCTCCAAACTTTTTTATACTTTTTTAAAGTTTAACAACCCTGTTTTATTAACTTATTTTTTTTTACGTTTTGTTTTATTTAAGACGGTGATGACGTGGTTAATTTTTAATTAATTATTTTTTCTCTATTTTCATATACTAATTTATCATACTCGTATATGAGTTTTCAATGGAAATATAATTCAGTGTATATATGAGCAGTATTCCTGAAAAACAAAAAGATATACAACACTAAAATAATTTATATAAGTTAAATATATGCCTGAGATGTCAAATCAAAATTTTCCTTAAAATCGACTAACCATAAGTGCTACTACATATCATTCATTATTACAACGTTCTCAATAACAGCTCTAAAGGTTTTAATGAAACGTGTTAAATTAATGTGAAACTGAATGGCTTTTAATAACAGTTAGGCATCATCCTCATTGAAATAGCCTGCCAAATCATCGAAATTTCTTCCTCTTAAGTATCATTAATTTTGTTTATTAGAAGTAAATAACTGTATCATATTGTTACTATTGCTAATAAAAACTGGATGACTATAAACCATGAAAAAACTTGATAATTAACTCAATCATAATAAAAGAGAAAAACAAATTTTCGGATAGATAAACCTTTCAAAATATATAAAAATCAATATCAAACATAGAAGATAATGGATGATGACTACTAGATAATGACTTTTTGTTATTATAGTTAAAACATCTACTTTTATATTATTGCACAAGGAATAAACGTTCCTAAAGAAACAGGATGGAACTCTTAATAAAAGAAAATAACATATTTTTTCCCTATCTGATAAGCAAAAAATATACTGTGCACAGAATTGTCATAATTCAAATTGATTGATATAAATTTGTAAATATACAATAATTAAAATAATGTTTTTAAGGACTATTAATTTAAAAAAAAAAAACTACTGAAAGTAGGGTGGTAAATTGTAGTTCAGGTATGTTTTACATATAGACGTTTTTATTTATTTATTTTTTATTTTATTCAAAAATGGTTATGCAACACCTTAGAGAGATGTATAATAGAGATGTATTTTTCTTTATTGTAATGCTATGGTTCTTACGTCATAATGACTACCTTCCTAAAAAAAAATTACATATTTTTAGAATTTCATTTGACCGACTATTTGTTTAAGCACCTACGCTATTAAAAGCAGAGTTAATTTTTAATTCTTTTTTTTTTTTGTTAGTTAACCTGGGAGCTTATAATTTAATTTCAATTATTTTTTTAATTTATTATTTAGCGTTGTGTACGAGTTTCAATTGTGTTTTACTTTGTATATATTTTTTGAGCTTCTTCTCCTCCCTCTCAAAGGTATTCAAATCCAGTGTACAATGCTATGATAAAGCCAGTACTAGTATATGGCTGTGAGACCTGGACACATGGAGAAGAATGGCCAATAAAGAACAGCTTACAGAAACTGGTCTATCAATATCCCATGATATGAAGGCACGGAGGTTAAGATTTAGTTCGTAGCTATCAATTTGGAATCCTCTGCGTAACAAAGAATAGATGCAATAGAGCTGCATGCAGATAAATGGAAATGAATAGCCCAAGACAGGCAAAGATGGAGCAGGCTTGTTAAGGCGGCAAAAGATCCACATGGTCTGTAATTCCAACAGAAAAAAAATATATATATAATTCAGTTTTGATTAATCAAAGGCACATTTTTTTCTTTTTAAAGTTTTATCATTGAAAAATTTTAATTATATTTTCTTTTTCGTTCTTTATTGAATGTACCCAAAAATCCTAAAAATACTTTTTGTGTTATTTCTATCTCTATCCTTATAATAATATTATTATTTTTGTAATTCTTCATCACTATGCTCATAAATATTTGAATATGTATTTTAACCCTGAAGACGACCAGTTGGGCCAAAGCGTTAACAATCATAAAAAATAAAAGAATATATTCATTTTTTTTATTTTATCTATCTATGGCTGATGTTTAGCAAAAATAATAATAATATAGTAAAGTACCCATCCGTAATTTCTGGTTCGACTCATTTAAGAATTGACTTCTGTTTTTTTTATTTTCCTCTTTAAAATTGGAAATTCCAGTATTATCCTGCCATGGGGACTTACAAGTAAAAGCCGTTTAATCACCGTTTCAGGAAAAAACTAAGGCAATAAGAAAAGCAAGGAGTTGGAAGAAATCCCTTGGTGATCCTCTTCCTACTTTGAGAATAAAGTCGAGGCTTTTAATAATATATTTTACATTTTTCCTTTCGGTTTTTTTTTTGTTTCTTTTTTATTATTCCCCTCCTCTAAATCTTTACAAAAGGATGAGGAACAGGCTAAGGAAGAAAGATTTACCGCAAAAACCTTTTGCCTAATCTTTGAAGGAGGAATTTCGGAAGGCCACTTTACTTAAATATTTATAAAACTGTACTTATTTGGGCAATGATACATATTTATACGAGTTATCGGTCGGATACGAAAGAGCAATATTTCAAAGATTGTACTAGTCCCCTTTTATTTAAGTTACTGACCCCTTTTTATCAAATTGTTAACATCCGCTTCATCTTGCCGTAACCTACAATATTTTTATCTTCAAAAGTTCCCTTAAATTGGGCCATTTTCTAATAAAATTAATTAAGATAATTTGATCATAAAATTGAAAAAAAAAAAGGTGGCCTAAAAAAATATCAGGCCGTTTGGACTATATAACCTCGTTATTATGATGTGGTTTGCAGGTCACGCCACTTCATAATAACTTAACAATATTTTTGTAGGCCACCTTTATTCTCAATTTCGTGATCAAATTATCTTGCGATTCAAGTGGAAATGAGTGTTTTTGAGTTTTCAGTATCTGATTAAATAGGCAAAGTATATCGATCTCCAGGTTGAAAACGTCCCAATTCCAAGAATTTTCGTAAATGAAAAAAGTTGTAGTTTACAATGGGATGAAGCTAAGTTAAAAATGTTGATAAAAAGGGGTGTGGAATTCTAAAGAAGAGGAAAAAAATACAACCTTTAATCGTGTCCATGAAACAAATGAAAATACAATGGGTTGATGTACTTTATTTTCAATTGATTATACGAAAGCGGTAGGTCTATACAAGGAAAAAATATATATATATAAAAAAAGACATTTTTTTTATTCGTTTATTCAGAAATAAAATATCTGTCACGTGGACAATAATTATAGTGATATATGAACACATTCACACCATATATACAGAAAATATAAAATTAACAAAAGTTTAATAATAACTAAATAACAAATCACAACTATGTATTATAAAAATAAAATCTAAAGATAAGTAAATTAAAAACTCAGTCATACCATACCCCAAGCCAGGCTTCTCCCTCCAACTACAGAAGGAAAACCAGGACTCCAAGAGATCAGTGCGCTACTCTCTCAACCGCGTCACTGGTGCTAAAGCCAGTGGAGTTTGAGCGAGAGCGCTTTAGCCACACACACTCTTGTCTTGAGTGGAGAATCTGGCCATTGCCGGAACTCCAAGACATATACTATAAAAGATCTCTGGGCCACTACCGCTTCAACCTTTGAGGAGGATTGTAGGGATGAGTAGAGCTGGATTGCGCAAATAGATTTGGATGATATGTAAGGTTTTGATGGAATGTGGGACAAATGGGATATTAAGGTCATGGTGTAGGGTTTGGTTGGTTACATTGAACGGATCATCAACTATTTTTGACAAACAGAAGGACTTTGGACTGAAGGGATTGGATGCATTTGATGTAAGAAAATTTTGCTGTCCTCCAAAGTTCAAGTCCGTAGGTCCAAATAGATTTCAGGATTGTCTTGTAGATCAGTAATTTGTTGTCAATTGAAAGTTGAGATTTTCTATTCAGTAGTCTGTATAATTGGCCGCATCGTCGGTTAAGTTCTTGTCTTGTAAGTCTAGTATGTGGGTTCTACGTTATTCTTCGGTCTAAGAGAAAGCCAAGATACCGGACTGTTTCTGAAAAAGGAAACTGGGTGGAATTAAGGTGGATTGATGGACAGAATCTGGGCCGGAGCGTGAAGGTAATGTATTTGCATTTATAAAAAAAAAAAAAGTTAAAATTTTAATAAGAGATTATTAAATACTGCAAAAGAATTTTGATCAAGGAGTAGCAATACCTCACTGGCTGTATAGCGAAGTAACTCAATCACTTTTTAATTGGGATAATTATAATTAATGAGAAAAATCCCGAAAATTAATGCGACTAAATCTCCTTTCCGTTTATCTTCTTTTTTTCTCTCCGATAAACGAGATCTAAGTAAAAACCAGTAATCGGCAATTAGTCATTTAAGGTTTACTGAAATAATTTATCTTTTGTGGTATTTATTTTGAAATATATTCTTAAATTTGTATATGTATATAAGTAGACATTTTTAATGACAACCAGTTTATGAAGTTGATAAAAAGTACTGAGTATTCCTAAAAGCAACTTAAATAAAATCATTATTATATTGGAAAGTAATTATTTTTTCTCGATAATTACAATAATTGTAATAGCTTCAACATTTTTTTATCTATCCACACGAAAATCAGCAAGCACCTAAAATGAAAATCAGCAGGGCCCTATAAAACTCTATGAAATGGCACGAACCAGACCCTCGTAAATAAATTAAAACTGGTGTGATAAAGACGTAAATCTGAAAGTTATTGATAGCGTTTTGAAGAGTAATAATTAAGCTAAATAACGGTTGCAATAACGTTGAAATAAAAAGTAACCCTGAGGAATTATCAATACTTTCGTAAACTCATGGATAAAATTTTCTTCATAAAATCAAGTAAAAAATAAACGGAGGTTTTATCCGATTTTCCATGACAAAAATTTTCTAGACCTACCCTAATGAAAGCGTCAATTGTATTTTATAATGTATTATACATTTTAATTCGTTTGAAACAATAATCAATATATTTTCTTATTTTACTAAAAAAAAAACCAAGTCGATTGTAACAATTGAATCTAAAAATTCACGCAGAGAAAAGGAAGAAAACGGTAATATTAATTTTTTTTTTTACTAATAATATTTTATTGAGAAAAAAATAATTGTTACCACAATTAGGAGCATTGAGTATTTAGGATGTATAAAACACAAACATACCATATATAAAAGAAAAGAAAAACAAGATAAAAAAATAAAGAAAAGAAAATTTGGAATAACAGAATAAATCAAACATGAGACAACATTAAATAAAATAAAAAAGTTAAAAACACATCCATACTCATTTACAATATTTACAGTCCCCCTTTCCCCCACTTGTAGAGGATAAGGCAAGACTCCAAGAGATCCCAGCTCTTCTCTCCCAGTCGCATCACTAGGATGGGAATCCAGTGGAGACTAAGAGAGGGCACTAACCCACATACGCTCATGACGTGTGTGGAGAACCTATTGCCAGGACTCCAGTGGCATATTTACAAAAGATCTCGAGGCCACTGCCTCTTCAACCTTCGAGGGGGATTGTAGGGATGACTGGAACTGGATAAGGATTGGGCTAAGGGATTAGGATGATGAAATTTGAAAATCTGGATGGAATAACGTCAAGGACATATGGGATGTTAAGGTCATGATGCAAGGTTTTTTTTCGTAACATAATTAGGAGCATTTACTATTATACGGAGGACTTTAGACTGGAAGGAGTGGATGCGTTTGATGTTTTTGGTTTTATGGATTTTAAGGCGCATTGCTAGTTATAAATATTTTTCAATCCTGTGTCACCAAAACATGTTTCATTAGAATCATTGATCCGATTTTTATTATAGTAATATTATATTTCTAGTTAATAATATAATATTACTAAATTTTCATTAAAAAGAAGAAAAAAACAGACTGGTTTTAGACTGGAAATTATTTCAATATCACTCAATGATTTAAAAAAAAAAATAACAGATTAGTTTGCATTAAAGCTAAATATTTCATTACCAATACCATTGCTTCCAGAGTTTTGTTCCTGTAGATTCTATATCAGTCACACAATGTGACGTCTCGATTCGTCATTCCCAGATATCATTCTAGTTTTGTTCGTCTAACTCAATCATCAGTAATGTCATTCTGATAATGTGATGGCATTAATTCTGAGATTGCCAGGTACCCAATATTACGGAAAACAAACGTCCGAAACAAATATTGAAAAATTCAAGCCTCTTCGTAGATATGTAAGATGAACAAAAATAAATTTAATCACAACAAAATAAATTTAATTATCCAATCGAAATTTTATTAAAAATATATATAAAAACGAAAATAAATCATTATGATAATGTTACTGCTATCAGTGTTTATAGTTTCTAAGAGTTTAGTGAATGAACGAATTTTGAATTTACTTATATATTTTATTTCTATAAATGAACTTATGAATTAATGTGATACATTTGATGTAAATAAGTAAGTGAAGAATCTACACATTGATGTCATATTTTCTATATAGTAATATATAGATTAAAATCATGCCTACAAATATTTTAAAAAACGCATTTTTATGATCAAAATGCATTTAATGTAATTACTTATTTACTATTTTTTTTTTTTTATTCATGATATTTACAACTGTATTAAAAAATTAAATACATTAAGTAAATTTGATAACAGAAAATAATAACATGAAATGACTTGTTGAGAAACTACCCACTGGTAGCAGTTTAAAAACAAAATGTATTTACAATATGAGATCTCGAGGCCATCTTCTTTTCAGACGCCTCGGAGGGTTATCAGGAATAGAAGAGGAAGCAAGGTTAGAGACGAGAGGATTCGGATGGTTCTGAAGTTTATTATGGAAGGATTGGTATCTGGATTGGGCCAAATCGGTAACATAAGGAACATTAAGGTCATTATGGATTATTTTATTGGTGACAAAGTAAGGAGCATTGAGGATTTTCCGAAGGATTTTGGATTGTAAGGATTGGATACAAGAGGAATTCGATGGGTTAGTAGAGCACCAAAGCTCAACTCCGTAAGTCCAAATAGGTCTTATTGTAGTCATGTATATAAGTCTTTTGTAATTAACTGGAAGCTTAGAGCGTTTGTCTAATAAGTGTTGGAGTAGTCGGAAACGTCGAGCAGTTTCTTGTCGTTTCAGTCTGGTATGAGGATTCCAAGTTAGTCGTTTGTCCAAGTGAAGTCCAAGGTATTGGATTTGTTCAACAGGGATAAATGGGGTATTATTAAAGGATACTATGGGACATGAGGTCATAGGTTTATTATTAGAATTTAGACTTATTTACTTTAAGATGTTTATTACTTTTAGAAGTTCAATTTTTTTTTATTTATACTTTTTTTTGTTATTTTCGTACTTTTTTATTCAGTAATATAACATTCTGTCACAATATGGATGGAAAATGGTAGCTATGAGAAACAAGTACATTCACACCATATTTACGTAAAATACAAATAAAAATAAAATAAAACAGAAGCAAAATATCAACTAAATAATAATCAAAACTTTCATACAATAAATAAAAATAAAATAACTTAAGATAAGAGAAGTAAATAAAAATATCTCTGTAACTCCAAATCAGGCTTATTAAAAACACAACGACTGTTTTTTCCTTCCAAACAAGCAAATAATTTTAACAGCCCTCCAAATTTATACAGAAAAATTGAAAGAAATTAAACTTTTTTTTTTTTTATTTAATGGAATTTAAAACTGTATACAAATACAACAAGTAAATATGCGCAAATATAAATAATGGCATGTACAGGCTTGAAGAGTTACTACCCAGTGGTAGCACTCTCTAAATAATTTTAAGTAAGAAGATCACTAGTCCATCTCCTTTTCAGACGCCTAGGAGGATTATCAGGAATCGAGAAAGAAGCAAGAGTGGAAACAAGCGGATTTGGATGGGACTGAAGTTTATCATGAAAGGATAGATATCTGGCTCGAGCTAAATCAGCGACATATGGTACATTAAGGTCTTTATGAATGGTTTTATTTGTGACAAAGTATGGAGCATTAAGGATTTTACGGAGGATTTTGGATTATAAGGATTGGATACGATAGGAATTCGATGGTTTGGTGGAGCCCCAAAGCTCAACTCCGTATGTCCATATAGGTCTTATTATAGTTATGTAGATAAGTCTTTTGTAATTAATAGAAAGTTTGGAGCGTTTGTCTAGTAAGTGTTGGAGCAGTCGGAAACGTCGAGCAGTTTCTAGTCGTTTCAGTCTAGTATGAGGATTCCAAGTAAGACGTTTATCCAAATGGAGTCTTAAGTAGCGGATTTGCTCAACAGGAATAAGTGGAGTATTATTGAAAGTTACTGTAGGACAAGACGTCATAGGTTTACGACGGAGGGTAAAGGTGATTTGATGGGATTTGTTGGAATTTATTTTTATTCTCCAATTTTTACACCATTCTTCAAGGCTTGTGATATGTGATTGAAGAGTTTGGGATGCAATTAAAGGATCGTTATTAACAGATAGCAAACATGTGTCATCGGCGTAAGTGGTGATGACAGTGTCAGGATGGGTTGGGATGTCAGCTGTATAAACTGTGTAGAGGATGCGACTAAATTAAACTTAAAGACGAGTTACCAATGATCCTCAATTTAGGAATGAAGATACTATGTTTCGTCTACCATAGGTGAGCCTGAACTTAAATTTAAGGAGGGATCATTAAAATTCACCATATTTTGATTAATTTTCTATTATTTTTTTATCATTGTTCTTAAGATTTATACCAAACTAATGTGGTACTTTTGTATATAACGTAATTGTCTATAACTTAATTAACATAAATGATACTTGGATTTGAAGCATTCCATTTGGATTTTATTAAAAGAGACTAAAAGTAAACCGAAGTGCAACTATTTTTCATTCAAGTCCAAGATCCATTAAGCATCCATTGTCCTCAGCATTTATTATCCTCTGACAGGGCACTGACGGTAGGGAGGAGAGCACCATACACTCAGCATACGCAAGTTTTATTAAAATAATCTTTCTTCTATATGATAATACCTCTTCCAAGACGCTCTACCTTACATTATAAACAGCGAGAATAATAGCAGGATCAGGAGATATTATAGGCTCCAAGCCACAAAAGCACTAAAGGCGATGGATCTACTCCTTACTAAGATGAAGGGGAAAAAAGTGAGTGAGAATATGAAACATACCAAAAAGTACACAATAGCCACTACTAAAAACTACAATATTGTAACTTTTAGGCGCTATTAAAAAAAAGATAAATAATTATCAACAGAAGATGCCATACTCTTCGGAATGATCAAATCCTACAATTGCTAGTATTATTTCAAGTAGTTCTAAAGGGTAAGGTTAGATAGGTAAGGTTCTGGAGAATTTTCTGGGATAAGGTATAGGACAAATGGGGTATTATTGTCATGATGGCATATTGTTACACAAAATGTGGCTTCACTATTATGTTCGAAGGACATTGGACTGGAAGGATTGGACAAGTTCGGTAAGAAAAAATTCAACGGAAATACATCTTTTAAGATCCATTGAGTCGAAATAAGCAATTATCGACAGAAAGATTGTGGGTTGGTCTTTATGTGGCAGGACAGCTCAAGAATGAACTGACGAACGGCGTTTTCGCTGAAATCCACTTAATCGGAGGGATAAAGGATGAAGCATGAAACTGCATTCTCTCACTTCTGAACGGTACATATTAATTGGCCATGTTTTGGTGTTGTTTTTTTTTTAAATGTACTTTTATTTTGTCATTTGTTGTTTATATATTGTCACTGAAGATATTTTATATATTGCACCAAGATTAAAGAAGCATTGAAAAAAAAATAGAACGCATTGAAAATTCAAGCCTCTTCATTGATATGTAAGATGAATAAAAATAAATTTAATCTCTCTTTTGTTCCCTATGACTAAATATTAATTCGTATTTTAGCATGTGCATGTGCTTTGATATCTTATATCTTTATATTTGCTTCTTGATGTTTATATGTCATACCATACTATTGTATATAGAATAAGTATCTATTTTGTATTTTTATTATCTTCCTAATTATCTTTGATTGTATATAGTAATTATGTATAAATTCTCTCTTTTTTTCTTTTATTTTATTTCTTTTGCTTGTACATTGTATTAATTCTGTAAATATTTTTTTTCTGTAAATAGATCTCTTAACCTTTTTTGCTGCTTTATGAAAATATCCAACCTAACCCCTTCTCACCTGAGCTAGTATCGAATGAAAATCAGCTCGGGCCTAGTAGTAAATTTATTTTATTGATGCCTAAATGTTACTTTTATTTAAATTGCCATTTATATTAAAAAATAATAATATATATCAACATATCCTTGAATTTTATGATTCAATCATCCCTCAATTTTCAGTAATATTCTTATCATATTTTCTAATCGGAGTATGAAAAACGTTGTATTTTTATTTGAGGTTGTACACACAAAGAAGTCAAAGATTTTTTTCCGTTTTTTACATAATTCATATTTAGCTAAAAAAGTTCTAGAAAGGTATCAATGTTATAAAGGCTGCTCCCTTCCTTCTGTGTTTAATCTAAACAAGTATATCATATATTCAATTGTATTTATTTAGATATTTTTAAGTATATCTAATAAATAGAAAAAAAATCATTGAAACCATACAATAAATTTTAAATATTTAATGTTTTATTTGTTCATTTCACAATAATTATCACCAAATACATTATTACAGTAAGGCTCGAAATCGGTTCTGTACCAAATATAAGCTTTTTTATGCTTAAATACCATGAATGGGGTACCATTGGATTCAGAATTTCAGGATGGTTAGCGAATCGTACTCTCCGATTTTGTTTTTATTTTTAAAATAAATAAAACCGTTATAAACATTTTGCTAGACTTCGATAATGATTATCAAATAATGGGTAAGTAGTTTATATTTTATACATTTATTTCGTTTGAGATGAAACACTATTAAAGCCAGGAGCCCAACAAGCAAAAATTCCGATAGAAAAAGTTATATTTAATTAAAATTATTTTATTATAATTTTATTTATCCTTTTTTTTTTGTCATAATATTGTTTAATTTGGATTAATGTAGGTTTTGTTTTTTGTTCATAATCGTTATTATTATGGGAACCTGTCCTAGAAGAAAGTTTGTTTTCTATCAAAAATGAGTTAATATATATTTTATTCTCGGTGTGATTAAAATAACAGGCTAAAAAGCTGTGAATTCACATATGCTGTGGTAGAAAGAGATTGAAATTCAGAGTTGGTAGCCCCATATGCTCCGGATCCGCCGCGAAGTTTTTTGCCTGTTTAGTATTCGCCCATAAAGGTGTATCCAAAATACTGAAGGAATGAACGGGATCCCTGCCTTCTTCGCTCTCCCCAACTTCGCCCCTAACCTCCGGAATATGATTAAAGTTTCTCGACTCCTTTATCGAATATTCCGCGGAAGATCGCTTTCCCATTGGCAACTTCTTTAGTTTAAATCCTTCTTCTCCTCTGGGAATTGTGTCCGCCTATATAAAATATCTTTTATCATTTAGTGCCTTTCTCAACATGAATATTTCCCTTTAACTGTGTATTGATCCGCTACAACACGAACAATATAAAGAATAATTTCTCGGTCTAAAACCTAACAAAAAAAATATATATGGAACGGGAATATTCTCGTATCCTGAATCATATTAAATTATTGGGATTATATGATCCCTTTAAGGACTTTTAAAAAGTAAATTAAAAAAATATATCGTGAAAACATAATAAATTAAAAAAATCGTGAATGAACTCCATTACTTTTTTTTAATGCATTTATTGACATTTACAACTGTATTAAAGAAATACATTTAGTAAATTTGAACATATGGATATAATGACGTGAAAACAGTTTTTGAGAAACTACCCAATGGTAGCACACTAATAATGTGTCTACATTAGGAGATAACGGGGCCATCTCCTTTTCAGACGCCTCGGAGGGTTATCAGGAATCGAAGAGGAAGCAAGGTTTGAAAATAGAGGGTTGGGATGATTCTGAAGTTTATTATGGAAGGAAAAGTAACTGGATTGGACCAGATCCGAAGCATAAGAAACATTAAGGCCATTATGGATGGTTTTATTAGTAAAACAGTAGGGAGCAATGAGGATTTTGGATTGTAACGATTGGATGCGAGAGGAATTCGACGGTTTAGTGGAGCCCCATAGCTCAACTCCGTAAGTCCAAATAGGCCTTATTATAGTGACGTATATCAGTATTTTGTAATTAATTGAAAGTTTAGAGCCTTTTTCTAGTAAGTGTTGGAGTAAGCGGATACGTCGAGCGCTTTCTTGTCGTTTCAGTCTAGTATGAGGGTTCCAAGTGAGACGTTTGTTAAGGTGGAGTCCTAGATATCAGATTTGTTCAAGTGTTATTAAAGGATACTGTAGGACAGGAAATCATTGGTTTACGACGAAGGGTAAAGGTGTATAAATTAAAATTTATTTTAATCCTCCAGTTTTGATACCATTCTTCAAGGTTAAATAAATTTAAAAAGAAAATGTATAGATGTAAAATTTATCGTTCAACAACTATACAATAATTGGTTTATGTTTATTTTAATTGACTTGAATACGAAATACATTTTTAAGATTTTTTTTTAGCATAATTAGCTTCTAGTTGGACTTGATTTTTTTTTCTTAAATTCCCACGGATTTTCCTAAACGATAAAAACAAAGCACCAATAACAATGATGATAATCAAGTAGAAACATTGAGCAAGTTGAAGGCTGATTAAATTCTGGTTGAGGGGTATGCAGCGGGCTTGTATAGTAATTTGTAGGGGCACAATCAGCGAGGGTTTAATTTCTGGATATAGCTTAACTCTGCCATGTTGGTGAAGCTTAGGAAATTAACTAATTTACTTTAAGGACCGAAATATATAAATTATTATTACATTTTATCAAACAAATATATAGTAAATATTTGTTTAGAAAAATAAATTAAATAAATAGGTACTTATACAATTTTATTGTTATTATTATTTTTTATTTAACGTTAGTTTCAGTAAAATCTTTAAATTCATGATGCAACCTGAAGTTTCAGCTTAAATATTTTATAAAGGAAAGAAAATTATAATTTTCTTGAAGAATTCAATTTACTATAACTTACAGGAGATACTAAAATAAATAAAATACTAAGTCATAAAAAGCATGTGCAATGTAACACACAACATTCAATTACCACACTACTTTCAGTTGATAATATTTTTTTTTAATTTACTGAATCTTGAAAATATTATTTTAATTATAAATACAAATTTAAGGCAAATAATACAAATTATGACCATTTCGTACACCATATATTTTTGTTCATCAAGTTTATTTTTTTTTTATTATTGATATTTTTTATTTACTTTTATGTGGGATTTTATTAATTTTTTTACTGCCAAATAAACAAAGGAATGGTACTTAATTTTATAATTTTAGTATTATCTGTAGTGTGAAATGTTGTGCACCAAAACACGACGGATTATTATTTACATATTTGTAAATTGTTAATATCATTGAAATAAACTTATTATTATTATAAAGTTTTTTTTTTTTAACCTGGGAAGATATTTTCCCATTTTGTTTCTATTGAAACGTTTTCCATGAAATAAGAAAAAAGTAGACTTATAAACTACTATAATTAAAAGGCATTAGCTTTTCGTTACTCTCCATTAATGTTGCCCAAAATAGATCTTGGTCTTGCACTTAGCAAAGCAAAACCACCTAATTTTTGCAGGACCAACACTAAGGAAATTAAAATAAACAACAACAAAAAAACGCGATAGGAATACAAATTAAGACAAAATAGTTAGTTATTCTAGATAACTTTAGTTGAAATATGTAAACAAAACAGTAGAATCAATATACTTTTGCATTTAACATTTCCAATTTTTCATTCAGGATTGTTTTGAAAAATAACAGTAACATCTCTATAGTATTTAATGAAGTTTAGGGATAGTAACATTTTTATGTTACACATTAACACATTAATAGGTAAATGTAGTAATATTTTTTGGAAAGCCTATTAAACGTCTGATAAAACTATTTATTAATTAAATTATTAAAAACTAATTATTTATTATCCAAGTTTTAGCAACGTTACAGTGTATTGAATTTTATATACTGATTTTGATAATTATTCGCTTGCACGTTTACATTTCTTTAGTTCATCGAAGAAATCTTAAAGTAATGATTTCTCCGATCGGTTCTTAAGAAAATATTTAAAATTGAAAAAAAAAAATGTTTGAAATCGGTAGGAAAGTCATGTGAGTGCACACACCAGGTTTTTTTTAAATTTAAATAATTGCTTAAATTATATAGATTGTCTTTACTCAACAACTCTCCCATTCCAAGGTGGCAATGGCTTTAATGTATTGTCAAGTAAATCATATTAATTAGGGTGGAGGGTTTTGTTGGTTACATAAAAAGAGCATTGACTATTGTTCGAAGGACTTAGGGCTAAAAGGATTGAATGCGTTTAATGTTAGAAAATTTTGCTGTTACCCAAAGTTCTATCATGGCTTCTATTAGTATTTATACAAATTTCTATAAAATAACTCCATATATGGCCGTATGCAAATGCTAAAATCTCAACCTTTCTAACTATATATTCTCACATATATTATTTCACTAAGCCTGGAAATCGGTTTTGTATCAAATATGAACTGTCATGCTCAAATGACCATGAATGGGATACCGGTGGATTTAGAATTTCACGGGGTCCTAGCAGATTCTTCTTTCAGTTTTTGTTTTTCTTACAAACATAAATAATGGCGATATAAACATTTCTTAAAAAAATTATAATTCAAAACTGGGACAGTGGCAAGTCGGTGAATCGAGATCGGACAAATAGGGTTTTATAGATTCTGATGTGGGCGTTAAGACTCAGCTTGATTTCTTTGGAAGATATTCTGTATTTTAAAGCTCTAAAATCCACCATTTTCGTAAAAATACACTAGAAAGCGTTTCCATGGGATACATATCAATGTCATGTCGACTAGATTCCCATGAATGAGAAAAGTATGGGTTATATAAGTTTTTTTTTTTTTTTTAGTGCATTTTTATAAAACGTCCGTATAGTCCAGTAAAGTTGGTAGGAAAGAAAATTAAAAAAATATTACTTACTAATGTTTTCTAGACAAATATATCTGGTTAATACAAGGGAATTTTATTTTTTCTTCATTAAATTGATGATAATAATAATAAAAATAAAAGACTTAGCGAACCCAAAGGTTTCGCTTAATTTTAATTATTAAAAAGGTTTTTTTAATTATTATTTTTTATTTATTGAGCATTACAATAATCTGTCACTTGGACATTGGTTATAGTGAGATAGGATGACATTCACACTATATGTACAAATAATATAAAATAAATAGAAACAAAATAAGAATCAAAAGTAAATACAATAAATGATAAAATAAAATAATCTAAAATAATAAAAATAAAACTAAGCAAAAAAAACACATGCATACCTATATAGCAATTTATATAATTAGATATTTAGTTTAGCGTAAATTGGTTATATAATCAACTGAATGAAATTCTGAACGAAGGCACAAGAATAGGACTTTTTCATGCTAAATTACAAAATAGATTTGTTTTAGAGCAAAATCGCAAAAAGATCTATTTTAGTGCCTAATTGGAAAATAGATCAAAACAGATCTTATTGGATTTTGCATTTTAAATGTACTACTCAAGATCGGTACAGATCTGCTGAAGGTATAAATACAGGTATAAAAGGAGACCAGGGCCTGTCAGGTATGGGTCGCAAGGGTTAGCTGCAGAGGTCATAAAAAAAATTCCCATAACATCCAAACAAAAAATTACCTTATGTCCAATAGAAAGGTCGCGAGATAATTTGAAAATGGAGTCGCATCATGTCACATCCCAATTTCAAGAGAAGAGCCCGACAGGCTCTCGACTCATATGTGAGTCCACTGTCGTTAATAAAGGGTTAATAAATATCTTACATTGTGTTTTTTAATTATTACTAATTAAGTATGATTTGTGTTGAAGAAGAGTTTTTTATTCAATTAATTTTTTTTCTTAGGAATCCTGACTTTGACTTTTCGCTATGAGTATTTTAAGAGCAAACTTCTAGAGTTTCTAAGAAATAGTATTTTAACGAATTTCATATTCATTTGGCATTGTTTAACTTTTTTTACTGCATAAAATCGTTAAACTATTATATATGTATTGTGTAGCATTCATATAATCATAACACTTGGTAAGAGATAGTACATGCATTTCCTACTATCGACGTAGGAATTTCAATACATACATTGTTTTTTTTTTTTGTTTTTTTATTCAATTATAAGTAACTGTTTATTTTTATATATATATTCAAGTAAAGTTTTTTTTTTTTTTTTTTTTTTTTTTTATGAAATGAACTCATTGTATCTCTTTTTCGTTCTTCATTTCTCAAAGTGTATGTTTATGTTGTTCAACCCTTAAATATAATTTTGTTCATAGTTCAAGTGATTCGTTCATAGTTTTAATTGTTTTGTTCATAATTTTAAATGCTCTGTACATAGTTTTATCTGTATTGTATATAGCTTGTGCACCTAAGGTTTTCTTTACTTTTTATTTTATTTTATCAATTTTATTTATTGTTTCAACGTTCAGGCCAGTAATATTCTATTATTTTGTACATTATTGTTATTCTGAAGGGACTTAGTCCCAGAATAAAGTTTTTTTTTCTATCTATCTATCAAACTATGCAGGGCTCTGGTCATCATATTGGCTGGCACAAAAATTGGTACTATGCTCGATCTAGGATGATAAATTTGAACTTTGCTGTGTAGACTATCATCTTTCAAAACATAAATGCATATGTTTATATAATTCAAAAGATAGAGGACGAAGTTAGTAGGTGTACCAGTGGGGAATCCCACATAATCATTTGATAAGTCGTAACTGATGCAATATTATCATCATAGGTGGCGTAGGTGGTCAGTTATGTTATCATTATATACTAGTGATATTACTGCCTTAAACCCCGATGATAGAAAAGAAGAGCCGAATACAAAAATAAATTGCATTTTCCTAGCCTTTACATGTAGTAACTAACGTTGTCCTTTAAATTATTTTGCCCTCATTTTCGTACACCAAAACCAATTTCTTTTTGTTATCTTATCTCACTCCAGTATTGGCATATGTTCAAGTTTTGGAGGTCTCAGCTCAAATTCACGATTTAAGAAGAAAAACAAACTGTTTTAATGTAAGGTTAAAATGTTGAAAAACCGTATTAACATCACATTATAATAATTAATACAATAGATTTCAGTGTTATAACAATTATAGTTAGATGGTAACCAAACACTCAATAAGGCAGAAATCTCAGTTTTACTTAACTGCGAGACGCAAGACTCTTGCAGGTCAGTCTTGGTCTTGCGACAATCAAATCGGTCTTGGTCTTGGTCTTGGTCTTGGTTTTGCAAAAGTGCAAGACCAAGACCATTTTTGGTCTACACTAATTGTTATGATTTACTTCGAAGCATCTGTCAGTAAGATAGGAACGGATAATGAGGTGGTAAGAATTTACGGAAACTCCCGAAGACTCCTGTGCAGTACATATTCAAAAAATAAAGATGAGACTTGAAAAATTGTTTATTACCCTCTCCATAATAACTGGTGAAAAGTCCCAAGGAATCCCGAGTCTGGTTTTGAGGGGGGAAGGAGGGAAGGACAGTAAACCGATATTTTTTTAGTTTTTGACAATATCTCAAAAACTATGATTTTTTTTGGCAAATGATATGTAGTACAATTTTAAATTACTTTGAAATATCTAAAAAAAAAAATTTTATAACATCAATGGTTACGAAGATATTTATGAGATTATTTTTATTCTATTTCCACTTACACTAGAACCATGGTCTAAATGAACCATAGACTAGAAACCATGGTCTGATTACATACAGAGAATCATGAAACTTAATTTTTTTAATTGTTACGCCGACCACATTTTATGTTGAATAAAAAGATAAAACTACAAACATGTTGAAATTAGGTAACAACTTTAATTACTTTATAGTGAACTCTATTAAATTTATATTAAATACAAAGAAATCTTGTCTTTTTTAAAATCATTCAAAGGGGACTTTTAAGCAGTTAAATTACGGTAAGTTCGATTTTTCATAAAATCAAGGATCTTTCGAGTTATTTTTATAACCCCTCCAACTGGTCTGAAGATAACGCTCTTTCAGAAAAATTTCCTTATTTGATGAACTTAAACTCTATAGTAGTTAATTTGAGATTACATTTTCTCTGATTGAGTAAAAATATTATTTGACGGTAAAATTGGGAATCAACCCAAATATTTCGACATCTTTTCACTCAATTAAGGATGAATCTCAACTTACTCTGTAACAAACCACAACTTTATTAATATATACTTAAAGCTTATCAAATAAGCAAGTTTTTCAGAAAGTGTGCTCATCTTCAGTCTAGTTGGGGGAGGGAGGTTATAAAAAAATCGCGAAGAATCCTTGATTACATGAAAAATCAACTATAACTGCTTAAAAATCACTTTTAAATGGTTTTAAAAAAGACAATATTTACTTGCATGTAATGTAACGTAAATTTAATCTAGTTTACTATGAAATAATTCGTTGTAACCTAAATTAAAGTTTTTTTAGGTATTTATATTCAACATAAAACATGGCTGGCTTGAAAATTTCAGCATTTAAGTTTATTGGTTCTAATATAACCTATATTCCTGGAAAAACAATAAATATGATCTCATAAATAACTACGTAGCAATTGATTTTATAAAAAAAAAATCTGGCGAGCGCAACATACAACTTTCACTTACCGCTCTACTTTGAATAGAAATTATTTTCTGGCAATACTGGGCTATTATAACATTTTTTGAAGTGCATTTTAAACTGAGCTAAAGCTTAAAGCTTACAGATAACAAGTCTTTAAGACCATTACAATTACAAAATGTCTATTTAATATATCGACGGTAGGCAATAAAAATCTAGTCACTCCATCTGGTTTTATAAACCACACGACTTTCTTTGCTTTAATAAACTTCAGAATGACTAACTCCAATTTCAATATTTTTAAGTGATTTCATTTTAGTGATATTTTTAGTTGAAAAAGTTATCTATGCAGGATATGAGTAAGTTGATTCCGGAGGTGGTGATTGCAGTGTTGAAATATAGAACTGGGAATAAAGGTATACATTTAGGTAATTATTTATTATGAAAAATTTTCTTAGGAAAGACACTTTATTAAACATCTGTGGAAAAAAGGTTTTTTAGTCTCAACAATTAAAAAAGTATATTTTAAAATTATCCAAATTTTCGCCTCTGCAGGGAAACAATCTAGAGACCATATCTCTCCTCCTAGTTGTCCGATCTTAACGATTTTTTTTTTGGGAAATTCCATAAACTTTTAAAAAAACATTTTAGAAAATTGTGAAAATTTGTTTCAGCGTTGATATAAAGTGGCACTTCCGGCTAGCCGATTATAAGGAAAAAGTTACCGTCACATCTAAGGTATATACCTTAGATATCTTAAATACGTAATATCAGTTTCGTAGGACTTTTTGTTTTTGAGCTAGACTGCTAACATACAAACACACAGACACACAGACCATTTTTCGGGACTTGGTCATTTCGGCTCAGGGTACCTCAAAACGTCTATTTCCGCTGAAAACTCAGATTCAAAAATTTTCTCGATCACAATACTTACCCTTACTATATATTACATATATACGTAAGTGAAAGTAAAAATGTATAACGTCGTTTTTGTAGAGATATTAAAGTGCTTTAATATTATACTATACAATTTTTGGTAAAATACTCATAGTTTTTGAGATATTCTCAAAAAACTAAAAAAATATTAGTTTTTTAGCCTCCTTCCCCTCTCCCTCTCAAATCCTAACGCTGGATACTCCTAGACCATTTATGAGTTATTATGGGGAGGGTAATCAACAATTTCTGCCAAGTTTCATCTTTATTTTGGAAGTCAATCCCTTTTTACTTGAATTTTACTTGACTAGTGTACAATTCGATTAACCTTCTAATTAGCAAATAAAATATTTCTGGAGGTGAGCATTTTTCTGATTATTTGAAAACCAAATTAAGAGAGAATACCTTTTTATTTTATTTTCAAAAAATAAGTTCCCTGAAAAATCAGTAAATCATTAAAAATTAATTAATATAGGCTATTGGAATTGGTCTTATCTGCTTACTATTTTCAATAATTAATACATATATTAGTCAAATTCATTTAATATTTTTACATTCCTTACATTGTTGTAAAAATTTACATTGTAAATGTTTTGTTTTTTAAATTAAGGAGTATACATATCATGTTCAGTCTAAAATAGGTCGAATAGTACAAATTATTTAAAAATATGCTTAACCTAATACCTGTTAATATGTACCTGTTAATTTTTCTTCTTTTAATAATAAGTTTTAATTATAATAGTTTTTCAATTTTTCTTCTAGTAATTTTTAGTATTTAAGTTGTAATTTTTAACTTTTCTTCTTATAATATTAATTTTATTTTTTAAACCGTATTTTTAGATTACATTCCTGAAATCATTAACTTTTTATTTAAATGTGCTTATTAACTGTTAACTAATCTTTTTCTAATATTTAATTTTAATGGTTCTTGTACTTTTTAATACTTAAACTGTACTCTTTAACTTCGCTTCTATTAATATTAATTTTTATTATTTAAAAATGTATTTTTTAGCTTTTGTTCTTAAAATCATCAACGTTTATTTTTATTGTCTTTGTTAACTTATTTCCTTTTAAATCTTTAATTTTCAATTTTTATAACATTAATTCAATTGTACTTTCATATCCAACTGTAACTATTCTAAACTTTCTAAACTTTAAATTATATTTGTTAGCTGTGTAGTAATTGATCAAATTGTAATATAGAGCGAAAATGACCCAGGTGTTTGAAGAGCCCAAAACATTTATAAATAAATAATGCTTAACAGTCCAATAAGAATAATTAGCACTAAATATAAATTACAATATTTTTTAAAAAATATTATTTTTTAACGTTTCGATTTAAAATCTATTTTCAAAAATTCTTTCTTTTTTTTAAAAAAACACAAAACATTAGTCACATTAAAATAACTTCATTACTAATTTTTTTTTTTAATATATTCGTATATACAATTCTACTCCGTAATATTAATTGTTTTATTGCATATAAAATGCTTTATTTTATTTTTCTCCTAAAAATCAAAAAATTGTCTCCCCTTATTCTCATTTTAAAAGCAAAAAAATTAAATTTAAATTTAAATTTGCATAAATCAAGTTCTACTAGCATTCTATATACGGATATATTTTTAGAATAAAAAAATGAGTAACAATGTTATTTTAATTATGTATGTGACTAATATTTTGTTTTTTAAAAAAAGAAAAAGATTTTTTGAAAATGGCTCTTGGAGTCGAAACGTTAAAATATAATAATTTTTTTAATATTTTAACAATGTTTTAAAAACGTAATAAAGCACTGTGGGATTAAAATGGGTTTTATATAAAAAATAATCTTATATAGTTTAACCTATATGTTATATTTTTAGAAAAAACGCAACGAAGAGGGAAAATATAGGACATATATAGCTATTTTTCAACAAGAAAGAATCGACTTTTTTGTAAGATCGCTAAGAGAATCAGCCGTTGCACTTGTAACAATAGTTCTTCACAAAAGAGAAGAAACCATTCATCCCTTCTTACAAGACCCTACGATTTCCTCCACTATTCTCTCTAATGATCATCATTTCTTTAAGCTAGAACAAAACTATAAATTATTTATTTTAATTGTTGAAAAAGAGGCTCAAGTCACTTATTTCACTTTTGAAAAAAAGTAACAACAATAAAATAAAAAGAAAACTGCATAGATAAAATAAAATAATCATATGTTACGAATGTTAAAAATTTTACTTCATATTTAATATATATTGACGAAGACATGGTAAAGTTAGTATTAAATTTCTTAAAATTAAACAATTTGCTGAATAAAATTTAAAATATCAAAAATAAATCCAGTTCAGTTATAAACAAAATTAAACGTAGGCGATAATCACCTCGAAGTTTTACCCCTGAAAAAAAATCCAACAAACAACAAAAACAGATGAAATAACGTGTAGATGAAATGAAATGAATACATATTATTTATTATCCTGGGACTGTTTTGTCCCTTTTGGACCAATTATAGATACAGAAAAAATGCCTGTGTGGCCATACTTTAAATTAAATATTTACAAATCTCATTCAAATTGAAATATTGGTAGCAGAAAAAAAAATACTAAAAACTTACAGATATATATCAAACAAAGGTGGGAAAATAAAATAACATAAGTGAACAAAATCATTTCTGGGAGAACTTAAAATGTTCTCTTTTCTACAATTCTTGATCTATCGGGTTGGCAAAGAAGTAGGTGTTTAAAAAGAAGAGATTTAAAGGAGGAAACTGATTGTGCATGACGGAAATCGGGAGGGATGGTATTCCAGAGGAAGACGGCTATAGGATTTGTCAAACGCAGCAGCTCGGTGAGGAGGTGGATAAATGTCGGAAGTACGGGATCTAGGATTGAATGGAATATTTAAATTGCATATGAAAAATATAGGAAGGTCGCTGAGTTCTGATGGCTTGGTATAGAAATATAGCTAGGAAGTACAGTTGGATGGATAGAACCACTTCAACATAATGTAATACTGGGTTATATGCGGATCTCCTGAGATTCTGAAAACAAAACGTATTGCGCAGATGCTGAGAAAAAAAATTAATATTTTACAAAGAATGTATGTACGAACTACAATCCCGATTATTTTTTGTTGATACATGGCTTAAAAAAAATGAGTTAAAATATAGTGCATGTTACAATACATGTCTGAATTGGGTTGTCACATTAAATTTGTAATTACCTTAAATCTCATGTGCTCCATTGTCAGGTTCTAATTCAAGTTATAATAAATTAAGATATATAACATCCAGAGCAATATCTTGCTTTTAGATCAATTATTGGGTGTCTGCCATAGTGAATACAATTGAACTTTGGACAAAGAATAATATACAACTTACCAGAAATTAAGAAAAAAGAATTTCATATTTAATTTCATGTTTTCAATGCGGGTTTTGATTTACAATAAATTTCCTTCTTTAGCAGTAGAAATAAAAATACACAACGGAGGGAAACGTTACATCCGATGTGGATGTTAGGGAATTGTTCCCATACAACCCAAAAGAATAATGTTTCCACATTCACCATTTTGACTTTGAGAAATTAATGTCAAGAAACTATTATTTTAGGTTTAATCCAAACTATCAGTATTTCCTAAGGATATCTCTTATTGATTGTATGAAATATGTTGCCTAAGTGACAGAAATACTTTAAAATACAACAAAACTTGGGAACAGGGTAGCCCAGTGGGTAGGATCACTGACTTCCAAAGCTCGATAGTTATTTATTCTCTTTTATGAGCCGCGGATCGACCCTGGGGTCGGGAGACCCTCCCAGGGCACACCCAGCCTCTATAGGGGGTAATATTAATTTTTTAAGGGTAAAAAGCGGGTGGTTGAGCGTGATCTCGATGATATCACCTCCTTGGACAACCGTTGACAAAGAAACAGTACTTCTTAACATAGTACTGAACCCAAGACCCTTCATGGGTTGTAGTGGTACAATGTTTTTTTTGTTGTTTTTTTCGTTTAATCAAACTTACCTCTAACAAATTTTTAAATAATTGACAATCTAAAACAATTAACTAAAACCAAGTTCAATCTTTCGACCGCTGATATGGCAGCTCGCCAAAACTCGCGCTTACAAAAATTAACTAATACAATTCTTTCCCGCTCATACCATTAGAGTAACATTGGCTTTACAAGCGTCCAGAAACTGGATGTTCCACATTACGTTCATGCTTCCACATTTGCATCCCTCCCAACATATCCATGCTGCCAGACCGAATTTGGATGGCATTCCAATCAACATGCTATTCATAAACTTCCGTGCACAAGTTTATACTTTAAGAAATTATGAAAGTATTGTCATCATACTTCGATATCAAAGCGTTTTTGAATTAATTATTAATTTAAATAATTAGAACAACTATGGTAGAGTTTTACTAATTTTTTTTTTTTTATTCTAGAAGAGAAAACATAATATCATGATTACTGTTTTGGCAAAGGCAATTAAAAACTTTTTTATGTTTATTATTTTTTTTTTAGTACAGAATTAAATTGTGAGTGTTGTAGTATGTTTATGTATGCATAACTGATAATAAAAATAATAACAATTTTAACCACTAGCACACTTACATAAATCTTCATTCTTCTTTCTTCTTTCTTCTGTGAACGATTCTTCTATGGATTCTTTTCGTCTTCAATAAGAAGTAATATTTTGATCTTATTTCAATTACATAAATGAAAAATTAATTTCTTTTTCTCCAAATATCAATGTAAATAACTAATTTAAATTTAAAAAAAGAAAACATGAATAATGACATGAATAATTTAATGAATAGGAGAGTTTGTGAAAAATGTGTGATGTAATAAATAATGAGTTAAAAATATTTCAAGTTTATGCAATACAATTCTAAACTAAAATTAAAATTTATTCTTATATATTAATTATAAATAGATATGATTGTGGAATTTACATCATTCATGAAATTCTTGCCTGAGAAATCAATTTCTGAAATAGACAAAAAAACAGTTCGTCAGTAATGAATTTAAATTGTGAAAAAAAAAAAAATAAAAAAAATGTTAAAGTATTACTGTATTAATTATTACTATGACCTAAACAAAATTTTTTTAGTAAATATAATAGAAGACATCCTTGTAGTAGACAAGTTGAACATAACATCCTTGTAGTAGATAAGTTGAAGAGATATATAATAATTTATTTAACAACTGGTGATTGATTAAAATTTAAAAAGATAATTCAAATAATTTTGGAATTCTTAACAGACACTATTCATGCCTTGTATATTTATTTATTAAGAGCATTCTACGCAGAAATAAGTGCCCTATGTTACACCTCTTTAAAAATTAACCTGTTAACGGAGGAATAGAGTTTTGTTCAAGTAGTTTCACAATTATAAGTAATATCATCACATTTCAAGTAATAAAAGAGAATAATTTTTAAATTATTGATTTTATTTATTTCGACAAAATACTTTATAACATAAAATATAAAAGAAATAAAGAGATATTTCGTCATACCCAGTCAACAGGTTAGAAATAAAATGACATTAAAAATGGAAGTGATTTTGAGTAAAAAATGTCTTCCATAGGATAAAACTTGCATACTTTCAAATTATATAAATTTAAAAGAAAACATGGTTTTCAGCCAACTAAAATCCACCAATATTGAGCCAGTAAGAATTTGATTATTTTTACAGCGTTGTTTTTGCCAATTGGAAATACATTTTTTAGAGAAATAAACGTAATAGAGACAGTTAAGAACAAATACTTAACCACTAACTACCATAATGTATCTTTTTAAACATTTAAATTATTTAGCATTTAACATATATATTTAACATTTAAATCATATTTGAAATTTTGACAGTAGATCATAACAAAAGGACGTGGAGAGAGTCTCAGGAATATATATTTCCGCCTCTTCGCTAATATAGAGTTACCCACCGAAACCGAATCTCATTATAATTATCATCATAATCATATTATAATTGATGCAACAAAAACCTGCAAATAAGTTACATAATTATTATATAGAATAGAACGTAGAAAAAACTTTATTGTGGGAAAAAATCTCTTAAGAATGAAAATAAATACAATAATGATGATCAGTTCTGGCCATCAGACCGATTATATAATAATAAATTTTAAAAAATAACTACGCATGTACATAGATATGAAAAAAGCTAACTAATATATGAAAATATATATACGTAACGTAATTTATTTAAAAGACAAGAAATAAATCATACTGAATCCGTCACTCCTACATCCTACCCACATTTAAATCCCACCAATTCAATCACTTCTTATCCATCCAATTCTAAATAGGTTCTTTTTCTGTATATATGCATATAAATTATTGGTATGTTTTTAAAATATTTTTTTACACGTTGATGATAAAAGTTTATATTTTTTTAAAATAATTGTATTTGTTTATTTCATTGTGCTTTTTATAAACCCCTCAGGCTCTAAAGTCCACAATTGTATTATTCTAAAGGGACTTGTCTCATAATAAATAAAGCATATTATTATTATTATTAATTTGCCGGTTTGCCACCTATCTAGTTAAACCTGATGACGACGTGCCACAAGTAAAACACATATTGTCATATTATATGGTTGGCTCTTTTATTTACCTATTTTATTAAAATAACTTCCCTTCAAAGTTAGACGAGTAAAATGAGATATTATAGTGGAAATAAATATCGGAAATAGATAGGTGTCCATTGTCCTTCGAACCGAGTGTACATTATAGCATAAACAAATATCTGATTTGCCCACTGTCACGATTTCCTTTTTCGCTTTGCTGCTAAGAACACAACAATTTTATGGATTTAAGCACAAAAAAATATACTTTTTAGAATTTTTCCGTACATGGTAGACTAGAGCTTTAAGTTTGTCAAACATTAAGTTATAGGTTGTCTATTAAGTAGATTTGAATAAACACGGACGAGTGAGTGAGAAAAGTAAAAGATATGTTGAAAATTGAACAACGCATTTTTACATTTCACTATTATCATGGAAGCAGGTACCAAATGAAAACTGTAAAGGAAGTGATGGAGAATATTGAAGAGAGCATTTAATAAAGTTAACAAGAAAAAGAACGACATTAACGCGTCACCCTGCACTTTTATTCTCAACACTACTTGGCTTAATGAGAGGTCGAACAACTTTGAAAGTTTGACCCAACTTTGATAACAAGTTTGGAAAAACTTAATTCTTTTCGAAGTATGTATCATGAATAAGAAAAAGCCACCAACATAATGTGTTTTCAAGATGAGGCGTAGAAATTCCTCAACTCTTTCTGATTCCGATCTATGCCTACTTGAATTCCATTTGTTGGTCTTTTCAAGTTTAAAAGCTTTATTCGGTTTATTCTATGTGCGCTTAATTCATCTCGGAAATTTTGCTATATAGATTATTTGTGCTATAAGTAGGTTGTTTCTGTCGTAGCTGCCACCGATCTAAAAAGTTCCCCGCTAACAGGTTATGTTAATCACTATAAGTTGAAGGTGATTCATGATATCTAGAAGTTATATAAATTGATAATATTCAGTTGGTTGGTTGGTTGCATAGTAAAGGCGTAAAACCTTTTGGTCATAATACCGTTAATTAAAATTATATATTATTATATCTTTTGGTTATGAATATTAATAATTGGATAACATTTAAAAAAATTAAAATGCACGTTAAGGTTAAAAGTTGTATATTGTTATTAAAAGTTTGCACGTTAGGTAAAAAAGAAAAAGGAAAAAAAAAATAGTTAAAGGAAAAAAAGAGGTGAGGAGGGCTGCGTGAGAGGTTCAGATATTTTTTAAGATTCCTTCATCGGAGAGAGAACATATGATTTGCCTAGGATTTTTTCATCATTTTCAAAAGGTGCCGGTGTATTTGCCGGTATTCCCCCTATGTTTAATTGACTAATGTAAAAGGCACAACTCTGGAAGATTTGGACCACTGTCATTCTCTCTCCACACTTCCGACAAATGGGCGGGTTTTCTTTCGTAATTAACTGAAGGTGCGTAAGCCTGGTATGAACTATGTCATTAGTCGCGTAATGACAACCTCCTCTCTGCGTTTACTGCGACTGGAACTGCTCCATGGCTTCACTTCCTTTTTTTATCGCCTTTAATTTATTTGGAGGGCTATTGTCCCATAATGTCTGCCAATCCTGGTGTATGGCCTCTTTCAGGGGTCGCGCCAGTTCGGATGCAGTCAAGAAGGCTTTACCACGTCCTGGAAGGGTAAGAGTAAGGGTGAGGGATACTCAGTTATTGTTACCCAAATGCGAGACCAACGAGGTTGGTCTTGCGCACTCAGTCTTGATCTGGATCTTGGTCTTTTGGGTCTCGCAACAGACTTGCAGTTACCTATTAGCTTATTACTATAGAGACATTACTGTGATTTTTCAGGTAAGGGAAACCTGACTAAGCCCAAATGAAAAATTTGATGAGTCAAGTGCAAAAGTATTTTGTTTACACCAATTCTTTACCTTTAGTAATTAAATTTTAGAATATTAGTAACTATTTTGCTAGACCAAGACCGATTTTGGGCAAGGCTATTTCCAGTCAATGCTTATAAGACGAACACAATTCAGTTACATTTATCACAGTGATTAATCTGGACATAACTCTTGTTTTATAAAAACGGCCTTTATATTGAGATTTTCAAACTCTGTATCGAATGAAAGTCCCTCTTGATCTGTATGATTAACTGTTTTACGAATACATCAGTTGTATAATCTAACGCACATCAAGTTACTTTCCTACCTATACTAGATAAGAAAAGTATTGTGAATGGGTCAAATTTCCGATATGCGGTTTTCGACTGATCTATACGTATCAGAGCCCCCGGAGTTTGAAAAAAACGCCGTTTAGAAATTCCCTACAAAACTATATAAAAATCGTTCATTTCGGACAACTATTAACGAAGTTATAGCTTTTCAATTTTTAATGTTAGATTACGGGTTTCTATCCTAGTGTCAGAAACGGCTGAAGGAGAGAAAAAAGATAACTAAGTGAAAGTAAGAAAATCTGATGCCCACATCACACCAGCTTCACTATTTCCGTTACTTTTAACTGAAATTATTGATTGACAAAATTAGGGTATGGGAACAAGTTTTTGATAAGCATTAAGTAATGAATTTTTTACACTGATCTACATAAAGATGGTTTATATTTTTTTAGTTTATCAAAGAAATCGTATTCAAGTCTTTTCTTTGATCAATTTTCGGGAAAATAAAACTAATTCAATTTTTAATTGTTTCTTGGTGGACATATGCAAAGATATAAATACTTTTCTGAAATAGGTAGGAACGTCGTGTGAGTGGACACACAAGATTTTTTCATTTTATGTTGCCATTAAAGATCTTGTAGATCTTCTGACACCTTTGTCAGCCTTCACAACCCCTGCATATCTTAGGCCATTCCTTTCCAGTTATCTGCATGCTGCTCTATTGATACTGGATTTTCGGATTATTAAGATATATTTTGTTTCAGCGTTCATTTACTTGTAGACCGATTCACTCTGCTTCTCTCATCGTAATCTTACCGAATTTCTTAACATCTTTTTTACTGACTGCTTCCAAGGACAGCTATATTATCTGCATATCCAAGGATTTTATTAGTCGCCCCTCCGTTCTTATCACCTACTCCAGCTCTAAGTTGAATAATATGATTGTGTTTTCATCTCTCTTCCGCAAACTAGTTCGAACTTTGAGGACTCGACAATCAGAATCATATGTACACGGCTTTGTTGTCTATCTCATAAACTTCCGAGTCAAAATTAGTAATTTTTTTTTAATGGTAATCTTTCCATCAGATGCTTTCAAGCTAAAGAATTCACTTGTTGCAAATAGATCAGTGTAAAATTCTAGATAAATTAGAAGTACGATTACACAAAACTTTATTATCTAAGCCATAACTATGAACTTCTATGACTATGATTTTCCACCAAACCATTTTTTTTTTATTATTATTTCTTAATCATATTTACAACTGTATTAAAGAAATAAATTTAGTAAATTTGAACATATGGATATAATGACGTGAAAACACTTGTTGAGAAACTACCCAATGGTATCACTCTAATGATATGTCAACATTAGAAGATCACGGGGCCACCTTCTTTTCAGACGCCTCGGAGGGTTATCAGGAATTGAAGACTAAGCAAGGTTGGAAACGAGAGGGTTGGGATGATTCTGAAGTTTATTATGGAAGGATAAGTATCCAAATCATTTAAAAACTCAAATAACTGCTCTGTAAAATTTACTTCATAATTTGGAATTATTCTGATTTGTTTGACTAAACAATTCCAAATTTAGATGTCAATTTTACGGACCAGGCTGGCCATAATATTAAAATGTTACATAAATATGATTAAAAATATAATATAAATCAGTGCTAAACCGTTAAAGAACTTAAAGGGGTCGACCGAAACGTAGATGGAGGATATATTAGCAGATTTGAGTTTTTACTATTCGTTGATATCTATTTAAAAATACTTGTTTGTTTTTTTTTGGTTGAATTAGTGAAGCTCCTTACGGGATAGAGTTGAATTATGATGGTCTAAAGAATAATTTATGCTGACACAATTTATTTCTGTGTGTTAGCTTAGATTTTTCATTTAAAAAGGGAAACATTTTGTTGCGCGTCCTTTATTTACGGAAGGGAGAGTGTAATAGAAAACAAGGATGTTTTATCGCTTTCTGAGAGGCCTAAGCAAAAAAGCGGAAAACTTCACTTAGCTGAAATGAACCACTCAGAAAAGTTCAGAGGACGATAAAAAGGGAATTAATGGCCTGTGGTTGCAAATGATGAATGTGTTCTTAACTTGACAACAAAATGGCTAAGAGTTCCACCTGAGGCTTAAAGATGTCTAGCTATAGCGGTCCACGAGAAGGAAGATGAGGCAGCTTTAACCAAGTTTAAAAGTCATATGATACGTGGATAAAGATACATAAATAATTAAAATATTGCATAAAAAATATTTCAGGTATCTAAATGTGAATAAGAGATAAGTATAATATTTATAAAAAAAAAAAACAGTAAAAATGTAGACATATCTAGATTATCGGACCAAGAAAGAAACAAAAAATAACATTAATTTTATTTTCACTTTCAACGATATTAATTAACCAATACTTAAACGCTAATTTGATAATGCATTAAATAACAAATCATAGTGCTATAATAATGTAGATCAAGTTTAGAGGAATAACAAAAACATTTCATTGAGATATATTGTGCTGCAATTAAAAATGAAAAACTATATATCTATCTATCTCTCTCTCTCTCTCTCTCTCTCTCTCTCTCTCTCTCTCTCTCTATATATATATATATATATATATATATATATATATATATATATATATATATATATATATATTTATATACATATATATATATATGGGGAGGGGCTGGGGTAGCCTTGCGGACTAAGGTTCTTGTAATAAGTAATCTAAGTTAAGCAACGCCGAGCGTGACTAGCACTTGAATGGGTGACCGTCCACCAAGGAAAGACACGCTGCCCGAGATTCCTCCCCTCCCCCCGGATATATATATATATATATATATATATATATATATATATATTTATATACATATATATATATATGGGGAGGGGCTGGGGTAGCCTTGCGGACTAAGGTTCTTGTAATAAGTAATCTAAGTTAAGCAACGCCGAGCGTGACTAGCACTTGAATGGGTGACCGTCCACCAAGGAAAGACACGCTGCCCGAGATTCCTCCCCTCCCCCCGGATATATGAGGCCCGTCATCCTACTGGAGGCAACTCACACCGACCGGGCATAGGATTGATGACCCCACTTTAAATCAGGAATCGGGATGTGGTCTAGAAGACCACACTCGCTGTCAAAGATCTTCATGATCTGTAGTGCAAACCGAATATATATATATATATATATATATATATATATATATATATATATATATATATATATAACTTAATATATGAATTACAGATAATAGGTCATGAAATACACTTATCAGATGTCTACAGCTACTCTTAGTAGATGTCCTTGTAGTGGTACTGTTGGGTCTGTCAGCGTGCTGCCCGGAGTGGAGTTTCGATGCTCAATTAAAAAACTGAAGAGGATCCCATTATTTATTTAAAAAAACAGAGATCGAAACGTTTTTGAATAAATGGAATAAACAGAAGTTGTTTAAATCATCTAAGTGTGTTTCATGATCTATTATCCGACTATAATTAATATTTTAAGGTATAATGTAAAAAAAACATTGCAATATTATATATATATATATATATATATATATATATATATATATATATATATATATATATATATATATATACAAGACCCTAAATACCTTAATTTTTCGACGTGTAATAAACTTGATCCATTAGATATTGTAGCCTTATTTGCAGCTAAACATATATTTTCTCCTGTCGATACTTATTTCGAACCCCAGTTCTTTACAGGCTTTTATGAAAATTGTTGTTTTTTATTACTGTCCAGTTTTATAGTTTCCCCTTCTTCGCTTAGCAATCAGTAGAATAACCACTCACGGTTATTGTTCCCCGACATCGAAACGGTTTCCAGTACTCATTACCTCCCTAATGGCATTTTCTTCTGATAAATTAAACAGGGCAGGTGAAAAGTGATCACCTTGTTTCATAAACGAGCGAACCTCAACTTTTTATTATCGGTTTAAACTCAATTGAATGTTTCCAGCATGTGCACGTTGCTACTAGATTTACTGTGTTTTTTTTTTTTTTTTAAATCTTCTGCATTATTAGTATATTATACAGCTTCGATTAATGGAATCATAAACCTTTTTGAAATCGACATAAAGCTGATGAACAAAACCTTGAAACTCGATTTGTTTTCTCTAATATTTCCTGGGAAACAAAAATTGATCGGGTCCGTCATTGCATTGATAGTTTCCGATCATTTTTTCGGTGGATCGTGATATGACAAGTTCAGATCAAGTTAAGAGTTTCGAATCACCTCAAATTTTGGACATGAAAAAAATAATAAAACAAAAATTAAATTAAATTAATTCTGAGACGTTAAAATCTTTATTGGAAGGGGGAGCTCCATGCGAGGAGCCCTGAAATTGTCAACGCTTTTCTTGACCCGCCCCTGATATTGACAAATACCCTGAGGGTTTCCCTTCCGGCCAAGCATTCCAAGAAGCAAGATCAGGGAGTGCCCCTTTGAAGTTTGAGAACAATAGATCCTTTCATATTCACTTGTCCTTGTCCTACGGTTGTGACGATGAACATTGCGTGGCATGTGAGAATGGTATGAAAAAGCCGTTTGCTTTGAAAAAGTTTTCAAACAGTCTGAAGCTGATTTCAGTATTAGACAAATGACCAAAAAAAGTGATCCATTTTTAGCAATCGAATTTCTCACTGATTACAAAACTAATAAAAACGAATCAACCAGCAATTAGTTTTTTTTTTTTTTCAACATCAAGAGTTCTGAGCAAAATATCCTTTATAAATGTTAATTAACAATGAAAAAAAAAAAACGTATTCATAAACAATTAAATAGAAAATTATAAAACTTGTCTTTGAATTATTTGGTTATAGAATGTTGGAAGAAACTTGACTAAGTTATGTCCATCCCCCTCACGGTCTATGGCGCATGAACCTTCTCTCACGACTCGAAATATATTTTACTACTGTCATCTTCTTAAGATAGATTGCGAGCGAAAATATAAATTAAAAAATCATAGATTTTATACAATTACACATCCTTCAGTATGTTCTGTCATTCCCCTTGTCTTCTGGTTTGAAACTTTTCATTTCCAAAATTTGTAACCCTGTCGAAACGTGTCCCCCTAAAAACGTTCGATGGCTCAACTTGCGCCGTAAAACTCCCTTCTAGGCACTGCTGCCTTGGCGAATACAAACAAAGTGAATCGGGAGGAATGGACAAAAATCCAGGAATGGGTTGCACACAAAAAAACTTTTTTTTCTTTTTATTTCTTAATGACATTTACAACTGTATTAAATAAATACATCTAGTAAATTTGGACATAATAGATATAATGACATGAATACACTTGCTGAGTAACTACCCAATGGTAGCACTCTAATGATACGGCTACATTAGGAGATCACGGGGCCATCTTCTTTTCAGACGCCTCGGAGGGTTATCAGGAATTGAAGAGGAAGCAAGGTTAGAAACGAGAGGGTTGGGATGATTCTGAAGTTTATTATGGAAGGATAGGTATCTGGATTGGGCCAAATCTGAAACATAAGGAACATTAAGGTCTTTATGGATAATTTTATTAGTGACAAAGTATGGAGCATTGTGGAGTTTACGAAGGATTTTGGATTGTAAGGATTAGATGCGAGAGGAATTCGATGGTTTAGTGGAGTCTCATAGCTCAACTCCGTAAGTCCAAATAGGTCTTATAGTCAAGCACATAAGTCTTTTGTAATTAATGGGAAGTTTAGAGCGTTTGTCTAGTAAGTGCTGAAGTAATCGGAAACTTCAAGCGGTTTCTTGTCGTTTCAGTCTAGTATGAGGATTCCAAGTTAGTCGTTTGTCCAGGTGGAGTCCTGGGTATCGGATTTGCTTAACAGGGATAAGTGGAGTATTGTTAAAGGAAACTGCAGGACAGGCAGTCGTTGGTTTAAGACGAAGGGTAAAGGTAATTTGGTGGGATTTATTGGAGTTTATTTTAATTCGCCAGTTTTGACACCATTCTTCAAGATTTATGATGTACACAGAAAAATAAAATTTCATTTCTCCTCAATTTTATCCAATAATAAATTAGAAAAACTTATTAAAAATTTTTCTATTTTATTATTATTATATAATGCCAAAAATTTATTCCCCAAAATTCCTATTTCCAAATTCCAAGTGGTGTTTGAAACTATACCTTATGCTTTCCATTCCTCTGGATATGAACAAATCCTAAATTATTTGTCAGATTTCACTTTAATTGTTCTCCTATGCTATGCAATAAGTTAAATTTTGTCAAGTTGATGTTGTTAACTGCCTCGGGATAGATAACGACCACCAATTTTGGAGCCGGTTAAGAGGAAGATTTTTCCTTTGGGTCAAGGCCTCGTTTAAGAAGCTGCCGTTTATTCTCAAGAATATAAATTGAATTCCGATAAGTGAGCGCTAAGAGTAGCCCTAGATTTTCAAGGCACTTGTTCCCTTATTGCTGGATCTCCGCAGTAAATTAGCTGGAATTAACTGCTTGTTGGTACAGGCTTGAAAAATTATAATAGGACTGACAACTTCCTCCCTCTTTCCCCTCAAGTATTTTTAGCCCAATTACATCATTTTTTTTTTAAATAGAAAAGTCCGATGCTTTTAGAATTAATGATAATACAAATAAAAATATTAGCTGACCAGGAAATTCTTTGCCAATAACACAAGCCCCTACTTTCAAATCACCCCCCCCCCTCCAGAGAATTAACTTTTCGTTAATTAGAAGATTGATCCTCGTGTTGATAACGTGGATTGATAACGTGTTAGAAAGATTGATCCTCAAATCCTCATCTATCTCTTTCATGTTTCGGCTAACCCTCAAGACAAGTATGTCGGATTGTTGCTAATTATCTCTGTATTGATTCTTTTTGCATTATATATTACTTTCTAAAATCTTGAGACGTTGATCTCCCCTTAGTGAAAGCGATCAAGTTCACTTAACATTTGAGTATAATATTTTTAGAAATCCCAACTCCTTAAGTTGTTTGGCAACTGCAAAACAACTAGTATTACCTCCCTAGATACATAAATGATCTACTATACTTATCTAAACGTAATCTTTTCAATATACAGATATTAAAATGCTGCGATAATATAAAGATCGCCCAGTATTATACCGAAACAAAAGATTTGATAATATCGTAACATCAGAAGAAAAATGCTAATATCGGATTACGACTTTAATTTTTTTTTCAAGATGAAAAAATTACCAATATCAATAATGATAATTAAATAAAAACATGTATTATATATATATATATATATATATATATATATATATATATATATATATATATATATATATATATATATATATTATATAGGTAACCAAGTTAAGCCGATCTTGGTTAGCACTTGGATGCGTTACCGTCCACCAGGAAAAGCCACGCTCCCGAAATCGCCCCACCCGGAGTATGTGAGGCCCGTCAGACTACTGGAGGCAACTCATTGATGGCTGATGATCCTACCCCCGCGTACCTAAATCAGGTATCGGGATGTGGTCTAGAAGAACACGTCTCGCTGTCACAGATCTACAAGGGCTGTAGCGCCAACCGAAAAAAAAAAATATATATTTATTTATTTGACGCGAAGCAGCCCTGAAGGACTACGCGACTATGTTACTGGTTTCTTTTTCAATGTCTTCTTTTCTGCCCATCTCTGCTTGAGGATATCGCTAATTTTTTCTTCCTCTCCTCCGTCCACTTCCTCCTGGACAGAAGTTCCTTACTGGCCACCACATGCACCGCACTTTTCAGGAATTTCTTGTATTCTGTCCTATCCTCACATAATTCCCGTGTTATCCCAAGCCTCTGTATTTCCCGTTTCATTTGTACCGTATATCCATGGTTAAACTTGTATCCTTTAAACTTGTATATATATATATATATATATATATATTTTGTGAGGTCAGATTTTTTAATGAACAAGAAGGAATTGCTCATCAATTGATCATTGATTGCTCATCAAGGGATAGTTCATCATCGTAAATTAGATAACATTTTTTTTTTAGAAAACAGTGCTTAAATTTAATAAGGTCGATGATAAAATGAACTTTCAAGAGGTCTGATACGGTCGAGAAATCATCGATTTCTCAAAAAGATGTTGTTTACTTTATGGTGGTGTTGTTTATGTACTATGGTAATAAAGTTCTTAGTATATCATCGTAAAAAAAATACTTTTTTTGTTGAGAAAAGTGATTAAATTAACTAGATTAATGATAAAAGGGAATTCCGGAAAGTCTAATACGGCTGCTCTACAGAGACATGTTACTAGAGTATGAGTATTGTGACTTCAACAGTACAGCGACAGTATCAGACATTCTGAAAGTCCCTCGCATCAATGACATTTGTAAATTAAATCACTGTTTTCTCAAAACATTTATATTTTAAATTCCTTTTATCATTGACCTTATTATTTTTTTAAAAATGTATTCATAAGATTTAGAACTGTATAAATTAAAAAATACATTCAGTAAATGTTTTTTTTTTAATCATCCAAATTTATCTTGAGAACTTATTCTTTTCTGGCTTTCATCGACGATTTGAATTAAATTTAATAATTTTTAATACACAGTGCATTAATATATTTTAAAATATCATTGAAAAGACAGTATTTAAATCTACAATCCATCCAGGTCGAATCATTAATTTGGTTTATAGCAAGGATGGGCAAATGCTACTCTGAGTAGCGAGTTCCAAGCATTTTACTAAAATACTCACCTCTTTTGTTTAATTATCAAAGAATTTAATTGCTACCTCAGTTGATGTCAAACGATTAACTGAAGTAGTGATTGAATTCCCAATAGTGATTCAATTTGAGTAAAATTCGTTGTACTCAGTGTAGCGTTTGCACATGTTTATGGTGTTATGCTATGTGCTGAGATTTTTTCGATTCGAATACAAAAGACATCAAGTAGAAATTTTCCAGCGGAATTCCAATTGATTTCTACACCCTCTGATTCTGGTTATTCCACATTTATAGTATACATTTTTCCGTGTAAGCTTCAGAAATAATAACCTCTTAACAATTCCAGGGATGCGACTCAGGGCTTGATTTAATTTTTTTTTTTTAATTCCCTCAACAGAATTTTTTTTCTCATTTATTCTAGTCGACCTTTTTTCTTTATTCATTTTTTTTATTTTTTTTTATCGTCTTTAATTTCTTGCTACTGTTTACTCAGAAATGACGGAGGGCTATTTCTCCACCTCCTGCATACTCTTTTTAACGTGTTGGTTTAATTGAATACATTCCTCAGTGTTTTTAGTACTGAAAGATGTTTGTTCCTCTATTCTTCGTCACGTTTTGTGTCAGGGTCTTCAAAATCTTATACTTCTTTTAAGGCAACTGGGAAAAAAACTTTCATTATTTTAAAAATGTAAGACTGGAAGAAGTTATGGAATCAAATCTTCGTTAAACGCATGGAAGAATAAGTATATTCTAGAGGTTCTCATGAGACTTACAAACAACAGTGATATATAACTATACTCGATTTAGCAACGTTGATGACATATTTTCCCTTTCCGTTCTCAATTGCTTTTCATAAAACAAGAAATATATATAAATAACTAAAGCCTTAATGAAGGCCTAAAACTTAGGTCAAAACGTTAGTACGAATAAAAAAAAAAAAATATTTATTCCTAATTGGTAAATGGTTGACTGTCGTGGATAATGAAGAGAAGAATAGTTGGGGTGGTCTGTCAAATAAGAAGGCAAAAATAAATGATAATATTTATTTTTACATATGCCGACGTTTCGACCTGAATCCACGTTCTATTAACTTTCGTTCAATTTTCCATAATATTTCTGAGTAATATATCTCTCGTCCCTATTTACACTTCCGGTGCTTTAGTTCAAACTTCGTCAGATAACCGTTAGAGATGACGCCACATACACATCTCTTCTCTCTCCCCCTCCCTTGCTACGACTTTTATTCTCCCTGCAACACTTATGGAGATAGGTAGCACTTCTTTTATTTATTTCTTATTTCAGCTTTCTCAGTTTCTTCCCTCCTTCCTTTCATTCCTTTTCTCTGTTTTTAACTCTTTATTATATTATACATTGTCTGTACATCTTGATAGACTTTACAATATCTCAATTTTCTATCTAACTACTCCATTCTCAATGTCTTAATTTTACTATTTATTTTCATTTCTTATATAACTTCATATTTCTTTTTTATGTTTTCCATTTTATTCTAAGATTCCCATTTTAACACTTATGTCACCCTTTTTGATTATGCTTACTTCATCATTCAACACTTTGTAACGGTTATTATTATTTATCTCTTAGTTCTTACTATTGTCATTATTCTAACAATTTCATTTTACTTTATTTTATTTTATTTTTTTTTACCATCACTACTTATGTTTCTCATACCTTGTTATCTGGTTATTTTCTTAGCCCTGATGAAGGCCTGAACTTCAGGTCGAAACGTCGGCATATGTAAAAATAAATATCATTTATTTTTGCCTTCTTTTTTGACTGACCACCCCAACTATTCTTCTCTTCATTATTTATTCCTACTTTGTTCTTCCTTCCCAGCTAACTTCTCTTCAACATATATACGACAGCCAACTATTAATTCACTGTCATAAAAGAATAAATACTTTTTTTCTAGTCTCCTCAGTTTTGTTTGACCATGAAAAATATAATTGTTCGGCCTGTTCATATTATTCGACACTACAAAGTTTCTGAATTCACGAAAGTCAAGCAGTCGTATAATTCTTTTGTCCGTTGCTTATTCTGTTGTCTTCATTGGAATAGCTTCGAAATACATCGTTGGAAACACCTACCAGCAATGTGGATGAGTGAGAGGCGCTGGGATCTCCTTGAGTCCTGCTTTTCCTTCCTAGTGGAGGGAAGGCTTGACTCGATGATCTTGAGTGAATGAGTTTTATAAATATAGTATAAAAGCATGAGTTTTTTTTACTTGTTAATTGAAAATATTACAATCTGTCTCAAAGGACATTTATAATAGTGTTCGTAGAACCCATTTACACTCTATGTACAATAAAAAAAATAAATTATATAGAAAAATAATAAATATACAATAAATAAGTATAAAATAATCTAATAATATTTCACATTTACTTTTAATATCATTATTTTGCTGTTTATTTATCGTATATAGTGTGAATGAGCTACTCTTTTATCATTATTAATGTTGTCCTTGGATGTGACAGATTATAATATACCTCAATAAAGAATAAATAAAAAAGAAACGACATCCAACAGGTTATGTATCCATTTTGTAGAATATTTGTTATTGTAGGACATTTTCCATATTTTCTAATTTTTTTTTGGGAATATGACTATATTCGATTTGATGTTTGAAACAATATGAAAAAAATTCAAAACATTATAGTTTTTGCACCAAGATTTGCCAAAACAATATGCTTTTTTTTTTTTTTTTTTTAATAGATATCCAGAGGTTAAATGAATGCAAGTAGTAGATCATTTATTTTTGTAAAAACGTAAAAGTTTTAAGTTAAAATTATTTTCAGGACTATGAAAGTGAGACCATCGCCTGTCATACCTTCTTGGTACGCTTCAAATTCTAATAGTAGCCAAAAAAATAATGAATCATTATAATAATTCCAAAAAAAAAAAAATATTATTAGGATGTCGAAATCTGAAGTTACTGGCTCAGTAGAAACTGGCAATAGAAGATACAGACTTATAATCTTCTGGCGCCCAGTTCTGGTAATATGGATGCCACCCACTATTCTTTCTGTTTCTGTTTATATAAGGTATCTAATACGCCACGAAAATCAATAATTTTATTTTCGTTCAATCTTTTTATAAAAATGGAGTTAAGACTGAAACCTGTGGAAAATATGACCTAGATTTTTATGATAAATATTACTTTGGGAAAAAGTATACGTACGAGAATGATCTTGAAAAAAATTTTTGTATGGTCAGAAACTGGACCGTTAAAGATATTTTGGTATAATTATTAATAGTATTAACTAATTCATCAAAATTATTAAATATTGATATAACAATTATAATCAGAATAGCAACGGGATCTATGTAAAATAATTTAATCGATTTATAATGAAACAACAAAAAAAAAAAGTTTCATAGAGTTTTCAAAGTTTTTCATTCCCGAGAATAGAAATGAGCTTGAACCATTAAAGTCTATCTTCATTTTTCAGATCAATGGCTTGAACAATTAACTCGATTATAAATTATGTCATAGAACATTTCTTTTTTCCTCAGGACAATAGACAATTTGATTCGATTATTACTCCATGACAACTTTAATTTGTCCATAGCAGACATACAACTTAAATAAAAAAAATTAAATATATATATTAAGATAAACTTCAACAAAGTTTCTAAATTGACAATCGGTCACGTTCATAAATATTTGTGCAGGAAATAAAAAAGCTTTTTTTTTCCTATTGTTCAGGCACGAACAATAGAATAGGATATTTTATCTCAATACTCAAGTGCAGTAAACAATCAGTTTGAATTCTAATTTTTAAATTGTAATTTGGACAATAAAGAAAATAGTATTAAAATAAAGATCAGTAATTATTTGAAATTCTTAAATTTATTGTATACTCGAAAATGTATAAGATAATAATTAAGATATGTTATAAATTTAAATAAAAAACATACTTTCAGTCTTATCGGGTAGGTTGAAATAATGGTTCTATCAAAATATAAAAATGGAATAAATAGAAAAAGAAAAAAGAAGACATTAAAATTTAAAATAAATGAAATATGTAGTTAAAAATGTCTTATTTAAAAGTGAATAAAAAAAAAAAGGCAATAAATATATGTTTCCGAGCGTTTGGTGATTTTGTGAGTATTACCATATTCATGTTATACATAAAAAAAAAAAAACTTTATCAAAACAACCCATGAAAGGTCTTGGGTTCAGTGCAATTTAGCAAAACTACAGTTTCATGACCAATGATTGTCCTGGGAGAAGATCGGACCAAGATTATTTCCAACCGCCAGGTTTTCCCCCTTAATTGTTTTTTTTAAATTAAAGGTAGTTAAAAATGTCTTATTTAAAAGTGAACAAAAAAACAAAAAAAATTAATATATGTTTCTGGGCGTGTGGTGATTATGTGAGGATTACCATATTCATGTTATACATGAAAAAAAAATAATAAATTTTTTTTTTAATCTATTTATTGAATAATAATACAATCAGTCACTGCTGGAGGGCTATAAGCAATAATATAATTTAAAAAAAAACAACTTTATCGCAACAACCCATGAAGGGTCTTGGGTTCAGTGCAATTTAGGAAAACTACAGTTTCATGATCAATGGTAGTCCAGGGAGAAGATCGGACCAGGATCACGTACAACCGCCATATTTTCCCCCTTAATTATTTTTTTAAAATTAAGGGTATCCACTTTGTAGAGGCTGGGTACGACCCAGGAGTGTTCTACCTTCTTCACTGTCGCCCCACGGCCGTTAAAACAGAATAAATAATTTTCCTGCTATGAGCCAGGGTTCGAACCTGACACCTTGAGCATTTCAGGGCCATACCACTGAGCTACCCCTACACTTTTAAATAAATTAAAAATTGTATCATTATTCTAACTATTAAAAATATCATTTTCAGCTTAAGGTGGAATATTTTTGGCTGCTCTAATATTTTCAGAAATTTAAAAAAATCAATATTCGGTAGGAGTGAGTTCTGGAGGGTATGATGGGTGAGGTTTGGTTTTGTTTTGGCAAAGAAGTGTAGTGCAAACTCCATAACGAAGATATGTTTGGAGGTCGTTTAATGCACGAAGAACCCAAGTTTCAATCTTTTTTAGCTTTTCGATTACCATGAGGTGGTCAGCGATGATATATTTGCTAGCTGAGAATTTCTGTGAGAGTTCTCAGGCAGTCATTCCGATTTTTTATTTATTTTTTATTTTTTGGATGATAGTAAGCAGAACATCGTCAACAAGGAAAGAAGTCCTTTCCCGAACATATGTTTGGAGGTCGTTTATTCCACGAAGAACCCAAGTTTCAATCTTTTTTAGCTTTTCGATTACCAGGAAGTGGTCGGCGATGATATATTTGCTAGCTGAGAGTTTCTGTGAGGGTTCTCAGGCAGCCATTCCGATTTTTTATTTATTTCTCATTTTTTGGATGATGTTAAGCAGAACATCGTCAGCAAGGAAAGAAGTCCTTCCCCGAACATCGTTGTATTCAAGGCTGAAGTCTTCCTCTCGAAATTCTTCAGAGCATCATTGAATGGTGGGCTCCCGCTTGCCATTTCCTCATACTTCGGTAATCTTTCTGACCTATTGATCCCTTATCCAACCATATTTAAACCCGTAAAACGGAATCACACGAAAATCATTCTTGGACACATAAAAATTCAAATTAAAAAAGACCAAATACCAGACTAAAACGACAAGAAACCGCTCGACGTTTCCGATTACTTCAGCCCTTACTAGATAAACACTTTAAACTTCCGATTGATTACAAAAAAACTCATATACATGACTATAGTAAGGGCTATTTGGACTTAAGGAGTTAAGCAATGGGGCTTCACTAAACCATCGAATTTCTCTCGTATCCAATCCTTACAATCCAAAATCCTCAATGCTTCCTAATTTCATACAAATAAAACCATCCATAATGACCTTAATGTTTCTTATCTGGCCCAATCCAGATATCTTCATCATAAACTTCAGAATCATCCCAACCCCCTCGTTTCTAACCTTGCTTCATCTTCAATTCCTGATAACCCTCCGAGGCGTATGAAAAGAAGATGGCCCCGTGATCTCCTAATGTGGACATATCATTGGGTAGTTTCTCAACAATTGTTTTTACGTCATTATATACATATGTTCAAATTTACTAAATGTATTTCTTTAATACAGTTGTAAATATCATTAAGAAATAATAAAAAAAAAAGACCGAATTATTTCCAATTAATGAAATACTACATAATATAAAAAACATGTTTGTTTTGTAGAGTATTAATAATTGTTGACATCTATAACAAAGAATGATGTTTCAAATGTAGACAGTTTTTCGTAAAAAGATAACATGAAATTCTGTGTTATTTTCCGGACAAACCAATACATTATACGTCGATCTTATAGAAAGTTAAAAATAAGTATTATAATCAGCCTGTTGTTAAAAAAATGTTAATGTTCCTAATTTTCGGAATTCAGATAAAAATAAAATAAAAGGCAGGTAAGAGGGAGGGAGACCGTAGGCACAGTTAATCTAGTTAAAAAGTGTTTGGGAGGAGGGGGGGGGGCGCCATCGGAGTGAGAATACTAATTTGGGCACAGTGGCTCGGTAATAGCCCTCAATGTTAGAAACAAAAAGAAATTCCCAACATCACGTTCTCAACATCAACAAAAAACAATCTCAAATCGCAACTCGGGGCCAGCCTGAAAAATGGCCATTTACCTTTTTTCCTCCTCTTCTTCTTTCCTCTCCTAGCTCCTTCTCGCATTAGCCCTTCTTTTTGCAATTATTTCTTCTTATGAGCTATTAAGGCGAGAAGTGTGAAAATAGCAAGTTGTTGAATTTGTTTATTTTTCTAGAAGAAGAAGAGGGAGTTGGAAAAAAAAAAAAAAAAAAAAAAATATATATATATATATATATATATATATATATATATATATATATATATATTACGTTAAATTGAACAGGCATTATTTCGTCAATTTTAGTCCAACTGTAGGAGGATCTGATTTATCCAAATCCGTGATACCCCAAAATGGGATTATTTTGGACTAAATAATGTTTAATAAATTAAATTTTTGTAATGCATATATAAGATTAAATGTCGTCGTAAACCAACGACTGCCTGTCCTTCAGTGTCCTTAAACAATACCTCGCTTATTCCTGTTGAACAAATCCATTACCTAGGACTACACCTGGACAAACGTCTAAGTTGGAATACTCATACCAGACTGAAACGACAAGAAACCGCTCGACGTTTCCGGCTACATCAACACTTACTAGACAAACGCTCAAACCTTCCCATTAATTACAAAAGACTCATATACTTGATTATAATAAGACCTATTTGGACTTACGGAGTTGAGCTATGGGGCTCCACTAAACCATCGAATTCCTCTCGCATCCAATCCTTACTATCCAAAATCCTTCGTAAAATCCTCAATGCTCCTTACTTTGTCACTAATAAAATTATCCATAAAGGTTTTAATGTTTCTGATGTTTCAGATCTGGCCCAATCCAGATACCTATCCTTCCATGATAAACTTCAGAATCATCCCAACCCTCTCGTTTCTAACCTTGCTTCCTCTTCAATTCCTGATAACCCTCCGAGGCGTCTGAAAAGAAGATGGCCCCGTGATCTCCTAATGTAGCCATATCATTAGAGTGCTACCATTGGGTAGTTACTCAGCAAGTGTATTTATGTCATTATATATATTATGTCCAAATTTACTAGATGTATTTATGTAATACAGTTGTAAATGTCATTAAGAAATAAAAAAAAAAAAAAGATTAAATGTAAGTAAAGGATGATAGTAGACCTCAAGATCTACAAGATAAGTTTATACAAACAGTGTCCAAATTTTACGCAGAAAAGTAAGCAATTTACGTTTTGAACTTCTTATAACCCAGTCACGTTTTATATTGAATTGGAAACGAAAACTAAAAGAATCTTTAATTGAGGAAAACGTATGGTGTGAATGTGCTCTCTGAACTATGTTATAAATTTCCTTAATTGAGACAGGTCTTAATATTTCGCAATAAACAAGTTTAAAAAAAATGGAGGCAATTAACAATTACATTATAGTAAACTAGATATAGTGGAGAGAAGAATAGTTGGGGTGATCAGTGAAATAAGAAGGCAAAAATAAATGATAATATTTATTTTGACATTAGCCGACGTTTCGACCTGAAGTTCAGGATATCTTAATTTTATAGTTTATTTCCATTTCTTATATAACTTCATATTTTTCTGTTTTTACATTCTATTCTAAGATTCCTATTTTAATACTTATGTCAATTTTATTTTTGATTATGTTTACTTCATCATTCCACACTTTGTACCGCTTATTATCATTTATCTCTTTGTTCTTACTATCGTCATTATTCTAACAACTGAATTTTACTTTAATTTTTTTACCTACACTACTTATGTTTCTCATACCTTGTTATCTCTTTTTTTTCTTAGCCCTGATGATGGCCTGAACTTCAGGTCGAAACGTCGGCTAATGTCAAAATAAATAGTATCATTTATTTTTGCCTTCTTATTTGACTGATCACCCCAACTATTCTTCTCTACATTATTTACGACAGTCAACTATTTAACCACTATTATAAACTAGATATAATTTATTTTAAATGAAAGTAGAGTTTGTCATCATTGCTACATTTTAGAGAACATTTATAACAGGTTAAACAAGACCTGTTTTTAAAAAAAAAATTTGATTATTCGCGATTTTTTTTTTTTATCTCCCTCCAACTCGACAGTTATTAATCAACTTTTCTGCAAAAAAAAAAAATGAAATCGTAAATATTGGGTTCAGGACGATTTAATTGGTCAATTCTTAAAATTAGGATCAATTGTAATAATTACAGATCTTTATAAAAACGTGTATTTTACGACTAAAGATGATATATTTTTCACAAAATCATTATATTTAAAATAAATATTAAAAAATGAATTTTGTGATTGATTTGAACATAATCAACAATACTAATGCCTTTTATTTATTTATTTGAGTGTTTAAACCACTAGGGTCATTTACACTGAGATCTCTTTTGTCACTTACAGCTCTTTTAATTTTTTTTTGTATATGTCGTTAGTTTTTAAAAATTTAATAAGTAGTGAAGTCTCTCCTGGGTCCTGTCTCAATATTTTGTTCTGGGTGTGTGAAAAATCTGAAGGAGTCATGGACCATACGCTCTGTTAGTATGTGAAGCACTGTTAAAATACACCCATAGTAAGGTTGTTGGCGGTTCTTCCTTTTTCATCAAATATCGATGGCTAAGTCGACAATGGCCAATCCTTAGGCGGTTGAGAACTACTTCTTCTCTCTGTGATAGCTATAGTTTTTTTCTAGGATGTTTATAATATTGTTCGATCTTTCTTAATTTATTCTGTCTCATATAAAACCATTGATTTGGCCACTCCAGCCATCCTTTATCATTGATCCAAGATATTAGATCGCTGTGAACACTTATTAAAAATAATTGGTCATTTTTTATTTTTAGTTTCGCCGGCGTGTCTTTTCATTTCCAGGAATTCCACTGTGACCAGGTAGCCATAAAATCAATACTGTATAACCAACGGCTTTCAATGTTTTTAATCGTATTTTTATTTCGGTAATTAGAGGATGTGTGGTAAAGGAATAGTAGATATATATATACATATACATATGTGTGCGTGTTTATATGTAATTTTGCTCATCAATAACTGTATATATTAATTTCAAAACTGTTATGATATGTATATATATATAAGGAATAAAATATGATAGAAATAATTTGACTGTAACATTATATATAATCATCTAGAATATTTAATCAAACTAATATATTTAATTTTAAAAAATGCAATGAAATTTTTTTCTTATGATAACCGTTCAAATAATTAAGACAATGAGAAGTAGAGTGAAATATTTTATTTTTCTTCCACTCAACAAATCTGGTTTATTCAGTGCATTAACGAAATTCATCAATTTTTATTATTTAATAAAAAAGTAATAATATAATTGAATTAAATCTTTGTAGACATCAAAATTTATGCCAGGACTGAAGAAGAAAATCCGAGGGTGGAAAGATAACTCGATTTGTTATGAAACCAAGCCGTTTAACATAAATGGTTTTTTCTCATTTCATTACTCCAACGACTTCCTGGAACCACATTTAAATTTTTATAAGCCACTTAAAAGAGTTTCACATTTTTCGAGATGGGGTCTCTCAAAAGTACAGGACCGCGTTTATGGAAAATGGGGGATAAAATGTTTTCCACGAAATTTATAATATTTAATGGAACATAATATTTTTTATTTTATTTCTCAGGTCCTTGAGATTTTCAATAAGTCATCTACACCTTTGAAAATAATTTTAAAGATAAGAGAATAACAATATATAACAATCTTGAATAATAATTTTAGTAATATATAGTATTGATCTTGTTTTTTTTTTTTTTTAAATTCTAAGAAAAAAAAAACAGCATTAAAATGACAAGAAAAATAATAATACATATATATACACAAACACACTTACACACACACACACACACACATATACACAATATATACAAGTCGTCCCGTAAATAATGAGATATATTTAAAGAGATAATAGCAGATCTGAAGAGTTCCAAAGAGGTTGTACAAACCATGCTTTCATCTCACAAACAAACAGAAGATTTAGATTTATTGTTAAATAGATAAAGAAAATTAATTCAGATAGTTATCGATTGCTTCACAATAAATTAGAAAAAAAATTCCCTCAAATGGAAGTTTGAGGTTTTCTTTGAAAAAAAGCATTTAAAGGGGGCATAACACAAATACCTTCGTTATAAACTTTTTAAGTCCATATTCATTAAACTTTTTCTTAAGGTTTGTTTTTGAAAAAGTTAATATTCACCTCTGTTTGATTAAAGTAGTTATTTGATTTGATATTATGTAACCCAAATGTACTTTAGCTTCTCGAAAAAATAACTGTAATTTTTGTAGCATGTGATTTACAGTAATACATTATTTATGAAAATACACGTTTAATTTCTTATTAAAAAAAAATGTCAACCTGCCAATCATTTTTCCAAGAAAAAATTAAACAAACAAATAAACAAAACATTAGACAAAAAATTTCAACAAGGAATGCCACTTCACTCGTGAAAACATCAAAATTTGGATATTTTCAAACAGTACCTGGGTAATATTAGCTTAATTATCTTTTCTCTATCTTTTTAATGTTGTTATCTTTTATGAGTAATTTAATTCATTTTCACTGTTTCTTAGTAATACATTTTTATAATAATAAATGTTAATATCATGATAGCGTATTAGTAATATATTTAATATTTATAGTCTTCTATTATTTCTATTTTTATTAAGTTTTAACATAATTAATGTTTTGCTTTGTATCTAATGATCAGTTCTGTGTTGTTGCTTTTCAATCTTCTTTTTTTATCGACAGATGCTAATGAATTGCTACTTCTTTTTCAAGAGCAGTTTTCATAAATTTATAAATCAAATAGTTGAAATTACACATTTAAGACTTAAACTATAACGATCATTTCCTCCTTTTTATGATTAAAAAAAGTGAGACTCGAAACATTGATATTTCTGTACGATATTTGGATCCATACTATCTCCGGATATTAAAATATTCTGTATATATATTTTCGATATGCGAATAACTATTTCGATTTTAAAACTATCGATTTCTTGTTTCGATAAGTGATTACGCGGTTACCTGATTTCCACCATTAAAGAACTTCAAGAGTAAAACATCAATGTTTCATTTTTGTCATTCCTATATATGGAATATATTAATATTATTATTATTATTATAGATACATTGGTTATTACTTTTAAAAACTTATTATTTAAAAGACGAGCAGGGTTGCTCAAGGCACTGATTTTCAAAACGTATAGTCTCGAGTTCGAATCCGGCTGATGACATGTAATTTGCATTATATTCCATCGACCCTTTATACCTTTTGGATCGAATCTGCTATCAGAAGACTCTCCTGCGGCACACTCAGCCTCTATAAAGAGGATAAAATAAATTAGATAAATAATTAAGAGAGAAAAGTTATCGTTTGAGATTGATAACGGCCTCATCTACCCTTATCAGCTCTGCACAACCGTTGGCCTAGTAACAGTACTTCCAATTACTACAATTACTGAACTACTACAAATTACTGAATCCAAGATCCTTCACGGGTTGTAGTGGAACAGTTTTTTTGTTTTTTTTTAGTTTTTTATAATTTAAATAGATTGATAATGAATTCATAAGTAGAACCATTGATAAGAAATATATAATTGTGGGTTGATGGTTGACTGTCGTGAACAATGAAGAGAAAGAAGGTTGAGGTGATCAGTCAGAAATAAAAAGGCAAAAATTAATAATAATATTTATTTTAACATTAGCCGACGTTTGGAACTGGAGTTCAGGCCTTCATCAAGGCAAAGAAAAGAACCAGATTACAAGGTATGAGAAACATAAACAATGTAGGTAAAAAAAAATGTTATTGTCATTATTCTACCCACTTCATTTTACTTTAATTTGTTTACCTACACTGTTTATATTTCTCATACCTTGTTATCTGGTTCTTTTCTTAGCCCTGATGAAGGCCTGAACTTCAGGTCGAAACGTCGGCAAATGTTAAAATAAATAGTATTATTTATTTTTGCCATTTTATTTCTGAATACTCAGGTCCAGAGCGTCTGTTGGTATTGTGCTCTCCATCAGTTTCCACTGGTTTCTAATACCAGCGACGCGGCTGGGAGAGAAGCACTGGGATTTCCTATAGTCCTGCCTTGGCTTCCACATTGGGGGATAAAGCATTAATCAGAGTCCCCTATTTAGCTTTTATCTATTATTTCATTTTTTGTACACAGACATATTAATTTACTTATTTTATTTTTCTATATTTCTTTTTCTTTATTATTTCTATCTTAGCTATTATTTGTATGTACATATTGTGTGAATGATTCATGTAGCCTTAATATTAATGCCCTTTAATGTAGCAGAATGTATTAATATTCAATAAAAAAATAAATAAATAAAAATTTCTGACTGATCACCGCAACCATACTTCTCTTCACGATAAGAAATATAAACATGAAGTTTGGAAAAAAAAACTTTAGCCCTCAAAGGTCGGGGACCTATAGCTAGACGGAGGTTCCAGCAATAACTCGGAAAGTAGATAATAATTTAGCTCAAATGTATTCCAACCACGTTCTAATGCGGATTATCAAAACATTTCTCTAGCAGAGGAAATAAACTAGTCGAAGAAAAATAGGAAGCTACTGAATAGGTTCAATAATAGTCAAGTTAAAAAAGAAGTAGACCAGAGGCTCGTGATCACTTAGCTAGGAACAAGAGGCCAATCGGCTGGCGTCGCGTAGGTTGTTGGAGTAATGGAGTGTGGGGCTTTGCGCCATCAGTAATTAGAGTTAGCAGAAAGCTCTCAGCGAGTCTCTGCATTGTCCACCCACACGTCGGCTGACTGATTATACAACCTCTACCTTCCTCAAACGTACTTACCTTCAGAAAGCGAAGGCCCTAATTAACGCCTGTACGTTTGTCAAGCCCTCTCGGAACCGTTTATACTGAGGTGAGGTACCCTTTCAATGACGCGACCAGTGTTCAGATCTCCTGCTAATCTCATAGTGACGTTATATTGAAGCGTTTAAATAGAGAGTTGCGGTAGGCAGAGAGTTGCGGATCTCTTTGAATCAGCTTTCTAGTAGCCGGAGGAGGGAAGAATTAATCAATAGTGATGTATAAAAAGCCCTGTGTGTATATGTGTACACTTTATTTTGACATATACTATTATCGATATTAAATGTATAGTCTAATTTTAAAAAAAAAATCATTGAACCGGCGTTTGATAGAGTTTGGCCCCTGGGACTGCTGTACAAACTCGGAAAATTCCTACCATCTACATACTTCCTCATTATCCGTTTCTACCTTACTGATATATAATTTAAAGCAAATCACAACAATGCCTATACATCCCGCTTTTCCCAGTCTGCAGGCGTTCCTCAAGGTAATATCCTAGGTCCTATCCTTTACACAGTCTATATAGCTGACATCGATGCCCTACCCAACACTGTCATCACCGCCTATGCCGATAACGCATGTATGTTATCACTTAATAACGACCCATTAATTGCATCCCAAACCCTTCAATCACACAACACAAACCTTGAAGAATGGTGTAAAAACTGGAGAGTTAAAATACATTCCAATAAATCCTATCAAATTACCTTTACCCTTAGCCGTAAACCAATGACTTCCTATCCTTCAGTATCCTTAAACAATACCTTGCTTATTCCTGTTGAACAAATCCATTACCTAGGACTACACCTGCACTAACTTGGAATCCTCATAACAGACTGAAACGACAAGAAACCGCTCGACGTTTCCGGCTACATCAACACTTACTAGACAAACGCTCTAACCTTCCAATTAATTACAAAAGAATCATATACATGACTATAATAAGGCCTATTTGGGGAGTTGAGGTATGGGACTCCACCAAACCTTCAAATTCCTCTTCTATCCAATCCTTACAATCCAAAATCCTTCGTAAAATCCTCAATGCTCCTTACTTTGTTACAAATAAAATCATCCAAAATGACCTTAATGTTTCTTATGCTTCAGATTTGGACCAATCCAGATATCTATCCTTGCATAATAAACTTCATAACCATTCCAACCCTCTTGTTTCTAAACTTGCTTCCTATTCAATTCCTGAAAACCCTCCGAGGCGTCTGAAAAGAAGATGGCCCCGTGATATTCTAATGTAGACATATTATTAGAGTGGGTAGTTCCTCAACATGTGTTTCATGTCATTATATGCATGCACGAATTTACAAGATGTGTGGTTTTTTTTTATATATAGTTTTAAATATCATAATAAATAATAATAAAAAAAAACAATAATCAAAATATTGCCTTACCTCATAGGTAAGCATATTAAATAAATTGAGTGATATTGCATACGTATGCCGATGGCACGTGTGGTCCCTTCATTTAATAACGACCCATCAATTGGGTCTCAAACATTTCAATCACATTTCACGAGCCTTAAAGAATAGTGTCAAAATTGAACGATGAAAATAAATCCCATGGAATCACCAATATCCTATGAAATTCGCAAACCAATGAATTGCTGTCCTACAGTATCCTTTAATAACACCTCCACTTATCTTCGTTCAACAAATCCGATAGCTAGGACATCACATGGATAAACGTCAAACTTGGAATCCTCATACCAGACTAAAACGGCCAGAAACTGCTCGGCGTTTCCCACTACTTCAGCACTTACTAAACCAGCGCTGTAAGCTTCCAATTAATTACAAAGTACTCACATACACGACTATAATAATGCCTATTTGGACTTAAGGAGTTGAGCTTTGGGGCTCCAATAAACCATCGAATTATTCTTTACAACCTTTACAATCCAAAATCCTTCCTCAACGTCCTCAAAGCTCCTCACTTTGTCACAAAAAAAATCATCTATTACGACAAATTATGTCTCCGATTCGGCTCAATTAAAATACTTTCTATAATAAACTTCTGAATCCTCTCGTTTCTAAACTTGCTTCCTCTTCGAGGCGTCTGAAAGGAAGATGGCATCGTGATCCTCAAATGTAAAAATAATATTACACTGCTGCCTATGGGAGTTTCATCCATGTCGTTCTGTGTTTCAAATTCACAAAATGTATTTTTATTTTAATGTAGTTGTAAATTCCATGAATAAAAGAACTAGTGATTCGAAGAAATACTTAATAAAAACGAGGATTTCATACCTAAAGCACCATCGATCTCAACCTAATCACCTTCCTCCACTAAATCTTCTCCCTATATCTTCACCAGTTATTGACGGGAGGGGGGGGAGGGGTTTAAAGAACAATATGGGAGGAAGCATAAAGTGGAAAATTTATATATTGAGAATTATATCTTTATAACAATGATCTCTCATTTAATTCTATTTCACTATCGACACTATTCAAACTATTTCTCAAATTATATTTACTGGTTGAAGATCCATTAGTCGCCGTGTAGTCTTCTTTTTTTTAGCATCGAGTCATCGTTCATCGTGCCCAACAGAGGTTGAAACTTTTATCGAACTTTTTTATAATGCTCCATTTTAATGGTTTCGAAGAAACACTTTTGAAATAAAAGTTTTAATATAAATACGAGAAATTTTTTTTTTTTGCAATAAAGTTCTAGTTTTATTATAAACGTACTTCTAAATAAAAATTTATATGGAAAAATTTGCTTGGGAAAAAATTCTAGTTCTAATAAAACTGAAAGAAACTATTGACAGTAAAAATTTCAGTAATACAGGAGCTTTTTAAAAATAAACTTATATTTTATTTATTTATTTATTTTTATTTTATTTATTTTTTTTTTTTATTGGTGATATTTACAACTGTATTACAAGTAAAAATACATTCAGTAAATGTGAACAAAGGAATAAAATAGCATGAAATCACATGTTGAGAAACTACCCATTGGTAGCACTCTAAAAATGTATTTACAAAAGGAGATCTCGAGGCCATCTTCTTTTCAGACGCCTCTGAGGGTTGTCAGGGATCGAAGAGGAATCAAGGTTAGAAACGAGAGGGTTTGGATGGTTCTGAAGTTTGTTATGGAAGGATAGGTATCTGGATTGGGCCAAGTCAGAAACATAAGGAACATTAAGGTCGTTATGGATGATTTTGTTTGTGACAAAGTAAGGAGCAGTGAGATTTTATTTATTAAAACTTTTTTTTTTCGTTTCAAGTCCTGACCTCACACACTACTTATTTTTTTTATCTATCACATTTTTGCTAATTAAAGAAATAGTTGGAAATGTACTAAGTTTTGCCAATTTTAATCTTCAGATTTCTTGACTTATCCGGACTGAACACATTTATCTTTATATTTTTCTTCATCTAGTAGAGATAACTGAACTTATAATTTATCAAAAAAATACTTATTTTTTAATTTATTCATACATATTTAATTATTACACCAAGATAAAATTCTTCCCGAAATCAATTTAAGAAGTCACAATATCATAATGACGGTAGGAGAGGAATATGAAAAAAATGGTAATATTGAAGTAATTATTTTTTCTCAATAATTACGAAAATAAAAGCATGAAGTCTTTAAAAGATATAATTGCCTTTGAATTCGTTTTCAAATTCAATATCTGAGTTATGATGCTTGTTGTTTTGAGACGCCCTCATTCCTTCCTTATTAGCCGACTCCGGGAGCTCATTTTCCGTTTCAAGTACCAAAGTAATGAGAAATTCCACAACAAGAAAAAGCGATTCCAATATTTATATAAAAAAATTGTTTCCAAGAATTTTATAAATGGACTCATGGATGAAAATAAATCATAAAATTAAAATAATTATTTATGAAATTCAATTCATTCAATATAACTTTGCTGGATTAATTTTCAATAACAGATAAATGGACATTAGAATAAAATATTTATAGTACTGGGAAAATCAAGAATTACGTCTTTTTATTGTCCACACGAATAATTTTACTTATTCCATGCTTTCTAATCACCATATGTTTTAAAAAAATTATCTGTGACAGATAATCTATTATCTGTTATCAAACGAATTAATTCAGTAAACAAAGGTTAATTGATATCCAAAATTTAAAATTAAATTAAATGTTTTTAAAATAAAAATATACGTCCTGGATAGTTCTCACAACTTTTACATAAAGATTTCTACCGCATCACATAGTGTTTATACACTCTAGGGAAACAAAAGCCTATGTCAATTAATTAATTAATTTCTTTTTAAACTATTTATCCACTGGCTTCAGCACCAGTGACGCGGTTAACAGAGTAGCGCAGAGATCTTTTGGAGTCCTGCTTTTCCTTTTATAATTGGAGGGAGAAGCCTGGCTTGGGGTTCCCTGCCTAATTGTATATATTGTATATAGGTATGACTGTGTTTTTATGTTTTTTAATTTATTTATCTTTAGGTTATTTTATTTTTTATTGTATATAGTTTTTAATTATTATTTTACTTTTATTAATTTTATTTCTCCTGTATATACGGTGTAAATGTGTTCATATATCACTAGAATTATTGTCCACGTGACAGATTATTGTATTTCTAAATGAATAAATAAAAAAAAAATTATTTGTATTTAGATGGAATAAAATCACTTTTATTTATCAAATATTTTTGTACAATATCAGCGATTAAAAAAAGGAAATATTATGCATTGTCCTCGGAAAACAAAAAAAAACAACAACAGAAAAATGGAAAAAACAAAAACTGATTTGATAAAAAATGTTATTTATTATAATATTTATTTATTTATTACATTACATATGTTAATGAATGATAAATTATTTATAAACCATCAAAATAAATTATTAATTAATCTAATTGATAAATCAATAAATCACAGCGCTTAAAATTAACATTACAGATTAATTTTATTTAAATTATGATGTTTATCTTAGGTTATGTTAAGGGTCTAGATATTCGAAAACTATGAAGTGAGGGTTCCAAAGTCCCAAATTCTGAACAATATGAGTTCGATTCCTATCTTGCTCAGTTAATATTTATTTCTCGACCATCCCATGCAGTTAACTTGGACACTTCTACCCTGGTTCGTGTGCAGCGGCAATCTCTAGATAGCCGCCTCGGATTGACGAAAAGGACTACAAGATCCTCATGCCAGAATATTTTCCTCCTACCAATACCAGTATCAGAAGGTTAAGTCATGTTGGGTCATTTCAAGCACCCATTTTGTTCATCCATTTACCATGATTTAAACTTTCTTTTCTTCCCAGAAAATAAATGTCGAAATTAACATAATTTTTATGTTTCGGTATATATCTGCGAAAAATAATAATTTCGAAGCTAGAAATGAGATTTTATATATGGGGAGTGGGGTAACTCAGTGGTAGGGTAATGAGATTCCAATGCTAAAGGTCCCAGGTTCGAATCCCGTCTCATGGCAGAAAAATTATTAATTCTGTTTCAAGTGCCGTGTGGCGACCCTGGGTAGGCACACCCAACCTCTATAAAGTGGGTACGTTTAAATAAAATTATTACTTAAGGGGAAAAACCTGGCTGTTGAGCGTAATCTCGGTCAAATCACCTCCTTGTACAACCGTAGACTAAGAAACAGTGCTTTTCCTTAGTAGTACTGAACCCAAGACCCTTCAAGGGTTGTAGTGGTACAGGTTTATATATATATATTAATAATCGAATACGTTTTCCACCACTTTGGAAATATATTCACTCTGTTTAGAGTTTCATCTACAGTGTGCTCAAAGTGATCTTGAATCCAGCCGCCAATTCGGAGTAGCGATTCAAAACAAAGTTACTAAAATTTATGGTTGGATGTCGCAGCTAACAAGCTCTTACGTTTCGAGGCCGTGGCGCTGCCTAAGATATAAGTTTTCCTCTCAAAAAAGAAATAATTCGTAGCTGGCAATCTATGTTGGACTGAGAGACCGCCAAGCAAATCAAAAGATATTTAAAATAAAAACAATAAAGCTATGGTCAACATCAAACCATTATATCCGCAGAAAAGATGTTGTCTTAATCAGACTGAGAATAGGCCACCACCTAATTAGCAAACAGCCACCACCACAATGCCAACACTGCAATAATACACTTACAGTCAGCCACATTTTACAGCAGTGTCTTTTTTACATATCTAGTCGAAATCGTTCAGCACTTACACCACCAATAGCAAACATTTTCAGGGCTGACGAAGACATAATAAAGTTTCTTGAAAGCGTAAGGTTTCTTGAAATCAAACGATTTGTTTTGAAAAAAATTAATTCAGAGATAAACACAATTAATTTACAGGAGTCGATGACCCTGATGTTTTACGCTTTAAAACCCCAACAAACAATTAAAGTCTATTATTTATGATAGACAACAATTAATATTAAATTTGATTGCAGTTACTAATAAAAATCCGAAATAACTCCGCCTAATTTTTCAAAAAATAATCCTTCCCATTATCCTAAAGATATTACGATATGATCAAATTAGGACTGGCCCGCAGTCACTCGCCATTTTCCGTGACGTTGAAAGATGTCGTTTAGGAAAATTGATGATATACATCACGTTTATTGGCTTCGTCCGGACGCCATTTTGTTTCTTCTAGCCAATCAACTGTAGAATTGATGATATCTCCTCAACTAATGTCCATCACCATTAAGATAACGTCCGAGCTAAATGAACAGCTGTTAAGAAAAAAATATATTTAACTAGGACGGATTCGAAGGAGTGGTGGTGGTGGTTTATTTATGGTTAATTTCCCTTCACCCTTCTTTGAGGGCAATAAAGGAATTGAATGTAAGTAAAATATATGACCGTTGGACAAAAAGACAAGCGTTATATTATTTGCAAATGCGACTAATCGGGACAAAAAAAATATATATATACTTGAACTAATTTAAACGTTAACGCACTCACCAATAGTTAAATGCCTAGAATATACTTTCTTTTTTTTATATTGTCAAATGAGAGCGCTTAGCAACATTAGCCGCAAATCATATTACGCACACACACACACACACACACACACACACACACTTATATATATATATATATTAATGGTTTTATTAAGTATTAATACAGTCTACCTCACCGAAGGGCGTTGGTACTAGGGCTATTGTAATATTACATATTACGTATTCCTCCATGTACTAAGCTTTAATGAATTCGGCTCTTATTATAATGAATTATTCTATTATAAAGATCGTTAATATATTAGTTGATGAGGATAACGGGAAAGATGTATAGCAAAATAATTTTTTTTTATTATTAATACAGTCTGCCACACTGAAGGGCATTGGTACTAGAGCTATAGTATTCATTCACACAATATGAACATAAGAAAGGAAAAAAAAAAAAATTATATATATATATATATATATATATATATATATATATATATATATATATATATATAAATAAAAAGATAAAGTAATATGCAAGATAATTACAACAACAGATCAGCCGAATAATAACAAAACAAATAAAACACATTCACACCTATGATATGTATATATATATATATATATTTTTTTTTTCCTTTCTTATTTTCATATTGTGTGAATGAATACTATAGCTCTAGTACCAATGCCCTTCAGTGTGGCAGACTGTATTAATAATAAAAAAAAATTACTTTGCTATATATCTTATATATAGAAGCTATACTATATATATATATATATATATAGAAGGGGCCAAGCAGGCTAATGTGTGTGCACTTCACCGCACTTTGCCCGGCATTGCGGATCTAGATTAATTTGATTAAAATAATTACAAGTTTGTGTCCTGGTGCCCGCGGAGAGGGAGTAAAGTTTTAACTGACATTAATCCACCGTCATCACCCCCTGGCTCAGTAAAACCCCGTATAGCCGGCGAGGAAGGGCAGGACAAAAAAAAACGTCCTGCACACCTAGTCCAGTACACACAGAATCAGACCAATGCTTCCAAAGTAGAGGAGTTGCCAACATTAAAATATTAAATTATAAATATTAACTAAATACAAAATCTATAAAAATAAGTTTTTAAATTACATTATTTTATTATTATTGTTGAAAATCATTCCATTATATTAATTAAGGATAACTTGGGGGATATCCCCTGTCTGCCCAGCGGTGGACCAACCCTTATTTTACAAACTATACAAATGAAAAAGGTGTATGAAAGACAGAAATGGTTGAAGAAGAAAATAATTGAAAACTTACATCCTGAACAGTTAAAAAAATGTTATCTGAATGATAGGATTAGGGTGCAGTATAAACCGCATGGCGGCGCACAGTGGGACGAGTAAGAGAATACTCGTGAAATCTATTTGAATCTGTCTAAATCTATTTTTTTTTTTTTAGAACTCCAAAAACTGGATCAACTGTTTTATTATACCTCGTGTTCATGGAGTTTCCGAGAATATCTTCAGTTGGCGTAATATACATTTTTCACAATTTTTATTGAATAGATCGATTGAAAAAAAACAAACTTTTTTTCCTTACTTAACTAGTTTTTCCTTACTCGCGCCACTGTGCGGCAGTATTCAGCTTTTTACTATAAAATATCGGTCACTAAAAACTTATTTATATAACAGAGAGATTAATTTTATTGTTTAATTAAAAAAAAATTTAGACATTAAATTTGAAACTACAAAATAGTAAAATTTGTTTAGGAGGCTTGTATATTAGGGACGAATGAACCAACAGACGTCAATAAACATTATTGTTGATTTAAGATTTTAATTATTTCAGAAAAGAAATTTTTAAAATTTCCTCCAACCATCTTAAAATTTTAAACAATCCCGGTGCTTTCTTATTATTTTATTTATTGTTCAGAATTATTGCGATGAGCGTTAATATAATTATTAGAATGAATACATAAAGAGGAACTTTCAATTAAAAATAAACAACAAAAGAAAAACTTTTGGAATTTTTTATCAACGAAATTATAATTCAATTTTCAAAAATTCCGCGGTTTTGGGGCTTCTTTAGGAAGTGGGACAGGGGTGGACTACCCCTCCTATCCCCCCTCCAAATATGACACTGGGTACAGAGATTAAGCTTCTGAAATGTACAATTATATAAAACCTAGTATGTTAGAACAAATGACTACCTGAAAATCACAAAACCGTAGCAATCGAAAAGTAATGGCTTGCTTCAGAGATTTTTATAGGTTCATAGTAATTCTTCAATAAAAAAATAAAATAAATAAATGGTCACAAATACAATTGTTCAAGGTGTAACCATCAGTTCCTTGTGTTATCATCTCTTCTAGCCCGCAGTCAGCCACCGCAGTCTGGTCAATAACCTCGCGATTATTCTTCGTTTCGTTATAAATGCGAAAAACAAATTGTTTTCCGAGAAAAAACAATGGTCCATAGGTGACAATCTATGAAGGAAGAAAAATCATAGTTTGGAAATGGTACTACGGACCAGTAGTAGTTCCTGAATTAAATTTTTGAGGGCTTTATATTTTAATTTGTATTTATTTATTTTTTTATGACAGCAATTATTCTGGTAGAAAATGAAAAAAAAAAAAAGCTACATGATATAATGTTTATGTGATCCTTGATGGACAAAACAAAAATATATATAAATTATGCTTTTAGGGATAAATTTCTTACATTTTTTTTATTGACCTGTAAGCATGTGTAATGCAATAGTTGTAGAACGTTTCGTAGCTGTGTATGCGATATACTTAATAAAGATAATCGATGCAAATTGCTACCAAACTGTCATTACATTAGTCTCCCTATAAATCTCATCAAAGCCTAAATCTACCAATCTGTTAAAAGCTCCGATAATATACATTTATCCATTGCTACAACGCCATTATCATTCTAATATTCCGTTCGTTATCCATAACAACAACTTAACACGCAGTTTTGTTGGCTATGACCAATTTCATGACATTATAACTATCATTTTATAATTAAACAGTTATTTGAATTTTAAAATCACAAAGAAAAATTAGTTATTTCTCTGTAATATTTATTTTTCGTATGCTTGCCCGAAACTTCTTCTAATGGTACAACAAACACATCTTGGTCTGCTCAAGATGCCTTCTCCACTGTGCTCCATCTTCTTCCATGTCGATACTTATTCCCAGCTTTCGGAGGTCACTGCTAATGTTGTCCCGCCATCTAGTTTTGGGACTAGCTCTCAAGCGCACCCCATCCGGTTCATACATACATAGTGTTATGGCCGCTTACGTGTCATCCATCCTGGACGTGGCCCAGCCATTTAAGACCTAGAACTTTCACGAAAATGGTTGTTTGTTTCTGATATATATTTCCTCGCTCATCATTATTCCCGATCTTCCTTACTCTTGTATAGGTATGAAGATCCGTTCTGAGGACATTTCTCTCATATCTATCATTTTTTTCTTTAGCGGATCAGTTTCACACATATAAGTTGTAACAGGTCTAATATGAGGTTAATTAACATTTACAAACAAACATTATCACTTTTTTCTCTCTTTTCAATTTGCTAACATAAGTTTCCATTTATTAATTCTTTATTACTTTAATAAAGAGTATCAGCTTGCCTTACTAAGGATTATCCAAGACCTCCAATCCGCCTTAGATAAACAGAAAATCTCCATCCTAATCCTTTTATAACTTTTCCAAAGCATTTGATTCCGTCAATAATGAGATCCTTCTTCCCAACTCCAAAGCCTGCTCATATCAAAAAGCGTCCTAAAATGGTTCCTCTCCTTCTTATCCGATCGATTTCAGACAATTGTAATTCCCAACAACCCTCCATCATTTCCCCTTCAACTAATATGAGGTGTTCCTCAAGGTTCTTCAATCTCCCCGACCCTTTTCTCTATTTATATTAGTGACCTTCCTGACGCCATTAAACTCTCCTATTACCACCTATATGCCAATGATTTCCAAATTTACTAATCATTCCAACCTTCTGAGATGCCTGAGGCTGCCTGGAAGCTACAAGAGGATATCGTATCAACCTATAGATTTATATATCCCCTCCCATAAAACTAATTCCTTCACCAAATCCTTCATAATTCGTGCTACCTCCTTTTGGAACTCTCTTCCTACATTCATACATCAATCCTCGTCCACAAATTCCTTCATACAACTGCTTTTCCACCACCTAATCCACATTCAAACATCCGCTAACATGTAAAATTCCTTGTATCTATATACTGTTTAATGTCAACTACTACACAATTGCAATTACAATAAGCAGTTAAATAGTTTGTATTTTCAATTTTAATTTTTATTATTTTAAGCCAGACTAATAAACATAAATTTGTAACACTGCTATTATTCTTAGGGGACTGTAGTCCCAGAATAAAATCATTTTTTTTATTCATTCATTTCAGTATCAACAAATTTTATTTACTGATTATATAACAAGTTATTTGGAATAAATCAAACCTTGAAAAGAAATACGAACGTCTGTCAAAAGCACATTTTATGTAATAAAAATATATGATGATGTACGGTTGTTTTTTGTCATGCTGAACAAATTGATACCCATGACTGTCAGAATTCATCACAGGAAAATAAACCACGAATAATCTTTAAAAAAAAAATCCACAGAATGAAAAATCTGAGTACGCTATGGATCAACAAAAGTCAAAATAAAGTGATTAATTAATCGGGAATGGAAAAAAATATATCATTAGTGACAGGGAATGGATCAGATCGGCAGCTGTGTTTGTGGGAGGGGGGAGAAAGGGGGGAGGGGTCTAGGCTGCAGCTTCTACATTTGATTGTTGCCCACGTCCGGACCATATTATGCTTCATCCAACCGCGGCTTCCATAATCCTTCCTAAACCACTCTTGTTCAGCTTTATTCCATCAGGATCAGGGGATGGGTGTGTAACCGTCCACCGCCGGTATAACTCGACACAGGGTATTATCCTGATTCATTGTTTTCCGATTATTGTTGCTTCGTGATAATTGTATTCCGGCGATGGTCATGAACGGAGCTCATCTGTTTGGATAATAATTAATTATTATTGAATCCTACTATTTTATGCGTTTAGTCTCGTCAAATAAAAGAAAAGTTAAAAAGCTTTTTATTACTTCGGTTACTTTTGGAACTTCGAAAACAGATAATGTTATCAAAATACACCAAAGTTGTTGAGAAAATTAATTCTTTATTTATACAATTACAAAATAATACGAAAGAAATATTATGAAAAGAATACGAAAACAAATTACAGTAGCAGTGATAGAGAAGATCGGTCATGATAGATAGACCAACACACCTCCAACTTAATAAAAAAATATTTTATTCCCAAATGTCAAAAATGTTACAATATATTGAAAATGGACCATATTTTAGAAGAATGTTCGTTACATCATAAGGTTAAAAGATTTTTTTTTATTTATGATATTTACAATTGTATTAATAAATAAAATGCATTTAGTAAATTTGGTAACAGAAAATAATAACATGAAATCACTTGTTGAGAAACTACATACTGGTAACACACACAAAAAAAATAATTATTTACAATAGGAGATCTTCTTTTCAGACGCCTCGGAGGGTAATCAGGGATAGAAGAGGAAGCAAAGTTAGAAACGAGAGGATTCGGATGGTTCTGAAGTCTATTATGGAAGGTTTGGTATCTCGATTGGACCAAATTGCAAACATAACGAACATTAAGTTCGTTATGAATTATTGATGACAAAGTAAGGAGCATTGAGGATTTCCCGAAGGATTTGATACGAGATGCATTTGATGGCTTATTGGCCCCCAAGCTCAACTCCGTAAGTCCATATAGTTCTTATTGTAGTCATGTATATGAGCCTTTTGTAATGAACTGGAAGCTTAGAGCGTTTTTCTAGTAAGCGTTGGAGTAGTCGAAAACTTCGAGCGGTTTCTTGTCGTTTCATTCTGGTATGAGGATTTCAAGTTAGACGTTTGTCCAAGTGGAGTCCAAGGTATTGGATTTGTTCAACAGGGATAAGTGGAGTATTATTAAAGGATACTGTAGGACAGGAGGTTAGGAATTTTGAATACTGAAAATATTAGCATGCCCCCTGGAATAAAATAAAACCTTATAAAATACATTTACTTAGTAAAAGCAAATTATCTTCTGCCGATCCTTTAATTGTCACTATTATTGGATTTAAAATTTTCATATTTAATTCTGTTATGTACTTTATTATTATAATTTTTTTATTATTATTATACTTGATTGTACTTATTATTTAGTTGTAATTTCGCTGATGTTTATTTTATAATTTCTGTATATATGGTTTGAATGTAATCTTACCTCATTTTAAATTAGAACCACCCAAATGTAAATATTGTAATGACAGCAGAAATGTCCATGCATATTGCTCAGCTCAATAGCTTTAGATTAAAACCGGAATTACTAACAATTCTCAGAGATGATAATAAAAGTGGAATTGGTCTTTGAATTTTTAAAAATAAATAATAAGATACCTGAAATATGAAACACAACCGACAGAAGATTACTAGAAAAAATAAATAAAAGTGATATTTGTATATAAGTGTATGTGGATGGATGTTAGTGTGCGTGTGAACATGTGTGTATATATTTAAATACATATGAGAAAATAAATTAAACAGAAAAATGGCGATTATGACCCCTGATGTTTTAGGCTACTAAACAAAACCTAACTATAATCATCGCCCATGCGACAGACTGTTCTATTTCCCAAAAAAAATAATTTTTTTCTTTACTTCTTTTCAGTATATTTTTTTCAATTCTCTTCTTGTTGTTATTTATCATCCTAACTCATTAATCCAGTTATTCGGTTTATTGTAATTCTAAAGGAGTTGACTAACTTACAAGGTTAACACATTAATCTTCCAATAACTAATACTGGCAATAACCCGTCAGTCAAGCGGCTCAGTTGCAAACCTTTATTAATTTCCACTCATGTCCAGCCTTATTAAATTTGATAATTTTATATATAATACAGTTAGATATATCCCTTGTTACTACAATATTTACTCATTTCGCTCAAGATTTAAAACTAAATGCTCAATTAAAAACTTTCTGTACTTTATTATTTCATATAATTAAATGGCGATTTTTACCCAATTCGACTTGTTCAATATATTTATCACTTCCTCCAGAGTTTATAGTCATTTACAAAAGCAATATTTTCGAAACTCCTTCAAAATAGGGCATATTCCCAATTATAATATCGGCCTTATCCATCTGGCTCCCTCGGTCAATGACATCATCCCTTCTCCTCACAATTTAAATTTTTTTCTCAATTTGTTTAATATAATGTAATATTTGAATTTTATAATTAATTATTTTAAAAAGTGGGGTGTGCCCCTGATGATTGGCGCCCCAGAGGGATTTCGCCGGTTGCCTTAGAAGGCCAGTACTCTTCCAAGGAATTAGTAGGTATCGTCCAGCACATTTAAATTACACGTGAGACAAGGCCATATGTAACCTACTGTTTCTCAATTGTTGGTAGTTAAGTCCAAGCAGATCTCTACTTGTAATTTTTTGCTTAATTAATATTTAATTTTATACAAAATGAGTGGAATCCACTAGTTTTAGCCCTGAAAAGCTTTTCAGTTTTAATTTTCAGGTTCTATTTGGACTTACGAAGTTGAGCTTTGGGGCTCCACTAGGCCATCGAATTCCCCTCGTATCCAATCCTTACAATCCAAAATCCTTCGGGAAATCCTCAATGCTCCTTACTTTGTCACATATAAAATAATCCATAACGATCTTAATGCTCCTTATGTTTCCGATTTGACCTAATCCTGATACCAATCCTTCCATAATAAACTTCAGGACCATCCGAATACTCTCATCTCTAACCTTGCTCCCTCTTCTTTCCCTGATAACCCTCCGAGGCGTCAGAAAAGAAGCTGGTCTCGAGATCTCCTATTGCAAATACATTTTGTTTTTAGATTGCTACCAGTGGGTAGTTTCTCAACAAGTGATTTCATGTTATTATTTTCTGTTATCAAATTTATTAAATGTATTTTATCTATTAATAAAGTTGTAAATATCATGAATAAAAAAAAAAAAAAAATTAAGTTCAATTTTAGCCTTTCTACATATTTGCAGTGTCTGTCTATCCCAAGATATTTCCTAGTCTTATTTTTTTAATTTTTTTTTGTAAAGACTTTTCCACTGCTGTAATTATTCCTAACCTAATTTTCCTTTAACATATCCTTCTATCCTTCTCTATCTAAGGCTTGTTCTTCTCTGATGGCATGACTCGCCATGTTTTCTTCCACCGCGTCTTTCCATTTTATCTTTGGCCTTCCCTTTTTCCTTTTCCCTTCTACTTCCAGTCCCATACATATCTTTGTTGTTCTTTTCACTTGCCCAAACAAGCATAACTTTTTCTATTCAATATTTGCTATAATATTCGTTTCCACCTCCGCCATTTCCAGAATTCTTTGATTTTTAATTTTTACTCTTCTGGATTTTCTTGCTGCCCTTCTCCAAATATCCATCTCTTCTGCTAGCAGTCTTTTTCTTGCATTGATGACCCTTGTCTCCGAGGCATATGTAACGATATTAACCAATAACGATTGGCTTGAATATAACCTTGTATATTGGCCTCTTTGTGCTGTATATTCGAGCTCCAAAGAATACTGTTAGGTATTGCTGTGGCCTTTATTCCTTCACCAATTATTCTGCCAATATCATTGGTGTATGTGCCTTCTCTATTGAATATTGACGCCAGGTATTTAAATTTCTCTACATTTTTTATACCTCTTTCAATTGGAGTGTCATCAGATGAAGTGCCAAGATGCTCTGTTTTCATGAAGCAAATTCTCAATCCCCACTTTTCATATGTCTCGACAACCTTTTTGAACATATAATTAATGCCATCTCTATCCTGGGCTATGATTACTTCATCAGCAAACATTAGGTTCATGATGCATACATTATTCCATATCCTTTGCAATTTTTGAATAAATTTCCTTGTCTATTATTACATATATATATATATATATGTAACTGAGTTGGTAAGGCACCGAGCTTACCATATCACCTCATTGTTTATCTGTGGGCCAAGAAAAGAACAGCGGAATGTTAATGTATTAATATATACACGGTAAAATGTTTTGTTCAGAATCGTCAGTCACAAAAAACGTAATCAATGAAGAGTGACGAAAAACGTATTCTGAGGAAACCGAGTTTTCAATTAAATAATTGATGAAATTTTCTGGTTTACTGAATCAAAAATAATGGTCGAAGAAAATCGTTAACCTAAAATCACCCAACAAGAGACGAAACGGATTCTGCTGGACAAAAAAAAAATCTTTATCAGGTCGCGTGTTCGACTCACATCGCTGGATCTGATATCTCATCACTGATACATCAAAAAGCCGTTGACAACATAAGTGCTCAGATAGACTTCTTTCGGAAACCAGTCTTGATAAATTATCAAAGATTTGTTTGTTCAATTAAGAAGAAAGCTATCTTTATTTATGTTTTTAACGTTTAGCTGACGGTTAGATAAAATTAGTATTTATTTACAAAAGTGATAACGATTCTATCTTTGGGCGTCTGAATCAACCCTTTTTTATCCTTTGTGACTTTTTTTTTAAAATTAGAACGAAAAACGATACACGTGTCTTTCACTTTAGATTCAATTTATATCTATTTTTAAAGCCATGTTAGCTTAATTAAGGCCACTTCAGCCAGTCATCTTCACGTGTGACTAGCTCATCTGTTGTTTTTCAATGTATCAAAGTGACCTCTTACCCGCTTTTTTATAGAGATAGAAATAGAATACAACTTTATTCTGGGACAAAATCCCAATAGAATAACGAAATACCGCAAAAATAAAAGACCTAAACAAAACAACAATAAAAAAAGAAAAAGTAATGAAAATATTAGTTAAACCTAGCTATATAAAAATAAATAAATTTAACACCTAAAACTATGACAAGACGCTTGAAACTATGTACAGTAGGTAAAATTATAATTATACAATATTAAGAAAAATAAATAAAAAATACATTGAGTTCGTCTTTAAAATAAGCTCTGTGTTTCTGCTAACAACGGAAAGGCGATCTGACAATATAAAATGTCAGAGTATTTAAACAATGAATCATGTGTAAACACATCATTATCTTATTGTAACTATAGGTGCAGATTTAGTTGTATAAGAATAAAAAATAATACTAAAAACAAACAATTGATGCATTCAGTGGCAATAAGAGTAGGAAGATATTGTAATATCCTTCGTGAAGTATACATTATGGAATGGTACTATCATTTGAAGATGAAAGATATAATAGAAATATATAATATCAAAAGCTTAGCAAATATCTGACTGTTTTTGGGATAGGAATTGGAATAGGAGGGTTATGAATGAGGGTAAGAAGGGAGAATGCCGAATTTTGACAGGTAGGGAATTCTAGAAATTGACAACGCGAGCAATAAAGGAGTTTTGAAATGAGGCAGATCTGTGAGAAGGGATGTAAAGGTCGGAAAGTCGAGATCTTGTGGAAAGGGAATGGACTGACGACTTGAATTGAAGAAGTTTGTAGGCGTAAGAAGGATGATGTTTGTCGATGATTTGATAAAGGAACGTACCTAGGAAATATCGTGTTCGAAAGGAGGGAAAGAGCTACCTTAACTCAGTGTTGTGGAGAGACATGGGAGTATTTCTGGGCACCAATTACAATTCTTACGCAGCTATTCGTTAGTATTTTCAATCTATCACGGAGCTCCACAGAGAGGGCATAATACACCACATAGTTATAGTCAAACTGGGGGAAGAGGAGAGAGGAAACTAGGAGTCTACGCGTATGTTGAGATAGGAGATGGCGGAAGCGATGGAATAGTTTAAGGGTAAACATTGTTCGTCGGGAGATGTGAAAAATATGGTGGTTGCAGGAGAGGGTTTGATCGATGAAAAATCCTTAATTTTTAACAAAGGAGTAGAAGGAGAGTGACTGGTCATTAAGGTGCGATATGGGAAAGTCGGTATGGGATCTAAGAAGGGGCTTGGAATCAATGATAATGGCCTGAGTTTTGGTAGCATTCAACTTTAATCCATTTACATTTGCCCAGGCACTGATTCGATCAAGGTCTTCTTGAATCTTGGCAAATGCTATCAATAACTCAGGGAGAGAAAAGGAAAGGTAGATCTGGGAATCGTTTGCATGAAGGTGGTGGGAGCAATGGATAATTGAATAATTTAGTTCGTTAATATATGAGCTGAAAAGGAGAGGAGATATGCTTGATCCCAGGGCAGCTCCAGAGGATAATGGAAGGTAGCCAGATGGTGGTTGATTGGGTATGGAGACTACTTGGGTGCTTTGGAATAGGAAAGATTGGAACCAAGAGATGGAACTGTTGGAGAAAGATAATGATTTTAGTTTGTTGAACGGTACCGAATGGTTAATGGCAAAGGCTTTGGAGAAGTCGAGAAGTATAAGATCAGTTAATTTTCTATCATATATTTCAGTTTTTGTGTCGCTGGTAATTTTAATGCAGGCGGATTGTGTGGAATAGCCGGAACGTAAATCATATTGAAGAGTATCAAGTTGGTTGGCCTTTTCAAGGAACTTGGAGACCCGAGATTGTACCAATCTTTTAAGGGGCTTTGACAGGTTAGGAAGAATTGAAGATTGGGCGGAAATCTTCGAGAGAGGATGGATTAGGCTTTTTATTTAAAGGAAGAATAATGCCTTTTTGTCCAGATAAAGGAAGTACTGAATTCTGAAGGGAGAAATTGTAGATAAAGAGGAGAACTGAGAGGATTTCAGGGAGACATAATTTTATTAATTTGACAGTGTTGCTGTCTTCTCATATGGAATCGGTGTGGGATTTCATTACAGCGGTTAAAATGTCTGTGGGGGGAGGATGTCGGAAAAATAAAAAGTATTGTCGTTAATTGAACATGTATGTATAAATATATGTGTTTATGTATATATGTGTAAAGAAGTTTCAGGTTGTATCTAATTCCCACTTTTCAGTTAATTATTTAACTCACACATTTAACACATGATGTTATATAAAAATAACCATATGGTACGGTTTGTAATTATTAAGTGTTTAATGGTGTGTTTCATTGTACTTAAAAACTATAAAAACTGATTTATAATATTGTTTAGTGTTAAGTGTCGATACATTATAGACTGCTTTTGTTTCTACAAAACAAAATTTAGTGTACATAGAACCAGGCAATAAGTTAAACCGAAATAAGATAGAAGATAGGAGACTTGTTTAGTGTTAAGTGTCGATAAATTATAGACTGCTTTTGTTTTTGCTATAGTTTCATTGTGCTTAAAAACTATAAAGACTGATTTTGTTTTGCAGGTAGGAATAGTTTTAAGATTTAATGTATTATTTAATCTGAAATTGTTATTAATAAAGATTTTGTTTTGTAGCAGTCTATAGTTTATCAACAGTTAACACTAAACAAAATTATATACATATATATGGTTGCCAACCATCCTAATGAAGAAGGAGTGATTAGTGATTGCGTCAGTATGTTTGAGAAAGTTTATTTAAAAGGAATTAGCCCATTGAATGTGAAAAAAAAACGACAGGTATCATATTGGAAAAATATTGATTCCTCAAAATTTTGTAAACAGTTGACGCAATGATCCTCCTCGTTTGCAAATTGTATTGTTTCCGAGGGAAGATAGATTCAAATTCTTGCCTTCAGAATAATCTTAATAAATAACCAACTATCAGAAATATACCAGAATACATCAATCAAAAACAGAACTTTCTGTTGTTCTGATTGAAAATCACACAATATGAGTGTAAAGTGCTATTGTTAAGCAAGTTCTGGCAAGTGGTCGCAAGATCTGGACGCTAACTAATACAATAGACAATAAACATTAAAGAGTTGAGAGAAACGTCCTCCGCACAATGAACAGAGCTATCTGGAACCACAGTGTTGAAGGACCAATCAAGAACTGCTTACACTAACTGGCCAGTCTATATCTCATGATATGAAGGGGAAAAGGACAAGGTTGTTCTAGTAGTACCTTTACGCTCCGACGTAATTCCTGTCGATCAGTACACTTTAATTCCATGCAGCTTCCTTACTCAGACACAGTCCGGTATCTTGGCTTTCTCTTAAACCGAAGACTAACTTGGAATCCACATACTAGACTTAAAAGACAAGAATTTAACCAACGATACGGCCAATTATTCAGACTACTGAACAGAAAATCCCAACTTTCGATAGACAACAAATTACTGATCTAAAAGGCAATATTGAAACCTATTTGGACCAACGGAATGGAACTAAAAAGAAATTTTTTTCTAAAACCAAACGCATCCAATTCTTTCAGTCCACAGTCCTTCGACAATAGCTGATAATCCGTTCTATGTAACTGATAAAACCCTACACCATGGCCTTATTATCCCATTTGTCTTAGACCTTATCCCAGAAAAGTTTTCTAAATTTCATCAAAACCTTAAATATCATCTAAATCCACTAGCACAATCCATATCTTGCTCTACCCATCCCTACAATCCTCCTCGAAGGTTAAAGCGACAGTGACCCAGTGACCTGTTTTAAGAATATATTGGAGTTCTGGCAAAGCCCGTATGTATATCTGGTTATAGCGCCTCTGCTCAGCCTCCACTGGTCCTTAATACCAGGAATCTCCTAGAGTCCTGCCTTTCTTTCCACCAGTGGGAAGGAAATACTTTTCTTAGAGATTTTGAACGAATGATTTTTTAAAATATTGTATAAAAGCATGTGTGTATTCAAGTAGTTATTTTGATTAGTTTAGTTTCTTTTAGTCTATATACTTTTAGTTTTAGTTATATTATATTGCCGGTTAATTTATTTTCATTTATTGTACATAGACTGTGAATGTGTTTTCTTAACACAGCACTTTCTCACATAGTACTGCACCCAAGACCCATCATGGATTGTAGTGGTACAGGTTTTTTTTTGTACATTTCTCAATAAACAAGTAAAAAACAAAAACAAATAGTTCAGTAAGTTACCCCTAATGAGTTAAAAAGTATAACATATGTTTTTCATTCCCTCTCACGGTTACGTTATGTATGAAGGTTTTACGTACTTTGTCGAGGTGTAGCCCAGGATCTGGCAATGGTATGGAAACAGGTCAAGTCTGTTGAAAGCGATAAATTATTAAAAGAAACAGGAGCATATGGCGCACAAGGCTATCGCCGAAAAGTAATTTGCTGGGATTTGGCGGTGTTGAATTTCATCAATAAATCTTTTAGTAATTTTGTTCCTTTATCCTCCTACCTTTTTTTTTTTTGGTTTGAAAAACGAACAAAATGGTATTCTTTTATTTTAACCTGCATTAAAATACATTGTGAGAAAATGGGATATCACCCTTAGAATTTTAAGTAAATTAACAATTATATGTAGGTAAGTAATGTACCGAATCTGGTCAGGAATTTTCAGAAATTTCTATTGCATAAATTTGAATAATAATAAAACTTTTTTTTTTATTCATTTATTTATTGAGTATTAAAACAATCGTTCTCTTGGACATTAGTTATAGTGAGGTAGGATAACATTCACACCTATATGTACAAAAAATGTAAAATAAATAGAAGCAAAATAATAATCAAAAGTATATGAAAATAAAACTAAATTATGTTTATATTAGTTGAAATTTTACGAATGTTATGTAGTTGAACATTATGTTTTATTATTATATGTTATTTTAATTTAATTTATAATTTGTGCTTATTTCTATATGTGTGTGTGTGTGTGTAGGTTTTTATGTACAACCAAACGTCTATACACCGAACCGAAAGAATGCCAGAAATTGAGTTAAATATATAATGTATGTAACAAAAAAATTAATTCAAAGTCACTAAATACATGCACATCCGGTGAATTTACGATGATAATTTGAAGGATTTTCTAATCATGCCTCGTTTATTTCCATAGAATTCAAAATTTCTGTACTATCTGAATATATCCCAATCTTTGTCACCACTTTCGTAATTCAGGATGGCAATAGTAACATATAATTACCAATTTGTGTTGGCAGGTCTAAAAATATTAGATCACTGTACTAATATTATTACCTAATATTTTTTCCTGGTATGATGTGTTCGAAATTATGTTCACTAAGTCGCCTCATCCATTCATTAACTAAACTGATGCTCATCATTTAGACCTACGACAAGAAAATTAGCGTTTTAAGAGTTTCTTTGTTAGTTTCAGTTCAACTAAACAAAATAAAATTGAATGGTATTCAAATGGGGAACAAATAATTTTTCACTGACACTTAGTGACAATGATTTGGTATGTCTCTTTAGGAATACGGGAGAGGAATCGATTATTTTTTAAATTTTTCGGAAGAGCCCCACCTTTAAGATTTGATAAAAAGGGACGTGAAAGTATACAATGATCAATAATATGCTAGCTAAACACTGTTAGATATGAAAGGAGACTTAAAAGGTTTTGGTAAGAAAATAGTTATGTTGGGACCTCTAGTCAATTATGAGACTTTTCAGCTCATCCTTAGATTAGTATTTAAGGAGTAAAAGCAGTTTCGTGCCGTCCTTCCTAAGGGATATTTAAGATGAGATTAGGAGGCAGAGGTACTGTAAGATGTGGTAATTATTCGATGATATGAGATATGTTTACCAATGGTCTTTATAGTTTCATTTAATAAGTAGCTTCACTCGTTGCTGCAATCTCAGAAGAAAGAAAATTCAAGGAAACTATTTATGATAACATTCAATTTACATTGAGTGAAATTACCGGACTTGAAACGGAAGTAGGAGAGAGAAATACTTTATTTCTATAGCATAGTGCTGTCCTACTATGTAGGGGGTTGCTCAATACACAGCATACTCATGGATCCTTTCATGGACATAACATGAATCACATATATATATATATATATATATATATATATATATATATATATATATATACACGAATTCCGTATCACTCATCATCTACAATATTACTACTATACTATATCAAAACAATTCTTATTATATAATATATATATTTTGGTGAAACCGATATAGCACTAACTCTGAGATATTGAAAAAAATATGATAAAAAAAGGATATTCAAATGCCAAAGTTAAAATTAGAACGCACACACACCATGTAACATAATCCATGAACAAAGACAAAAATGTATCATTAGATAAAATAAATATTTAAAATTGAATAAATATAATTTAAATTAATAACTAATTACCATATATGTGGTGATGAATGATTCTAAGGGAGTGTAGAATAATGCTCTCGGCCAACAAATGCGAACCTCCCCCCCACCCTCATCAACACCTTGAAGAAGTTCTTTGTTCTTTTTGGAATCGTTCCGCGAGACCCAAACCAGAGGCCTCTCATGGTGAACTATCCCTCTCCGAAGGTCTAGCGGTATTTCTCTTTTAGGAAAGGGATAAATCCAGCACTAAACTAAAGTACGGACATCTTAGCATGGGAAGACCACTCCTATGTTAAGTCTCCGGATTATGTCAATGGAGAGAGATAATTAAGCAATGATTGAAAGTGTTACCGCTACCACAGTTTTGGGTTTGTTGGCCTTTGCTATTTATTATTTAACTAACCAAAAGGATACGATTTGAAAATGATAAAGAGCGTTGTTTATTTAGTATTGTGTTTTCCCTATGGAAATTAATAATTTGTTTTCTGTATGACTATGTAAATATAAACTTGTTATCAAGCGCATAACCAAAGCAAATTTCAATCAAAGGGACAAAGTGCATCCACGAAGAGTACCTAGTTCCTCAAAGCAGATGTTTATTAGATGGAGTAGTTTGCTAATATACTACAGTTTCCTACCCTTAACTCCTCCCTCCTCAAATATTTATCAAGTTAATTAAAGGTCATCTATATTGATATTTGAGCCACTTCCCGGCACGATTACCATGATACTCTCTTTCCAATTGCAATTTCAGAGAGAAAATCACATAAAAAGATAATATTACTAACAGTATAATAACAACATTAAAATGAAGATAAGCGAAACAATAATTCAGAATAATTCAACAAGAAGAGTCTTTTTCATGATTCACTAAAAAATACTAGCTCAGTAAAAAAGTTATGATCGTTGGGGGATGTCTTTCTCCCGAAGGGGAAAAAACATGAACCTAACCAAACATACTTCCTTTTTTCGTTTCTGAACCTTCCTAGCTTCGTCCAGTTGCAAAAATGTACATCTTTACTTTAAATTATGTGATATTAATGTTATACGTGATATAAGAAAGGGTCAAGAAAACGACATTACTATCACTCGTATGACGCAGAGGTGCTTTTATCGGGGTGCCTGAACGCATGATTAACCATCAAAAGTTTTGAGAGGGGTATATTTTTACGGAGTTTGAGAAGAGGGATGTACATTTTAAGAAGTTCGAGAGGAAAAGATTTTTTTGTTTTTTAAAGGTATTTGGAGGTATTTTCAAACCAGGGAACAATGAAAAACATGTAGTAGACCACAGAAAGTGATATTATAAATGAACAATGAAATATATATATTTCTACTTGCCACTGTATCGTTTAAAGGAGAAACAAAATGAAATGCATTGAGGTAGAGGGAAGCATGCTCATGATCTAACTTAAAAATCTACAGCTTTCAGAATAACACTGCCTCTACGACTCATAAAGGATCATGTTTTCAGTACGAGGTAAAAAGAACTATGATAGAATGTTTTTAAGACAACGGTTGTGACAGGGTTTTCCCTAATTTAGGGTACCAACCTTATAGAGACTGAGTGTGCCCTAAGAGGGTTACCGGCTACATAGGGTCGACTCGTGGTTTTTATAAGAGAGTGAATAAAACAATCTACGGCAGCCGGATTAAGAAGAGTGCGGTTTCTAATTCAGTGATCCAGTCTGTTCCCCAATAATTTTAATTAAATATGAAATCATAAAGAAGATATTTTGCTTAAACGTAATTTATACTTAAAATAAATATTGATGCACGAATCCCCAGCATCTCTGCTTAAAGGATCATTCCGAATTTTTAGTAATGAAGTCTACATAATCAGTTTATTTTTATAATAATAACCCGCCTTGTTAAGGCTAGATGGTAATCTCTTTGAAGCCTTACATGGCTTCCAAAAGGGTCAATAGGCCCATATTTATTTATTTTATCTTTTTTTAACGTTAAATGGAAAAGGTCTAACTTAAGCGTGAGTAAATAATGTTCTTCACCAAGGTAAATTATAGGGTCCTTCAAAGGCTTTGCTCGTTTCTTTCTATTCTGTTAGGACCGGCAATTTATTGAGGGGGGTCAATAGTAAACCTCAACAATTGTCTGGGACTTACCGGCTCTTAATAGAAGTCCAAGTGACGTTACGGAAAACTAATCTTAACTCTGAGTTTTCAACTTTACCAAGAAACGAAAAACGAAAATAACGCATATTTCGAGCAATAAAACATAAGTTTTATTGTTAACATTTTCAAACAAAAAATTGTTTATTTTTAATGAATATTAATCACGGTGGATATTTTCATGAACATAATAATTCAAATTCTTGGATATAATATTATTATATTTAATTGCTTGGATATAATATAGTTATACTCAAGAAATTAAATATATATTAATACATGCTACGTTTCTGACTAACCGCTTTTCTAAGGCGGGTAGCCGGTCCCGGTAATCTCACATATTTCTGTGTAATACATTATCTTTATTCTGCGTCGCAAACCTACGACCTCCTGTCCTACAGTATCCTTTAACGATTCCCCACTTACACCAATTGAACAAATCCGTTACCTAGGATTCCACCTGGACTAGTACTATTTACATATAGTAACTAAGATTGTCAGGTATTAGTAACTATTTCGCCTTAATTTTTATTCAAAAAATCGATTTTTTTTTTACCAGTACTGGCCTTGGTCTTGCAACAGTTAGACCAATGACTCACATGGAATCCTCACACATGACTGAAACGACAAGAAATCGCTCGAAGTTTCCGACTACTCAAGCACTTACTAGACAAACGCTCTTAGCTTTCGATTAGTTACAAAACAATCATGTATATGACGATAATAAGACCTATTTGAGCTAACGGAATTGAGCTTTGAGGCTCCACTAAACCATCGAATTCCTCTCGTATCCAATCCTTACAATCCAAAATCCTTTGTAAAATCCTCAACGCTCCTTACTTTGTAACAAATAAAATCATCCATAATGACCTTGATGTGCCATATATTTCCGATTTGTGCCCATTCCAGATACCTTCCATAACAAACTTCAGAACCATCCGAACCCACTCGTTTCAAACACTGCTTCCTCCTTGTTCCCTAATAACACTCCGAGGCGTCTGAAAAAATGGTGGCCTCGTGATCTTCTTTTGTAAATTTATTATTTGAGCGATTTCATATTATTCCTGAGTTCACATTTACTAGATGTATTTTTTTTTTTTTAATACATTTTTAAATATAACATACGAATAAAAAAAACTATATATATATATATATATATATATATATATATATATATATATATATATATATATATATATATATATGTGTGTGTGTGTGTGTGTGTGTGTATTTCTATCGGTTCCAGATGGAAACAAATTTACATAAAAATACATGTTATATATTTAATGGTTAGGCCACTACAGATCCTCTGCTGTGTTATGCTAGATTGATGTTTAATTTCCATTTAATATCTTTTCAAAAGGTGTCATGTTTACGATTTACTATTTGTAACTATCTCTGAACAGTGGAATGCATGTAAGATTGTAAAATAATTAAGATGTAATAAAAAAGTAATCTATTTATAACTTTAAACAACGAAAAATTCCTATGTGCAATCGTCATTGGAGAACGATAGTTTGAGGACTTCTTAATTTGGAGGAAAAACCTGCGTTGCTATAGACTGTAGCGCCTAAATGAATATACCAATTTCAATGAAACTTCATTAAATTCTTCTTCTTGATGCGCTTTCAATTTATCTACATAACATACTTCAACGAACAAAAGCTGGAAAAAAGTTACGAGGGATGGTAAAATTAGATTCCCAAGAACTCAAAAAGTATACACCCTTTTTTTTAAATTGTATATTGTTATTTAAAAGTTTACGGAATTTCCTAAAAAAACAATCGTTAAAATCGGACAATTAGGATCAAAGATATGGTCTTCATATGTTTTAATATGTTCTACTGCAAAGGTTACATCCTTTGTTTTGGTTTTTGATTTTTGTGTGTGTTACTGAAGTAATGCTATTTTTTTTAGAATATTACTTATGATTAAAAAAAAAAATGTTTACCCCAATAATTGGAATCCCCTTTTATTTCTTTTTCTTTGTCACTAGAAAGGTAATGTTACTTTAGATGCATAATTATTTGGAAATAATAAACCGTTGTGAAATAATTTGCAGCGTTAACACAGTTTTAAATTTGATGAAGAAAAAAAAAAGTTGCATACCTCTGTATTTTTTACAGTAATTTCATGTCAGACGAATGTGAATTATATATTATATTATATTATATTGTGAAATAATTTGCAGCGTTAGCACAGTTTAAAATTTCATGAAGAAAAAAAAAGTTGCATACCTCTGTATTTTTTTTTTTTTTACAGTAATTTCATGTCAGACGAATGTGAATTATATATTATATTATATTATATTGTGAAATAATTTGCAGCGTTAGCACAGTTTAAAATTTCATGAAGAAAAAAAAAGTTGCATACCTCTGTATTTTTTTTTTTTTTACAGTAATTTCATGTCAGACGAATGTGAATTATATATTATATTATATTATATTGTGAAATAATTTGCAGCGTTAGCACAGTTTAAAATTTCATGAAGAAAAAAAAAGTTGCATACCTCTGTATTTTTTTTTTTTTTACAGTAATTTCATGTCAGACGAATGTGAATTATATATTATATTATATTATATTGTGAAATAATTTGCAGCGTTAACACAGTTTAAAATTTCATGAAGAAAAAAAAAAGTTGCATACCTCTGTATTTTTTTTTTTTTTTACAGTTATTTCATGTCAGACGACTGTGAATTATATAATATATAAATATATATAAATTTAAAAAATAATGTATAATAACATTTTATATATTACATACTCGTACCCCTCACTAGGGTTTTTATCATGTTATTTATATCATCACTACAAAGATGACATAACTAAAAAAAAAATGATATACTGAGTTCTTACTGAAATGTTTGGGATAAGTGTTTTATAAAAATAGTTTTTTTTTTTTTTTAATGTAGACGATATGAAATCTACTATCCTTGTTCTGCATGTATGAGATCTTAAGATGATTTATTTTAATGAGGCCTGAATCGGTAAAAATATTTAAAGGTAAGTATAATATAGCAAGAATTAATAAATTAAATGTTAGGTAATAGATGGAAAATACAAGCATAAATCCGTGAGTTACTAAAATGCTGGAAAAACAAAATAACCAGTCAACGTTTTCCCAATTTAGGTGTTATCAAGATAAAATAAATGTATCCTGACGAAGTCATCAATATTAAGATGTCACACCAACTAACCTATTCTATGTTTTTGGATGTGAAGGAGAGACGTCACTTTTCATTGCTATTATGCCTTGGTGTGTAGATGAGAAATCGGCTGTAGTTTGTCGGTTTGTTTGCGATTCATTCATTGAAGGGTTAGTATGCTTTGGCAGAATTTTAGAGACTCGATGGTTTAATTATGAAATTTTGTAATTACAACATAAGGTTGAATTGTCAATTATTTACTATTATTTGAGGGACCTAAACTTCGTTTTATACAATAATTTACTAATATGTCATCAAAAACTTTTAAACTTATTATATTAGTTTACAATTTATTCTTTACAAAATAAAGAATGATGTGGGCTAAACCTTTATATCCACACATTAGAACTATCTCGATAACTAGAATTTATTGGAACATGCTCTCCCTCAAAATTATTTTAATGAAATTAAGTAGTTAATTACATCTTCAACAAAGGGTTCGTCAGGCCTTTCAATTTCCAGAAGCTGGACATAATTAAAATCATTGTTGCCTGAGAAAAAAAAAATTAACAAATGAAAATGAAGGACACAATAATCGGGACCCTCTTCATTATCTTCAGAATAAAGTATATTTAGCTAGGACTGCCTCTTTTCAAAAGGTATTAGGTCCTGCCAAATCAGAAGAAACAAGTTTTTTTTCTTTCTTTTTTTTTTCTGCTCGAATACTAATTTATCAAATTTAATTCTCCCCTTCTTTGCTCTCTCTCTCTCTTTCTCACCCTCTCTCTCTCTTCTACCCGTATATACATACCTGTTTTGTATTTGAAGTTTGTTCTTTGAAGAGTTTAACAAAAATAATATTAATATAATCGTAAAGCTTATATATTATAACCAAGACTTGGATTTTTATCCAGTAAAACCCCACAGAATATTCCATATGATATGCAGTAAAACCCCCTGAAACCTGCTATAAAAAAAAATAAAATAAATGAAGTAAATGGTCTCTAAATATACTTAACTTACTAATTACTTTATTACTAATATATCAATAACATATTTAAACATAATGACGTATCTAAAAAAAGTTTTAAAACAAGAAGAAATTATAGAGGGGATGAAAATTATAATAATTTCAGTTGTTTTTTTTTTTTTAATATCTAAGCTAAAGAATGAAGATAAGTAAACATATACGGCTAATGAGGTTATATATATACATTATAATGGTAACGGAAACAATACATGAATCACATTAAAAAAAATTAAATATCGAAATAGTACAAAGATTATACAAAAAGACAAAAACAATAATTTTATTGACACATAATTAAAGAAGCAGAGTAATATAACACAACAAATATGGAGCAGTAAGTATGGAAACACTTTAAAATTATGTATGTTAATGGATACAAATCTATTATGAATCTTTGTTAAAACAATAACAACCTGACTTTGTTGAAACAACCTGTGGAATAAATAACGTAAACTAGATAAAACATTTGAATTAGTCTGCTTTGCAGACATGTTCTGTATTAAAATAAATTACCAGAGGCATTAATAAATTTGCATCTGTGAAACCAAGTATTTTATAAAATATTTTTATGATTACAAAATAATAATATTAAAATAAATTTTTATTTATATTTTTCTAAATAATATACAAAACAAGTAGCAGGCGATTTATACATGGAATATGACATAAGAGCCCATATTTAATTAAATACTAGATTATTTTCAAGAAAATAAGATGATAATATATCATCCAAGTTTGACATACACTTTTTTTTTTTCCTTCTTTCGGTTTTCGGTCATACTCAAAAATACAACCTTTATTTTTTATTGATTCGTCCTCAGACCTCTCTTTCTTTCGCCTGTGTCAACATCTGAGACAAAATGGCGAACTTCCCTCTGTTATTCGCTCCTATCAAAATACATTTTCGCCACATTGGGAAATTACAAACGTCCCGTCGGCTCTCGATCTTCCCAAACAAAAGCAAACTCTGTCCCCAAAACATTGCAACCTAAGTGGGACCAGATTGTCAATACACGGTATTTGTATTTCCTCTGGTAAAAAAAAATAATAAAGCAGGGTGCTAGGGTGCTCCAAATGTATTTTTTTTTAAATAATTTGATTAAGTTGGAATGGAAAATACTAAAATAAATTGAAGCTAGTATATTTGGGTAATTTATTTAAACCAGAATTTATTCTTTCTTTAATATTTAAACTTCTTTTTTTAAAATTAAACTTATGTTAAGAAACCAATGGATGTTAATAATAATACTTTGGTTACAATAATGTTTTAATTTTAAATAGTGATTTTTTTTTCATAAATTCTGTACGATAGCATATTTTTAATTTTTTTTTCCAGTCATATGTTTGTTATAAGTTAATTTTCATATTCATGGTCATTCATGGTCATGGTCATTCATGGTCATGGTCATTCATGTTCATTCATGGTCAACAATCAACAGTTATCAACAATTAGGGAGGTGATTTGACCGAGATCACGCTCAACTACCAGGTCTTCCCGTTATATCAGATTACCCACTTTATAGTCGATCCATGGCTGCGTAACACAAATACTTCATAACCAGGTTTTAACCCGGGAATCGAATTATTAGAGTAGTTTCATAATCACTGAGCTACCCTGCTTCCTATATATTTTTTTTTTTTTTTTAACTTTCTTTATTGAATATTAATACATTCTGCCACATTGAAGGGCATTAATATCAAGGCTACATGATTCATTCACACAATATGTACATACAATTAATATCAATAATAAAGAAAAAGAAATATAAAAAAAATAAATAAAATAAGTAAATTGGTGCTTCCTATATAATGTTTAAATTATTGTCGATTATTGCTATCTGGGATAATATTAGAAAAGTATAATAATAATGATCTGAGGTACATACAGGGTGTCCCGTAAGTAGAAAGGAATATTTAAAAGTAGACTTAAAGATCTACAAAAAAGTTCGTATAAACAATTGCCTAATTTCCAGCAGAAAAGGGGGAAATTTCAGATTTGTGATTTTTTTTAGCGAGTCGTGTTTTTTTCTTTAATAGGAAGCAATAACTAAAAAAATATTTAGTTTAAGAAATTACATATTACTCCATAGTAAAATAAATAAAATTTAATGTTAAAGGAAGTAGATGATATCATTGTTAAAACCATTTACAGAGGTTTATTGAGCGGACAAACTCAGCTACGTTCTTTTTAAAAATAAGTCATAAATTATTTGTGATTTATTTTTATCGTCCTTCAACTGTAAAACAATTACCCCACTTTTTGAAAAATATCCTCGTTTAATAATATTAGTCCTATATTAATTAAGTTGAGGTTTAGCAAGAAAAATTTAAGATTCACCTGAAGTTTTGTAAAGAAATGATGTGATTTTCTATGCTGACACTTAAAAGTACCCAACTCTAGCTCAATCTTCACTGAGTTTAGCTCCAGTGAGGCGGTTGAGAGGGTATTACAGGGATCTCCTGGAATCATGCTTTTTCCTCCACAATTGGATTGTAAATAGTGTATATAAGTATGTACTCGTTCTTTTTTATTAATTTATTTTTAGGTTATTTTATTTTTATTTATTGTAAATAGAGTGTTAATGTGATCTCTGGACACTATTATAAATGTCCTTTGAGACAGATTGTAATATTTTTTCAATAAAGAATTTTAAAAAAAGTACCCGAGTTTTTTAGAAAAATTACAGCATTTAACTGTTGCATAGCTATTATTTCTTCATCCCGTGATATGGGATGTATTTTAATAAACATAATTGCCTAAAAACACATTTTATTTATAAAAAAAAAAAAATAATTTAAAGATATCTGCCATAGGAATTGGTCTGTATTTAACAGTGACAAACATAATGTTTCTTACTAAAATCTACGTTTAAAATAAAAAAACCTCCTGATTACTTCAATTATCTTCCAGAAAACGTAAATATTAGGTCTAGAAAAATTAAGTTTGCCACTTATAAATACACATCAATTCCTATAACGGAAATCTGGAAGAAAAACACAATTTCATAACCACCTTACATGAAAAATATTTTAGAAATTTAAGAAATAATTAAAATGATTAATCGAAAACTTTTAATAAATAATTTAATCTAAACACTTCTCATCTATACATTAACACCTCAACTGGGGACATGTGAGCCCGCTGCTCGTATTACACGTGGAGGATGAAGCAGAACAATGGCGGATTTCCACGCATCTCTTCCCTAATGCCACGGGTATTAAACTCTTGCGAAAGTTAAAAGGCGCAAGCACTTAAAATTTGAGAGGATAAGTTGGAATTTTAGGAGTTTTAATTCTTAATCGTAGATATGTTACAACAAGGAGGTTGAAAGGTTCTGATACAATTTTTAATATGACATATTATGTTGGGAACAATATAGGATTTTATCGAAGAAGGTATTTTTTAAGCTACCCATCATAATCTGTACTTATTCATATGGATCGAATGAACTGAAATCCATCGGTTAATTTTTTTTTTTTTGGATAAAATGTTATTATTAAATTTTATTCAAGACTAAATATTAGTGGGTGGCTTTATTGTAATTTAGCTAATTCAAGAACTCCCGTTCGGTATCGTACAGAACGAGATAGGATCACATTGTGGTGGAATGCTTCTCTGTGCCTAAGCACTCACCCGTTATCTTTCATATCCTACCATGCTATATTCCATTTTCAGGGTTGATTTCCATCTCTTTGTTGAAAAATCTTTCATGTATAGCATAATCAAAGGCAGAATTACAGTCGGAATAAGCGGATCTTGGTACATAAGAAACGGGTTAGTGATAAATAAATTTATAAATTATTTAAATAAAAAGACATAAACACACAAGCCAAATGTTATCAAAATTCTCTAGTCTGTATCCTATTTTCGCAAACTATTTCCTATGACACTACGACGTTTCTGAAAAGAATATAATACAAAGAAGGTACCTATAAAGTAAGGAAGGTAATACAAGAAAGGTAAATATAAAGTAGTTACTTTATAGGTTATATTGTAACAGAAAACTTATTTAATATAACTACTCTAAAGCGCTCTCGCTCAATCCCCACTGGCTTTAGCGCCAGTGACGCGGTTGAGAGAGTAGCGCAGGGATCTCTTGGTGTTCTGCTTTTTCCTCTATAGTTGGAGGGACAAGCCTGGCTTGGGGCTCCCCACCTGATTGTATATAGGTATCACTGAATTTTTATTTTTAATTTTACTTATCTTTAGGTTATTTTATTTTTTATTGTGCATAGTTGTTTGATTAGTATTTTACTTTTTTTAATTTTATGTTTTCTGTATATATGGTGTGAATGTGTTCATATCCGACCATAATTATTGTCCACGTGACAGATTATTATATGTCTAAATTAATAAAATAAATTAAAGTGAAAAAAATATATAACTAATAATTAATGAAATCAAAGTTTAAGTAGAAATTGTTGAAAAAATGTATTATACCACTACGTCGCGAACTTTCTCATATAAATTAAATAAAAGCATCCCAAATTATATAAAAAAAATAACTATATGGTGTCCCAAGATTAACACAAGATTGAAATTAAATACAAAACACAGCTCTTTCTTCTTTTGTTTCCTTTTTCTTTGTCAATTTAATAGCTGATAGCTTAGGGTTAATAAAAATGGACCGTTATACTAGCGAACAATAGGTTTTAATAGTTGACAAATATTTTTAAAATAAAGGAAGTCTTGCGTCCACAGTTCGAAAATTTCGTACAAAGCTAGGTCGGAACTGTGATTCAACTTCATTAACTGCGAAGAGAGTGGTTGAGAGAGTAAAGCAGACTTGATCAATTGGTGACGTTAGACACTCAGTGATGTTGACCAGTATTTAAAAATAACGAAAGTCTTGCGGCCACTTGTCTTGCTGCCATATTGACACTTAGCGGCTTGTGTTTGGAGGACCAGTGTATTTTAACACCACCAATTGATCCAGTTTGCTTGAGCTTCTCAACCACTTTCTTCACAGTTGATGGAGTTAAATCACTATTCCAACCATATTTTGTACCATATTTATTTTAAAAATATTTTTCAACAATGAAAACACATTGTTCGCTCGTAAAAAGCTCTATTTTTATTAACACTAAACTATTAGCTGTTAAATTAACAAAGAAAAAAGAACTGGATATTTAATTTCAATCTTGCGTTAATTTTGGGACACCCTATATAATGTTTGAGATATAAAAAAAATAATAATAAATAAAAAAAGAACTTCCTGATTAATAAGTTTACATTGGATTATTTTTTTTTATTTTGATAAAAATACATTTTGCCTCAATTCAGGGCATTAGGTATTTAAGATGTATGAAACACAATCATACCATATATACAATAAATGAAAAACAAGATTATAACAAAAGAAAAGAAGACTTGGAATAACAGAATAAATCAAACATGAGGCAACATTAAATAAAAAATAAAAAAAATTAAAAAGACATTCAAACTTATTTACAGTCAGCCGAGAGAGATCCGAGTAGGGCCTTTTCCCCCACGTGTGGAAGATAAGGGAAGACTCCAAGAGATCCCAGCGCTTCTCTCGCGTCCACATCACTAGAATGGGGAATCCAGTGGAAACTAAGAGAGGGCACTAAAGCCACATACGCTCATGATTTGTGTGAAGACGGCCATTGCCAGAACTCCAGTGACGTATTTACAAAAGATCTCGAGGCCACTGCCGCTTCAAACTTCGAGGAGGATTGTTGGGATGACTGGAACTGTATAAGGAATGTGCTAAGGGATTAGGATGATGGATTAGAATCTGATGAAAATTTGAAAAACGGGATGGAATAACGTCAAGGACATAAGGGATGTTAAGGTCAAGAAGTAAGATTTTGTTCGTAACATAATAAGGAGCATTGACTATTATACGGAGGACTTTATACTGGAAGGATTGGATGCGTTTGATGTTCGAAAATTTAGTTGTCCCCCACAGTTCAAGTCCGTAGGTTCAGATGGGTTTCAGTATGGTCTTGTATATTAATAGTTTGTTTTCAATTAAGAAGTTAGATTTTCTGTTAAGCAGTCTATATAATTGGCCAAATCATCATTTAAGTTCTTGTCTTTTAAGTCTGGTGGGTTCCATGTTAGTCGACATTGGATTAATATGTTAATAAGAACGAATCATAAAAAAATAATAATAATGAATAAATAAAATAAGAAAATAATTTGAATTGGAAAAACGTATTTTTTATATTGTTAATTTACTTTTTTAATTCAATAGGAATTTGTTAAAAACTTAATCATTGTGTTATCTTACAAAATGTAATAAGGTAATATCATAAAAATAAAATAAACAGAAGATTACAAAAATAAATTTCCTGAATTGGGTTTGGACAGTAATTACCTGTTGCGCAAAAGAACAAGTCAACTCACACTCACCCGCACATCCAAAAAATGGCAACCCGTTTGAACGTTGCTTGTTCAACATAAATGATACGACAAAATAAATAAATATATTTTGTAAGATATAAATATCGTTATAAATGTATTTGTTTAAAATATATACACTAATTTTAACAAACATCGTCCCTAAACGGGAAGGGAGACTTGACGTTTTTGGTTGTGGATTTTGATGCTAAGCGGGAGAAACTGGGTCGTCACTCCTCCCCCCCCACTGTGGTTTGCAAATTTCAAATTAATTAGTCCATATTATCAGTAGCCTTATCAAACAGTAGCCTTCAGGCCTTTCCAGCATCTAGTTTGTCGTTAGAAAGACTTCAATTACATTACACCAGCTCTTTTAGACACAGATGGTATACTATGTTTTTACCACAGTGGTTTCGTGGGTCAGATGGGATAGTGCTAAAATTTAGCTACAAGTTGCAGCAACTTAATTTAATATCGAACGATGTGAACAATAAAAATAACCCATAAGGGTCGTTTATAGATTCAACAAATTATTCCCTGTGAAGTTAGATTTACTTTTGAAAAAAATAAGACCTAATAAGGTGAATAAATATTCTGGTAGAAATAGGCAGTAAACTGGTTCATAGAATCCCTTTAACAGTTTTCTTTTTTATATTTATATTTTATGCTGACATATGGGTCAGAAACTTGGACCATAAGAAGCAACCTCAGGAAGAAACTTCTATCTATCGAAAAGGACTACTGTAGACGAGCGGTGAGAATATCCAGAATGGATAAAGTCAGAAATACGACCATCAGAGAAAAGATGGAGGCTAAAAGAACCATTCTGGACGAGATTGAGAAAAAACGCCTGATGTGGTATGGACATTTGGAAAGAACGCCTGAAGGAAGACTACTCAAAGAAGTCCACATATGGAAAACTGGGGAAAGAAGAAGACGAGGAAGACCAAGGAAAACCTGGGATAAGAAAGTGGAGGAATTCATGATGGGTCATGGTCTATGGAAAGAATGGACCTTAGATAGGACATTATGGAAAGAAGCCTTCCAAGCACTTTGGTTTAAGGAAACTCACTATTAGTGGAAACTCCTAATAAAAAAAAACACATTTTATTCTTTTAGCATTACAGAGCTTGAATTTTTTTTTACTCCTTTACCAAATATCTTTATCTCTGCCAATCAAGATATATCAAGCCCAAGGGCTATTTCTTTCCCGTTATCTACAGGAAACTCTAATGCGCCTTTATTAATTGGATCTATACATCTGATTTTTAACTTTCCACTTGGTCTCTTGTCAAGTACTAAGGCATTCATTGTTGTGATGAGATATATGTTCCACCCATCTTAACCTCCTTGCCTTCAAGTCATGAGATATGTAAGCAGTTATTTATTGGTCTTTCTCATCTATCCGTTAGTACCCTGATACCAGATAGCTCTGGTTATCGTGCGGTGACTTATTCTCTAATATCGTTCAATACTTAAAGAAGTAACTACCTAGAAAGCTAGATAGTTGGTTAGTGTTAACCGTTATCTGAACTTCATCAAATTTTGTTTGCTATTAGACAAACATTATTTTAGCTGATAAGACAAAAAGTTATAATATATCTCGTAAATGGAATATAATAGAAAATATTACTTAGAGATAGTTTTAAAGAAAAATATATAAGCAATTTATAGGTTTAAAAAAAGAAGGAATTTATGAAAAAATGTAGAAAAATATTTAAATGTTTACATACCTAAGACTCCACCTGGTCAAACATCTAACTTAGAATCCTCATAGCAGACTGAAGCGACAAGAAACCGCTCGAAGTTTCCGATTACTTCAGCACTTACTAGACAATTGCTCTAAACTTAATTACAAAAGACTCATATACATGACTATAATCAGGCCTATGTGGGCTTACGGGATCGAGCTTTGGTGCTCTACTAAACCATCAAATTCCTTTCGTATCCAATCCCTAATATCCAAAATCCTTCGTAAAATCCTTAATGCTCCCTACTTTGCCAGAAATAAAATCATCCAAAACGACCTTAATGTGCCACATGTTTCCGATTTAGCTCAATCCAGATACCTATCCTTCTAAAATAAACTTCTGAACCATCCGAACCCTCTTGTTTCCAACCTTGCTTCCTCTTCTATTCCTAATAACACTCCAAGAAGTCTGAAAAGAAAATGGCCTCGGGACCTTCTAATATAGAAATATAATTGGAGTGCGACCAATGGGTAGTTTCTCAACAAGTGTTAACATGTCATTATATCCATATGTTCAAATTTACTAAATATATTTCTTTAATAAAGTTGTAAATATATTAAGAAATATCATTAAGAAATTAAGATGTTTTTTATAATATAATCTTGATAAATAATTTAATGATTATTTAATAAACAAACTTTCACTGTAAAACTCTTATTAAAAATAAATAAAGAATTAGAATTATTATTAATGTCAATTTTATGTATTAAGTCTAAAGTGAAAACTCTTTTTAGGTTTTGAAATAATTTAGGTTATATAGTTTTTTAATAAATAGTGATGTTAATCTATTATTATCTTCTGCAATAATTACTAATCAATTGTTTATTGTTCCATATGAGACTAGAACACGTTATCTTGTCCAATAACGTGAAAATATTGTATACTGTATAATACTATTGCATTTATATTATACTTACAAATTATTTTATATAAATGTTATATGAGTTAGAGAGCTGTGTTGGATTTATAAGAACTGACAAACCTTTATTCGATTCCTTTGATCTCTGTAGTATCTCACTTAGCGTCTGTTCTTTTTCCAATTAAGCTTTTCAGTTCTCTGTAATTTCTACGTTTCTGGATTTGCTCAGATATTATGCTAATGAGGAAATTTCCATGGCAAAGATATCTCAATATTTGAAGAGTATCAATGATTTATTTATTCTTTTAACCTAATAAAATATTATAAACTTCCTAGTAATGCTCAGTTTGTTGTAATATATAAGAGCATATCGGTAATTAAGTACTCCCTAAAGATATGTTAATATATATATCTGTTTATTTTGTTGCTTACATTTATTAGCTAAATATGCATTATAATTTAAAAAGATGAGATATTTTGATTTTTTCAGTATTTAGATCACCTCACTTACAAAAAAGAAAAAGGAATAATAAAAAAAATATATTTTGGAGAGCCTTCATTCCATATAAAACTTCAGTTATGATAAATCTTAGCTCCACATAAAAGCAAATTCATCTGAACATATCAAAAAAGCTGAAACCTTGCAAACAAAAGAAGTTTTATTGATAAAGCTCATTCACACATAAGTAATTAACTATTCAGTTTTTTACTTTAAACATAATTAGTTACAACTTATTGAAGTTTCAATATTTAATTCGCACGTGTTTCAATCTATGTACGTCTATTACATCCCACTTTTATTTAAATAAAATATTTATAAATAATAATCTCCATTGAAAATAAATCGTATTTATTTTTATTTTTTTATTTTACACATTGCTCTAATTAATGCTATTAATAGGTAAAATCTAAATGCGTACATATATGCTCAATTATATTTTCACTAATATGTAACAACATATGAGAACTATAGGTGAAAATAAATCATTAAAGGTTAATTTTAAAAAAATAATAAAATAATAAAACAAAAAAAAAATATGTTTGAGAAAAAAAAAACTAGCCTTGAAATAAATAATAACATATACATTTGTTCTTGAATTCAAGCTTGATGTCACATGAGTAGTGTTGCCCAAAATCGGTCTTGGTTTTGCGCTTTGCAAAACCAAGACCAAGACCACCTAACTGTTGCAAGGCCAAGACCAAGACTGGCAAACAAAAATATCGTTTTTGTGAATAAAAATTAAGGAAAAATAATTATTACTACTTGACGATGTTAGTTACTATACGTAAATAATTAGTATAAGCAATATACTTTTGCATTTAATTCTTCCAATTTTTCATTCGGGCTTAGTAAGGTTTCCCCTATCTGAAAATTTTCAGTAATATCTCGATAGTAATAAGCTAATAGGTAGCTGCGAGAATCTTGCACAAGACCAATACCAAGCCTGAGTGCGCAAGACCAAGACTTGTCTTTTTGGCGTTTTTGTGCGTTTTGGCAACACTAAACATTAGCTAAATCTAAATTCAATATAAAAATAAGTCCTCCTGTACAGTTTTTTTTATTTTTAAGTCCTCATCTGACAAGCAGGAGAGGACGATCATTATAAATCAGCCTGATGAAGGTCTAGTTTATGACTGAAACTGATTTCGCACAGAAAAAATATATATATATCCATGAGTACAACATCTTTTTAATTGAATTTATATATAATTGTTTGGGTAATCATATCGGTATTAATAATGAAATGAAATTTCAAATATGTTAAAATAAATGGATAAAAACATGTACAATCTTCTCAAATATCATATCTCTGTTAATATCTCCTCCAAATATGAAGTATCCTCCAAATATGTAAAATTGAGAGAGAGAGTGAGAGAGAGAAAGTACAAATACAATAAAACTATACAGCTGCTCAACTACTAAGCTTTTGATATTATAAATTTCTATTATATCATTCATCATCAAATGATAGTACTATTCTATACTGTAAACTTCACTAGGGTTATGACAATATCTTCCTGCTCTTAATGCCACTGAATGCATCGGTTTTTTTTTTTTTATTCTTATACAATTTCATCCGTACCTATAGTTACAATAAGATAATGATGTGTTTATTATTAATTATTTAACATATTATTAATTATTTAAATACTCTGACATATTATATAGTCAGATTCGTGTTTCCTTTGTTAGCAGAAACACAGAGCTTATTTTAAAGAAGAACTCAATGTATTTTTTTTCCCCCCTCAAAGTGAATAATTATAATGTTTCCTACTGTACATAGTTTTAAGTGTCTTGTCATAGTTTAAAGTGTTTTGTACATAGACTTTTTTCTTTTTTTTTTATTATTTTCTTTTCTTTTTTCTTTTTTGTTATTGTTTTATTTAGGCCAGATGTAGTCTTAATTTTGTACTATTTTGATATTCTAAAGGGACTTTGTCCCAGAATAAAGTTATTTTATATTTCTAAATGAGACAGCATGCTGATAAGTCCTAATAGGTAATACGTAATGAAAAAGAGAACAAAAAGGGTAAAGTTTTGAGGGACTATCATCAAAAGTACCGAATGTACTCATTTATTTATTCCTTATTACAATTTTCGCCGCATTTTCTTCTTTCTCACAACTGTCTAAACTCATGACGAAGTGGTGAGAATTAATATAGATTAATGTAGGATTCGTTATCAGTTTAAAATTATAGATTCTGCCATGTTGTGCAGATGGCTTTTTTTCACACCGGTTGAAAGTGGAATTGTTCCTCTACTTCTGAGTCCCCGAATTGATAATCCTCATTCTCCAAATTCCTCTCTATATTTTTCCTGCAGGTATGGAATGCATTTTTTGTAGATCTCTTCATTTTCTGTTAGTATTTTGAGACCTTGATGCTCATCATGGGTTTCAAATTGAATTGTAGGATCAACTATCATTTTCCTTTTGCATTAAAGGCTAAGATATCTTCGAATCTCGCTGAGCCTTTCGTAGCTATACAATATATTTCAAGGAAACATCATTACATTTTCTTCTCCCGGAATTCGGCAATTTGATGCTTTATATTGTTCTGCTGGCGGGTTCGAAGGAGCATGTTATTCGAACATTTTCCTCGTACATGAGCCGGAAATTAACGAACTCGTACAACAGTAAAGACTTTGAAATTAACTTTTATTGTAAAATAAAAAGTTACATAGACATACAGTTACCGATACCTCGCACAAACTAGCCTTGTGAGGCCTAAACCCATGTTACATGCCTGACTGCTGAACTTGAAATGGTGTGTATGGTGGCGCTAATTATAAACTTTTGTGAAAAATGGGAATTCTTCCGGGGAGGATGTCAGTATTTGGTTCAAGATACAAAAGCGGCTATCTTTTCTCGGACACTATGGAAAACCATGTGGTAGCCATAAAGTGTGGGGGGAGTGTCAGAATTTTCTAGAGAATGACAGCATAAATCTATCAATGGTTCAAGCAGGTCAAATCTAGGTTCACCGCTTGACTTTAGGAAGTAATAAGTGTTGCACTTTGAGACAAAGAAATTAACAATATTAGTAATAATAAATAAAGAAAAAAAGTAATAATAATTATAGCTATTTAAATTGGGGTTTTTGACTTTCGGCCTCATTTACGATAGTCGGGTCTAATTAAAAAGAGGTTCTAATCAGAGGGATATTTATGATATAAATATATCTATGATATATTTATCTAGACATGTCTAGATAAATAGAGAAATTACTCATTGATAACACTTTACAGTTAGTGCCAACACTGCAATAATACACTTACAGTGTACACTTTTTACGTATCGAATGTGAATAGTTCAGGACTTACACCTACGATAGCAAATATTTTAAGGAATGACGAAGACATAATTAAGTTAGTGTTAAGTTTCTTGGAATCAAACCATTTGTTTAAAAAAATTTTAAATCTTAAAAATTTAATACATATTTAACAAAAATAATTTACAGGCGTTGATGACGTGGATGTTTTAAGCCTTAAAACCTCAACAAATATTTATATTAGAAACCGAGATTATAAACTAGTGAAATTAATTATTGAAGGATGGGCAATTCACAACATATAGAACAAGTCACTATTGGTTGATTTCTTTGTGGCAAAGTAAGGAAAGTTGATAATTTTATGAATGATTTTGGATTGTGGTGATTTTTTAGTGGAACCTCCATAAATCTAAACAGATCTTATTGTATACAATTTAAAGAAGAGAGTTTTTTTTTTTAAATTACATATTAACAAATTATATCAAACTTCAAATAAAATGTAGCAGGAATATATACAAGGCTTTATAAAAAAAATTAAAAATATGAATATATAAAGGAAGGAGATGGTCCGGGGTTGCGGTCATAAAAAGGCTAAATAGTGGTAAAACTATTTTATTGAAAGCTTACGTTTCGACCCGACTTTGCAGCTCTTCATCAGGGCTAGAACGGACAAGATACAAAAAGATAGAGAATTGTGGCAATTACATAATATTTAGACATCATTTATAAACAATGTCAATAAGCTTATTAGAATTATAAACAGTAAGCTAAGTAAAATAAGGACTAAGTAAGCTGAGTAACAAGATCCTAAACTAAACTAAATAGATGCTAACAATTGTTGTAGTGTAATATATAATAAATGAAAATGTGAGTATAATTCTACAAAATCTACAGGAGAAGAATAAAATTAGAGACTTACAGGTATGTTCATCTAGGAGTTTCACTTAGAACTGGAAAGGCAGCGGTAAGGATTGCAGGTATAGGGGAAGTTAACATGCGTTAACTAACTTGTCCGTTCTAGCCCTGATGAAGACCTGCAAAGTCGGGTCGAAACGTTGGCTTTCAATAAAATAGTTTTATCACTATTTAGCCTTTTTATGACCGCAACCCCGGACCATTTCCTTCCTTTATAATGCAACGGTCAGCTATTAAATATTCAATATGAATATATAAGTTCGGTCCGTAATCATTAATATAGGAAATCATAACATGCTGACCTCTTTTCCACAAATCCGCTTTACTTTAACCGAATATTATTTTACTGACCTTCCATGCTCTTTACCAATACCGATAATTATCTTTGATTTCCTAAAAAAATTCTATAGAAAGATAACTAACAATTTTGAAAATCAACACAAACACTACTAAATAATTTAAATCAAAGTTGAAAACAACTTCTGATAGTTAATCACCTATTGCAAACGTACAACTGTTGAATAGCTCTGTTGCATAGGAAACAGCGTTGAATGGAAAATTACATGTTGCTCTAGTGCATACACCTCATTACACTGACTAGCAACTTAGGAGCAACAGATTGGATTGGTATTGTTCCTTCAAAGGTGCGTTTAGACATTTCATAAACCATGGGAAACACTATTATCAAACTTAAATATTAGCGACATTATCGCTAAGCCCAACTTTTTATTATTTCTATTTTTACCGACAACAGATGGTAAATATAAAATAAAAGAAAAACAAACAGAAACAAGAACACAAGCATGTTGAAACAACCAATTATATATTTCTTTGTCCCGTAGTTTGCAAAATGTCTGAATGCACCTTAACAGTATGCCATAATGCAAAATATTTTCTTAAACATCCTGAAATATTAAAGCAAGTAGAAATAGTAAATAACAAATTTTTTTATTTTTTCTTCTAGGTATCTTTAGTTTGTACCTATTTTATAGATGAACCGCTTACCCTTGAAAATGTAAAAAAGACTATTTAGTATAACGCGAATGTACGCATAAGATATGATGTGAGCATTATATTAAATATATATATTGTTTTTTTATTTTCTCCATTCTACCTGCTGTGCTTGATATCACTCTGATAAAGACCAACAAAGTGGGTCGAAAAGTCGGCGTAAACAATAAAATACTATTTTAATATATAGTATTTACTTGACCGAATCCCCCGACCAACTCCTCATATAATATATACATGTGTGTTAAAGTAATGACATGAAAAGTCTAGGGTACATCTTATTAAGAATAATATGAAATTATGAGTAAAAAGAAATGAAAATAAGTAAAGTTTTTGATTTTTTTTATGTACGTTTTTCTGTAATAAAATAAATTTAAGTTTTAATTTAAGTTTAAATTTAAATGAAAGAGTGGTTATAATAAATATTTTTTATAAAAGTTTGTTGAATTATGGCATTATAAGTGAATTTTTATGTATTTGCAAGAAAAATTTGTTGTTTTTTAAATGAAAAAAAAAAAACATTTGTGAATGTTGGAAGAGAACAAAAAAATATATATTTTAAATTGAACAATTATTGGTTTTTGAGTAATATGCTATATATATATGTTTTTTTAATAATGGTTCTATGACTACTGTTTTTAAAAAATATTTTCATAAAATGGCTTTTTAAAGTCAAAATGTTAAAATAAAAATTCTTGTTAGAAAGACGTTTTATTAGTAAAATAAAAATGATCTCAACAATTTTTATTTTAAAGAAGGTTATTTTTTTTTAACTCAATCATATATTGATTAAATATAGTAATGGTATGTATTAAGATTTATAAATATTCGTATAGTGGTGTAGTACATATTTAAGTCAATGTCAACATAAGTGTGAAAGTTGAAAACAAAAACTAACGCTTAATATGTTAAACAATGTATAAATACATTTTGTATAGTTCATATTCAACATTTGTAAATTAAAATTATTTATTTATTTTAAAAGTGCCTATTTTTTTTGCAGAACTGTACTTATATATAGGTAATGTATAATATTTTTTTTAATTATATAACTTTTGCCTTTTTTCGTCAAATAATTATCTACTTTTCATAACCTTTTAATATGTCATGATATAATTTTATAAAAGAATGAACAAAACTATTTGTTGTATAAAATGAACCACCAATGGGAATATGTGAATTCATAAAGCGGGCAATATTAATTAATTTATAATTATTTTCCTTTTTCTAGTTTTGACTTTTTTTCAAATTTATCTTTTCATTAATTTTATTGCATATGTGTCAGTATAATAAATAATAACACTTTATTTATTCTGGGACTAGTTCCTTTAGAATAATAAAAAAAGACAGAAATGTGGGCTAAGGAGCATAAACAATAATCACAAAGTAAATAAATATTCATGATAAAAATGTATAAGTTACTTTCTGACTTTAATCAATTAATAAAAAAAACGAGAAAACGTAAAGTAATAATGATGAAGAACGATCTAATAACTTATATACATATTTATAGTAAAATCTATTTACAATTTTATGGGGACTGGATGGATCAAAAATGATTGAACAGGCGGGATTTAAAAGTAGGAAAGATATTGGAGTGACAGGCGTAAGAAAGGACGGACGGTGTTGGAGTTCCATAGAATAATACATTTAGTTTTGATTATTATGATTATATTTTTGATTATAGTGAACGTTTCGAGAAATCTCTATCATCTAAAATAATACAATCAATAAATATAACATAGGTTCTATGATAAACCAGGCGTATTTAATTTTAAAACAAATAGTTCAAAAATATATTTAAATTTTGTTTGTGTGTAACCTAATATAAATTATTTTATATTAAAAATTGTGGTCCAAGTTAAAATCCAAGATACTAATAACTAAATGTATTATTTATTATACTGACCTATAGGCAAAATAATTAATCAAACAATTAATAATTCTTATAATATTTCAATCTTGTGGTACGTTTAGCACCAAAGTTCTAATATATTTATTATAGCATACCTAACGACAGAATATATTATATTTTATGTGCTGTCAATTGAGAATAAGGTGCAAGAAACTGTTTTCAATTTCTTACCATGGTAAAGAGTAGTGAGCAAATTTTAATTCATCTAATCGAGTTCCGTTCCTCAGCTGAATTTAAGTAATTAAGTCCGTACGAAGTTGGTTGGGAAACCTATTTAATTGTCTGTTTACTTAGGGTCCCTGTTAAGTTTATATTCGCCTTAAGCCTGAACTTTTACAATTACTGGACTCCTGTATTTAATTATCTAAATAGACTCTTAAGACTAATTTGTTTTGTTTTGTTTTTTTTGTTTTTTTTACGCGAAACGAATTAAAATTACAATTTTACACCATTAATTTGTATTTAATTATTGCATTGAAAATCTAAAAACAATTTACCTTTCTCATCGGATAAGTGCTTTTAGTTTAAAAAAGTCGTAATAGAATAAATGAGAAAAATAAATAAAATAACGAAAACCCATTTAATGAAATGTAGAATTATAACAAAGACTAAATATTTTCTATATAGTCAGAGAGTCGTTTTTTTTTTTTAAGTTGTTAGATAGTATTTTATAGTAAATACCAATGCATAACTTCAAACATGCGTTTTAAAGAATATGAGAACCAATTTGTCAGTTTGCAAAGAAAGATTGTACAGGATGTATAGTGGTTCACGAATAGAACCAAGAAATACCAGAAGACAAAAGCTTAACTGACGTTATGGCCAATTATGAATAATACTGAGCAGAATATCTCATGTATTACTGGAAAATAAAATATTATGTTATTTTTTTTTTTTCGGTTGGCACTATAGACCATGCGTATCATTAGTCACACAATGTGGCCCTCTTACAGACTTATATTGCTTGTAGGAAGCACAATTAGTATGGAGGAGGTCACTCACCATCACGTTGTTACGGAGCATTGTCTTCATGGTGTAGCGGAAGGTACTCCATAGTCTTTAGGGCTTATCTGACAGTGCCCTTCCCACTGAATCACGGGCTCAAGGAGAGTGACAAATCGGTCTAGATCGATCAATTATGGCCGCTCAAAGTCAACAGTTTCACGGGAAACTTTCTTTTCCTGAAACAGACCGACTATAGACCAAACCTTTGGTGGCCTACTGACACTGTAATACACTAGATCGCAACTCCCGGCTAAAGTACACGGGGTATGGTTATCACTAGAGTCATCTTCGTGTAGTAAAAAACTCAAAATGTGCAAAATCGTGCAGTAAAAACCCAAATTATGTAAAATTGTCTAATTTACACCTAAAAGCTTGAAAAAATATCTAATTTGTTTAATTTACAATATTTTTTTTTTATTATTTTAATGGAATTTAGAACTGTATTACATAGAGAATACAATAAGTAAATGAGAAATTTGTAACATGGCATGTACAACATGAAGAGAAACTACCCATTGGTAGAACTCAAACTAAAGTTCTATATTAGAAGATCTCGAGGCCATCTTCTTTATTTACAATATTAATACATCGAAATCCTATACTTATGTATAAACTTTATGTAGAGTTTCTGATTAAAATAGCTTCAAAAAAAAAAAAATTAAAATCCATATTACAATCAACTAACGACAATAATATACATAATCTAATACAACAATAAATTACGATTAAACTAAATCTTGATAAAAGAGAAATTAAAACAGAATAATGACTACCATAAATAATAGAAAATTCAAAAATAATTCACAAAAAAAAAATACAAAGAGGTCTCAATAATTAACCGACAAATAATTAAGTATATTTGTCTAAATTTACCTCAAATAGTTTAATTGCCTGGCACATACAGAAAATGAAGTAATGCACAGGAACTTGAAAGACTTAAGGTATAAAGGATAAGTATATATTATATACACCAGACTTATTGATTTCAGATATTTAATTTTAAAAACAATACATGTACGTATATGATTGTCCACATTATAATGACTTTATTTTTTAGTAGAGTGGAAATTTACAATGTTATATATTTTGAATTTTTTTCTGAAAAATATTTTACTCTAATCCTTAATACGTTCTTTTAATTGAGAAAAGGAGCGTTCAACATGAGCTGATATAAGGGGACTCATTTTGTAACAAGCACTGCTGGTTCTTTGTCAACATTTCATTTATACCGTTAATGCATTCATTACATATTTTTATAATTTACGGAGTAAAATGTTTGAGATATAATTTTTCCTATTTCACTATTGATTTTTTTAATAAGATTTTCTTCTACTGTTTCTATAATTTCGATTTGTTTATTAAGCGACGAATTTAGAGATTCTAACTGAGTTAATGTTTGCAGAAAAATTGATTCAAGTCAAAACAAGGAAGGCAGTTTTCTTTATTGAACTACTTCAAGCAAGTTCTATTCCAAGAATGGTTAGTATGCACTTGTGTTTACTTCGTCTTTTTGTAACGTTAAATTCGAATCTTAGCCAGTCACAGAATAATTTTCATTCCTCATATTTTTCTAGTAATTTAATGTATATATGTGTGTGTGTAAATATTTACTTATTTGTTTTACTATCTTGTCTATGTTAAATTTATAATTTTACGAAGAAAAATATGAGGAATGAAAATTTTTGAACATTTCGAGCTAGATTAAATGATTTATATATATATATATATATATATATATATATATATATTTTATTTATGATATTTACAACGTATTATAAAGTATTACAAATAAAAATACACTGATTAAATATGAAATAATTTGATACTTCTATAATTTAGATTTTTTCTATCATTTAGTACTCGACAGAATCAAACCAAAGAGTATTTAAACATATTAAATAGCTAGTTTCAATATTTATTCAAGGTATAATGTATTCTGGAATGTATTTACCATTGTCTCACAGCACAATCTCGGAGGGCAACGAGATCATTACAGAAACCGACAGGGACCGGTAGCAATTGGAGATAGTCAACCAATCACCGGGCACATGTATGCTGGAATACATTCTGCCAATTTGCACGCCCTTTGTCCATATGTATATATTCAAACGCTATGTCCAGCGCGTTGAGTAAATGTAATCACAGAATCGACTCTTTTTTATTTTTATTATTCCCATAAAATCGATCGCAGAATTTTACGAGGCGTCATCGTCTCCTGAAAATTCTTATAATAATATTTTTTTATTGAAAAAATGAAACAATTTCTTAGTATTTGCGCGATTGCATACCCAGAAATAATATAAAGACTTAATTTTTTAATATCAAGATCAACTGTGTTATTGTTAAATCATCTTATTATGACAACAGAAGGAATAAATATTGGAGTGATAATGAAATTGGAAATCTGTTAATTATTGGAAAATAAAAAAATTATACAAAAAAAATTATATAGATAAGTAGAATAATGAGAGAAGAGAAATTATACAAAGTTAACATGGGATAATGGTAACATAAAAACAACATCAATAAAATAGGTCAGGATAGAGGTTTTGTTGTTGTTTTTTTTAAAGAGTAATATTTATATTTAAACCATTAGTTCCATATTTAATCTGATATTCGCTGATGATCAAATGATAATAGCGCAGGATAAATTTCATATCGAGTATATGCTTAGAAAATTAACCGAACAGAATGAACACTAGGGCCTGGATATTAATTATGATAAAACAAAATGTATCAGCAGAGAAAGATGAGTTGAGTGACCCAGTACTGACAAAACTATGTACCAATTCTGCTATCTTAGCTCAACACTTGAAAGCGTTGGAATACCGAGGAAGGATATTTTAAAAAGAGTGGCTGGCGATCGGTATGCTAAATTCAGTGCTTTGCAGCGAAGATATTTATACAAAGATGAAGAAATTAATATGTAAGGCTCTTGTAGATAGCATAATGGTCTATAACTCTAAAACGTGGCCTCTTGAAAAACCACAGAGCAAAAGGTTATTTGCCGAGGAGATGGATGTTTGAAGGAGATCGGCTAGAGTCTCAATGATGCAGAGAACCAGAGATGAGTCCATTAGAGAAGTAATGGAAGTTAAGAATAATGTACTAGAGATGCGACTTCCCAACGGCATTTCAGCGGGACGCCGAGGGTAGGAAAAGGAGAGGAAGCCCTCGTGTTAGGTGGAGAGATGTGACTGAGAGTTAGAAGGACCGAGGGCTGGCGGAAGATGAAGCCATGGACTGTGAGAAGTAGAGGAACCGATTTAGGGAGGAATTCGGCTGAGGGAAATTTCAATTTATGAAGAAATTGCCATTTAATAAATAAAAAGTTTCATATTTCGTACTATAAATATATATATTTAAGAAAGGAGATGGTCCGGGGTGGAGGTCATAAATAGACTAAATAGTGGCAAAACTATTTTATTATAAGCCAACGTTTCAGCCTGACTTTGCAGGTCTTCTTCAGGGCTAGAACAGACAAGATACAAAAAGTTATAGAGAATTGTGGAAGTTACATAATATTTAGATAAAAAATTATAAACAATGTGAATAAACTTATTAAGTGACAAAATTCTAAACTGAATTAAATAGACGGTAACAATTTTCGTAGTATAATATATAATATAATATATACAACTGTGAATATACTCCTAGAGATCTACAGAAGAGATTTGAAGAAAAGGAAAAATGTTATAATATGAAATAATGGACATAAAGGGATGTGTAGAAAGAAAAGAAAAAACAGATGCAAAAAATAAGAAATATATAAATAAAATTAGAAGAATAAAAATAGGGACTTACAGGTTAGTTCAGCAAAGAGTTTCATTCAGAACTAGAAAACATGGGTACGTACCGTTGAGGAAATTTTTAAGTGAAACTCCTTGCTCAACACACCTGCAAGTCTCTATTTTTATTCTTCTAATTTTATTTATTTATTTTTTGTTTTTCTTTTTCTTTTCTTTCTCCACATTATGTCCATTATTTCATATTATATTCTTTTTCCTTTTCTTCCAATCTCTTCTGTAGATCTGTAGGAGTATATTCACAATTCCATATATTATATTATACATTATACTACGACAATACAATCATTCATTTACTTCAGTTTAGGATCTCGTTGCTTAGCTTACTTTGTTTATATAACTCATTGTTCTTAATATTTTACTGTACTTACTGTTTATAATTTTAATAAGTTTATTCACACTGTTTATAATTTTTTATCTAAATATTATGTAACTTCCACAATTCTCTATATCTTTTTGTATCTTGTCCGTTCTAGCCCTGAAGAATACCTGCAAAGTCGGGTCGAAACGTTAGCTTTTAATAAAATAGTTTTGCCACTATTTAGTCTATTTATGACCGCCACGCCGGACCATATCCTTCCTTAATAATACAACGGTCAACTATTAAGTATTCAATATATATTTAAACATTTTTTTTTTAGTTAGTTTCTACTTCAATCATTCTAATCTTTAAAATTCTTGCCTATTAATGTTCACTTGCATTACCAGATTTAACTTTAATCAGAATTTCTCTAAAACATTAAGTTTTCATAATAACAAAAACGCGCAAATATATCAATTTACTTTTTGGTTTATCCAATTCAGAACAATAAAAGAGATAAATAATTACTCCTATTTGAGGTTTTATGTCGTACGCACCACTGTGTGTCGTCCGACTTACAGACCAAACGCAATCTGACGGTTGTCAAACCTGCTTGTGCGTTTGTGGTAACCTCAAGGAATGGATATAGGAAGAATTTTACGGTTTCGTGGCTTCCCAAAGTTTAACTCTATAATAATAAATATGCCTGATATAGGCAGTTTATATGGTTTGTAATCAGAATCCAAGAACAGGTTCCCATTGTTTCAATCCAGTATGCGAATTTCACAAAAGCTTAGAGGTTTTGTATTACATGATATTGTGTGCATTATATTCTAATTTAAGGATATCCTTGATTGTAACAAAGGATAAAAGTGGTTTATTTACAGTGTCCAATTTTGCAATTAGATAGATTTCAATCAAGACAAACGTTACCAAAGATGTTATGTTCTTTTAATAATTTATACATTAATTTATGTGTTTTGTCTAATTTGGTAAAAATAAAAGTTTAACTTGTTTAACAACAGTACACACATCTAGTGAAATAAATGATTTTTCTGGCATGCATAATGCTAATATAAGAAATCGAATATCTATACCCAAAGAACTCCGTTTTTCAATAACAAGGTTTTTATTATTATTTTTTTTTAAATTTAGTTTATTTAAGGAAGCTAGTTGGCTGTTCTACATATCATGGGTGATAAATATTCAGGACGCAGTATATTTTTTTTTTATTTTAATTTTTTATTTGTGCCAACGTTTCAACCCAAACATGCGGGTCATCTTCAGGGCTGAAAATTTTAAAATAAAATCAGAGATGTATTTTTCATTATGCATTTCCCCTGATTTTTTCACTTACCTACCAAATGTGTCAGTACTTGAACACCCTCAGTGCTCAAACCACGATTAGTAAGAGAAAATATTACAAATTTGTTTAAATGGATTATATACATTATATTTAATTTTCAGTTTGTATAACTATTTACATATCTCATTTTAACATGTGCATTGTAATATTAGTTAAGATTTGTGTACCATCAATCACTTTTTTTTTCTTTATTTATTTAGACATATAATACTCTGTCGCGGGTACAATAATTATATTGATAAATGAACACATTCACAACGTATATACAAAAGAAAAATGAAATTAACAAAAGTAAAATAATAATAAATAAAAACAATATACAATAAAAAAATAAAATAACCTAAATATAAGTAAATTAAAAACATAAAAATACAGTCATACCTATATACGATACAATCAATCACTATAGTTTATTATTTATCATTATCGGTCGTATAATATTATATCTCTGATTGTATTTTAAAATTTTCAGTCCTGAAGATGACCCACATGTTTGGGTTGAAACGTTGGAACAAATAAAAAATTTAATTTTTTTTTTTTTAAAAGACTATTTATCACCCCATAAATTTAGTTTAGTATATAATTTTTAATATTACAGGAGATATGGAGATAGTTAGGCGAAAGTAAAATTACAACACAATATGAATCAAACACATAAATTTATAATTAACAAATCTAGTAAAATAAATGATTTTTCTGGTATACATATCGATCATATAAGAAATCGAAAATCTACACCCAAGGAACCATGTTTTTCAATAACAAGGTTTTTATTATTATTTTTTAAAATTTAGTTTAGTATAAGATTTTTGATATTACAGGAGATATAGAGATAGGCGAAAGTAAAATTACAACACAATATGAATAAAGCATATAAATTTATAATTCGCAAATCTAATCACTCACTCCAAATCAACATGAATCATTACAATCATAATGGGAAAGGGATTGTTGATGCATCATCATAGGGTAAATTAACATTAGAGGGGATTAAGCAATAAGCTGATTACACTGTGTACCCGCCAATCGCAGGGCTTTGTCAGGTGTGGAAATATTGTTCTCTGTTTGTCCCCTCGTGTTGGCCAAAGTTAATTGCAAAATATCTGAGCCGATGATTCTATCAATATTGAAGCTGCTAAATTGGTTTGATAAGGGGCAGTGAAATAATATTTTGACCACACAGGGGCAGATTAAGACAGGCGGGGGCCCTAAGCTGTAACAATTAGGGGGTCTACATATATATCTAACGTATAAAAAAGAGAGGTCTACTTGTGGGAAATAAATTAAATATTTTTTTTAATAGTTATTTATTTGTTTTATAGATGAATTATAATACCTTTTTGGCCATTTTCACAGATAATGTGATGTCTTGATGATAAGATATTCCTTCCGGCTGGGATATGGCGATATAATTGTATTACTTTCAATTGTATTATAGAAATCACGCAGAGCTCGATACCGATAATGGGTATCATACCCGGCGATATGATACCCATTATCGGTATCGCATTATGTGAGTTGACGCCTTTAAAGTTAAGATATTTCTAATTTAAAGTCCTTACTTGCTGGGTAGTGTTGTCCAAATGCGAGACCGAGAGGAGTCTTGGTCTTGCAAACTCAGTCTTGGTCATGGTATTGGTCTGCGCAAGAGTCTCGCAACAGTCTTGCAGTTATTCATTAACTTATTACTATAGAAATATTACTGTAATTCTTTAGATAGGAGAGACCTAACTAAGATCGAATGAAAAATTAGAGGAGTTAAATGTAAGAGTATATTGGTTATACTAATTCTTTAGATAATAACTCAAATTGTCAAGTATTAGTAACTATTTTGCCTTAATTTTTATTTGAAAAATCGATTTCTTTAAACAGTCCTGGTCTTGGTCTTGAAACAATTAGGCGGACTTGGTCTTGGTCTTGCAAAGTGCCAAACCAAGACCGATTTTGGGCAACATTTTCTGAGTGGGACCCTACGCGGCCACTTATTCCTCGCACAGTTTAATCGCTCCTTTTACCACGGTATAAGTGAATCGACTAGGAAGTTAGGTAACGGATAGGAACAGCGGTAAAGTGTTCTCCTCGGCAAGGAGAAGCTTTCTAAACCGAAGGGAGGTTTCAAAGGTAACGAAGATGACGGTATACAGATCGGTGTTCTTTCCAATTCTAACATAACCTTCAGAGTCTTCGACACTCACTTCTCAAAACACAGGAGTCAAATCCAGTTCCTAGAGATGAGATGCCTACGAAAGGTGGAAGGGAAGACCAGGGGAGACAGGATTCGCAATACCAAAGTCAGTGCCGCACGCAACGCAGTGCCAACCTCGAGATCAGGCCAGCAATAATAATTCCAGAAGAAAGAAATTGAAGATGGTTTGGCCAGCTTCACCACAGAGTCGAAAGGAAGACCTACGAGACTTGTGTCTTGGGAGAAGACCGAGAGGAAGGCCTCAAATCTCCTGGAAAGAAAGCGAGCGATATGCGTTCCAGAAGCCAGTGCTGGAATGGAACAGGAGACCAAGCTCCACCAACTAAGTCAACCTCACACCAGCTAAGCGATCAAGAGAAATTAGAATGTGATGATGATGATAAATGGATCAGTTAAACAGTGGGTATATTTAACGAATTTGTTTTGAATCTAATACACGTCATCAATAAATAAGCTCATCCCGATCCCAGCTGAGCTGCCGAGAAGAGATGCAGTTGCCTGCTTCCGCCTGGCTACTGGTCACGACTATCTGCAGAGTCATCTCTACAAGATAGGCGTCGCTGAGGATCCTAGCTGTAAATTGTGTCATCTAGGAACAATGGATGCAGACCATCTAGACGCATGTCCTGCCTTGAGGGACATAAGAGACAAAATATTTCCGAATATACATATAAGAAAGTCTAAATTATACTGGGCAGCAAGATGTCGGATGGCCAAATGACCAACGACTGGCACAAGAAAAAAAAATAAATAAATAAAAAAAAATAAAAAATAAGCTCAATGTGACTGGGTAAGCATAAAATAATTTTTTATTTGTGCCAACGTTTCAACCCAAACATGTGGGTCATCTTCAGGGCTGAAAATTTTAAAATACAACCAGAGATGTATTTTTCAGTATGCATTTCCCCTGATCTTTTCACTTACCTAACAAATGTGTCAGTACTTGAACACCCTCAGTGCTCAAAACACAGTTAGTAAGAAAAAATATTACAAATTTTTATAAATTAATTATATACATTATTTTTAGTTTGTATAACTTTTTACATATTTCATTTTTAATATTGTATATTGTAATAACAGTTAAGATTCATGTACCATCAATCAATATAGTTTATTAATTACCATTATCGGTCGCATAATATTATATCTCTGAATGTATTTTAACATTTTCAGCTCTGATGATGACCCACATGTTGAAACGTTGGCACTAATAAAAACTTTATTATGAGTGTCCCCTGAATATTTATCACCCATGATATGTAGAACAGTCTAATAGCTTCCTTCAATTTATTTTAATTCATTTAATTATGGGTACGAAAAAAAAAAAAAAAATTTCATAAATTACAGGCACATGTGTTACGAAGCATTATTACGGATAATAATCTGGACATCGATAATTGTATTTTTCGCTCTGTGTACACTTAGATACACATCAATTAAGTATGTACACAATTTGAAAAAAAAAAAAAACTTTAGTATTATTCATTTTATTCTTGATCTTATCCCAGCCAAATTTTCCAAATTTCACCAGAACCTTTCTCATCACCCAAATCCCGTTGTACAATTCGTATCAAGCACCACCCATCCCTACAATCCCCTTCGTAGGTTAAAGCGGCAGTGGCCACGAGACCTTTTGTAAATATGGATATTTTGGAGTTCTAGCAATGGCCAGATTCTCCACTCAAGTCATGAGTGTCTGTGGCTGTAGCGCTCTTACTCATCCTCCGCTGGTTTACAATACCAGTGAAGTGGCTGAGGGAGAAGCGTAGGGATCTCCTAAGCCTCCCTTTTCCCTCCACATGTGGAGGGGACAGGATTGGTTCGGAGATCACCTGGCAAATTGTAAATAATGTATATAGATATGTTTTATATAAGGTGTTTGTTTTACTTTTATTTCTATTTTTATTTACTTATGTGTATATATATATTTTTTTTTCTTTACTCTTTTGTTCTTTCTTCTTATTCTTTTGTTATTACTTTATTTATCTATATTTTTGTATATACGGTATGAATGCAATCTCTGAACTCTATTATAAGTGTCCTTAAACTGTGACAAATTGTAATATTTCTGAATAAAGTGTTTTAATAATAAGTATTATTCATTATTAAACATAAGTTCGCTATGTACAACACAAAATATAAAACAAAAGAGATTTCCGTTATAATGCATTAACAAAAGCGAAACAACTATTGACGCTGGATGGTTTATAATCACTTCCAGTCCAGCGAAAATTTTAATTTATCTAAATAACAACCTGAACTTGTTCTGATTTCATGAAATTAACATCCCTTTTTTTTTTTTTTTTTTTTATTTTTACATTCACTTACGTATGTATGTAATATATAGTAAGGGTTAGTATTGCGATCGTGAAAATTTTCTAATCTCAGTTTTCAACGGAAATACATGTTTTGAGGTCACCTGAGTTCAAATAACCAAGTGTCGCAAAATGGTCTGTGTGTGTGTGTTAACAGTCTAGCTCATAAACGAAAAGTAGTACGAAACTGATATTAAGTATTTAAGGTTTGTATATGGGTCGGATGTGACAACAACTTTTTCGTTAAAATCGGCTAACCGGAAGTGCCACTTTATATGAACGCTGAAACACATTTTTACAATTTTCTCAAAAACGACTCTAACGATTTTGATCAAACTCGGTGTATCATTGTATAATTAAGTGGTCTTTAATATCATTTAGGTTTTATCCCCGTTGATGTCACTTTACAGGGCTTAAATACCCAATGTTCATATATGTCTTCCTCTAAAGTACCTTTAATATGTTTTTTTTTTTAATTAATCATTTCGTATTATTCAGAGTTACGAAAAAATGATACATATAACTTTTGAAAGAATTTGATGTTAATAAAGGAGAGAAAAATATAAAAATGCAGGAAAACCTGCGTTGCTATAGACTGTAGCGCCTAAACGAATGTACCGATTTCAATGAAACTTCGCTAAAGTCATTTTCTCGAAACCCTTTAAATTTATCTATATTATATACTTCAACGAAAAGAAGCTGGAAAAAAGGTTACGAGGGATGGTAAAATTAAATTCCGAATAATTAAAAAAGAATACACTTTTTGTTGATATCTTATATGGTTTTTTAAAAGTATATGAAATTTCCTAAAAAAACAAAATAAAAATGCGTAAAAATCGGACAATTAGGAGAAAAGATATGGTCTCTAGTTTTTTCTCCTGAATAGGCAAACATTTGTATAAATTTAAAATATACTTTTTTAAATGTTAGGACTAAAAATACATTTTTCCCACAGATATTTAATAAAATATCTTACCTCAGAACATCTTTCATAATAAATAAGTACCTAAATTTATACCTTTACTCTCAGTTCTATATTTCAACACTGCAATCGCCACCTCCGGAATCAACTTATTCACTGTCTGCATAGATAACTTTTTCAACTAATAATTTCACTAAATTGACATTACTCAAAAATTTTGAATTTGGAGTTAGTCATTCTGTGGTTTATAAAAGCAAAGAAAGTTGTGTGGTTTATAAAAGCAGATGGAGTGACTAGATTTTTATTGCCTACCGTCGATATATTATATAGACATTTTGTAATTATAATGGTCTTAATGACTTGTTATCTGTAAGCTTTAAGATTTAGCTCCGTTTAAAATGCACTTCAACAAATTTTATAATAGCCCAGCATTTCCAGAAAATAATTTCTATTCAAAGTAGAGCGGTAAGTGAAAGTTGTGTGTTGCGCGCAGCAGATTTTTATCTTTAACACTAAGTCATAAAGTAAAGAAACTTACCGTTTAGATAGAGAAGGAATACTGCAAAGGTAAAAATGATAATGGTAGAGCCCTGATCGGAAAATCCAAGCGGTTCTTCTCCGTTGATTACACGGGACTACAATGATTAGGAAAAGACTCTTTAGGAAAGACTATTAGAGAAAAGCCATCGTATTTAAAGGTTCCCGGAAGTTCTCCCCATGTTGTCTCGGTTTGCGGTTTCAGGCAGTTTGCGGCTGCTTCCAAATATACAAAATTCAGAGAAACCTGATAATTTCCATTAGGAATATTAATACATTACTCGGAAATAACCCAACACGAAATAGTATCTATGCTCCAAAACAAATTAAAATCTCTGAATATATTAAAATTTAAAAATGAATGAAGCAATTGAATAAAAATATATATTTTATGAGGAGTTGGTCGGAGGGAGGGATTAGGTTAAATAAATACTAATTTTTAAAAAAATAGTATTTTTAATTGTTTCGCCGACATAATCTTAAAGTCACGTTTTACAAAGTAAAAATATTAGGCAAAGGAAAAAAACACAATAATAAGAGAAATAAAAGAAAATTTATTTGTAAAAAAAATATTTAAACAGACATTAATCATTAAGGAAGATCTGAATTTTATTTCTGATATATGATATCAAGTTGTAACATAATAAATTTAGTATTTAACTCCCCCTCCCCTCCTCACCCACAACTAAAAATGTGCTCTAATATTTTTAGCTGAACTCAAGCCATTGAGTAAACTTATTAATGACTTGGTCTTACTAAATTTTGGTGTATATCATGTACTAATATTATTTTATTAGAAGGAATTAGTCGAGGGTGCGGTCAAAAAAATAAAAAAAATTAAAATATATAAATAATTTTAATTTTTGCCGACGTTTCGACCCACTTTGCAGGTCGTCTTCAGGGCGTTGGATGTGGCACTGCGGGAGGCGGTTGAAACACTTTTGAGTGTTTCAACCGCCTCCCGCAGTGCCACATCCAACGCCCTGAAGACGACCTGCAAAGTGGGTCGAAACGTCGGCAAAAATTAAAATTATTTATATATTTTAATTTTTTTTATTTTTTTGACCGCACCCTCGACTAATTCCTTCTAATATCATATCAACGGTCAACCAACTCTACATCATTACTAATATTATTATTTTTAGGAATGCATTTGAAATAATGCATGACACATTAAGACATATAACATTAAGTTAAAAAAAAAATTAGATGTTATTGGTTTTAAAATTAAAATTCATACTGTCTAACTTCCCACCAACTGCATCCCAGTCTCTTCAATCACATATCACAAGTATAGTAGAATGGTGTCAAAACTGGAGGATTAGAATAAATTTCCATCAAATTAACTTTACCCTTTGTCGTAAACCTATGACTTCCTGTCCTAAAGTCTCCTTTAACAATGCCTCACTTATCCTTTTTGAACAAATTCGTTACCTAAGACTCTATCTGGGGAAACGACTCACTTGGAATCCTCATATCCAACTACGCTCGACGTTTCCGACTACTTCAGCACTTACCAGACAAACGCTCTAAACTTCCAAATGTTTACAAAAGACTCATATATATTACTATAATAAGATCTATCTGGACTTACGGTATCGATCTTTGGGGCTTTACTAAACCATCAAGTTCCTATCTTATCCAATCCTTACAATCCAACATCATTCGTAAAATCCTCAATGCACCTTACTTTGTCACAAACAAAATCATCCATGATGACCTTAATGTACCATATGTTTCCGATTTAGCTCACTCCAGATAAATGCCCTTCCATAATAAACTTCTGAACCATCCGAACCCTCTTGTTTCTAAGCTTGCTTCCTCTTCTATTCCTGATAACCCTCCGAGGCGTCTGAAAAGATGACCTCGGGTCCTTCTAATATAAAACTATAATCGGAGTACCAATCGGTAGTTTCTCTTCATGTTGTACATGTCATGTCACTGTTTTTATATTTACTTGTTGTATTTGTCATGTAATACAGTTGTAAATTTCTATAGATACATTTAAAAAAAAAAAAAATTGAAATTGATTGATTCATGATAGAACATACAATATATTAACTGTATAATTTTAGATGCTGGAGAGTGGGATAGAAATTCTCCAAAACGTTCATTAATGAATAATAAACAAATAATAAGTGTGATTATTAATTTGACCTATAGGAAAATAATAGTAAAAAGATGGAAACTGGAAATAGGAAAAAAAAATGTATAATTAATTTTTTAATTTTTTACAATAAATTAGGACAGTTTTCACCTGCATTTTATTGATACGCATTAATTTGACGTTCCGACCATACTAAGGGTTATTTTCAAAACTGGAAAATTATAATATCATTATTAGTTAATATTCAGCAATTATAAAAAGAATTTCTTATTACATTTAATTAACTTGTCTAAAGTTCTATGTCAAATTATTTCCGATACACATAAATTTATCTAAAAATATTCATAAAGTATACACTTTTTGTTATAAAAAAACCCATACATGTAAGTAACTATAAACATTAAAACATTAAAAACAAATGACTATTACCTTTATGAGTCCTCCGTTATATGTTCATCATTAATGTTGTAATTAATATGTTCAGTGAACATTAACTTGTCATGTTATATAGGTGCTTCGCCCATGTCATTACTGGAGGGACTGACTTATATCGTCCTGGTGGTGATAGTCAAAAGGAGAGGGATTTTCCTTCTAATGTTTTGCATTGGTGGATTATTATATACGAATTTTGTTAATTATATTTGCGTAAAAAGTGTTTATATTGTCCACATCTGTATGGTTGTTAACAGATTCATGTAAATTTTTTGTAATATATATAGACTCTATATTTTTTTGTTACTACATTCCTTGTATATTATTTTGGCATTTTTAAAATCAAATTGGTGTTTGTTATATGTTGCATGCTGTGAAAGGCCGGTTTATGTGTTTGATTTGGACTTGCAATTTTGTTCATGTTGTTTTATTTGTTTTACGAATTTTGTCCCGTTTGTCCTATATAAGATTTATTAGTGCAATTTTTACAATTTATTTTATAAATAAGGTTATTTTTCATGTCACGAGGTATAATATCTTTGGTATTGGTATACAATTTTTCAAATTTTATTTACTGGCTTTTCACCTAATTTAGTTTCATGTATAATTAATTAATTGACCAAAATTACGAATAATGAATAATTAGAAAAAATAAATCAGTAAATTCTTTATTTGGAGTCACCGAAGACATTAATAATTTATTCGTATATTGCAGCTTTTTGACGAATTGATAATTTTTAATTCCATTAAAAAGAAAAATAATAAAATTAAATTAATAATGTATACCGCAATGTGAATTATGGCGTACTAATATAGTATGAGCCGCCGCAAACCAAATTTTTCACAATGGCCTAGGCCATTAAGAGAGCGTTTTCCATCCCTTAAGGCCCTTGGAATCGCAAATATACTGATTTTCATTTTCTCCTTCTTATTAAAAGGGAAATTTACCGACGCTTACTTGGAAACTGGGGTGGAATTCTCTGCGCTTCTCAATATTTATCTGAGCGGTTTAGAATAAAAAATATGTTATTTTTTCTTCTTTTCTTTCTTTAGATTGTGTCGTAAATGTGCTTTAACTGCATTGGCGGGGATGATGTAGTTAATACAATCTTTTTTTTAAATTTACAATAAGTAAAGAAAACCGAGATTATAAACGAATTCCTTGCATAGGTCAACTGCAACAGAAATAAGTATTTTGGGGTTTTCTGTAGATTAGGCCCGCTAGTTATTTTATATAGTAACAGTTACTTATTGATAAATTAAAAAATATGGGTTAAAGAAACATATGATTTATTTAATAGGAACCTTTTTATACATAACCAAAAACATTAACGTACTTTTAATGAGTTACTCTAGGTACCTCTGGAGGCCAAAATTTTTCTATGTCCTTAAGGATTTTATCAAAAACGTCTTCGTTTGAGTTTCTCTGCCTCCACATGAACTCACATAAATATGAGTCTAACATAGAGCGATGAGTCCCACATTCCTTTTTGTTTCTCCTTTTGGCCTTCCCCCACATAGTCTCAACTCTGTGAGTGTGAGTACCCTTGGTACTCTTGGTCGACAAAATTTTTGGAGTGATTTACAGTACAATGCCTGTAATCCTTCCCAATCATTCCTTCTATCCCACTGTAGGACTTACATAGATCAGACATTATAATGGAACTCGGTCTAATTGATGTTCTTATGCACTCCTCCAGGATTTCTCTTCTCCTATCGGGCATTGAGTACAAAACACACTCCTTAGTTTCACAGATCCCGCCAAACACCCATTGCCGTGGATAGGTGCGTATTACATTATACTTTCGACGAGAAAAACAGGTCTTGTCTATCTCAACTGTCAGTCCTTTCCCTCCAATAAAAAACGGGTTTTTATTCCTATGCCCACGAGTAAATGAATAAAAGAGCTTTACTAAACGCTAACCTACTGTCACATAACCAACCACGTACCCGTATAAATGCCACATTCATACCGGCATTGTCTTTTGTTGCACCTCTATTTTTTCCTATCTTAAAATAGAATTTGCGTAAACTTTGCGTAAACAACTAGAACGTAAAATTTCATAATGCGTCATTTTTTACAATAGTTTTCCTTAGATAGAATTCCTCTTTCTTCAAAGAAAATCCTGCCTCGTTACTCTTCATTGTATAAATAGTAAACTTCAAAAATATTCATGGTGTTATCACTTTATAACCACAAACAATACTAAATTAAATAATATTTAAACATGTGGTTTTATTTCTATATCAATCGTATCAAGTTTCATAACAACTGTTACTAAATATCATTAAAAGAATCACTGGCGGACCTAATCTAAACAAGACCCGTATTTTGAAAATACATTGTAAAAAGTCACTACGTAAATTTTTGATGGGACTGAACTTTTAAGAACGTTTTCGTGAATTTAAACCTTAAAATTCGATAACAAATACGGTGAGTGCGTCACAATGACACAAATAATTTTATTTACCAAATATAATTGCTAAAAGTGCACAATGTTCTTATTTCACAAAAAAAAAATCAACAAAGTTTTTAGTGATAGAAGGTTATGAAATGCCGCTTACTGACTTTTTGTGATAAACCGAATATTTAACTTAAGAAAAATCACGATGTTGAAACTGAAATGAATTAAATTATAATACGTTGTATTATATACACTAAAGCAAGTATAGTTAAATTTAATTTAAGGAAATAAAACAAAATAAAATGTTTAATTTAATTAAAAATAAATATTAATTTATTTATTAAGAAAAATAAATCCACTCTCTCAATACCAGATCTCATCCTATAGATTTATATATCCTCTCCCATAAAACAATTTCCTTCTGTAAATCCTTCGTCATTCGTGCTACCTCCTTATGGAACTCCTTGCCCATCTCCATACGTCAAACCACGTCCATAAACTCCTTCAAACAACTCCTATTTCACCACCTACTACAAATTCAAACTTCGGCAAGCTTTTAAAAATTTCTGGGTAATATAATTACCTTGGTCACCAGCAGTTAATTGATAAAAGTCATTTTATTTTTATTTATTAATTTTTTTATATCTCTGTATTTATTGTATATATCTGTGTTTATCGTTAGTATGTTTTGTAGATATTTATATTTTCCTTTGTATTTTTTTTATATATATATTTGTATTTTCCTTAGTAACCGTGTGTGTGTATACATAAATATGTACTTACAATTTTCTAGGTATTTTTTGTATATATTTGTATGATACTTACATGCCAGACTGATGTACATATTTTTTGAACTGAACTATTATTCTAAGGGGACTTCAGTCCCAAAATAAAATTATTTTTTCATTTCATTTCAATGATCCCTTTACTAGATTATTCCGGTATAATAGTGTTGTCAGAATAATAATGAAACTTTTAAAAAACGTAATTCTTATTTTTAAATTTTGCAATTTTTACTTACATTTATTATTCCTTCAGTTAATTTTTATAAAAAAGAAAAAAAAAAAATATATATTGCTATGTTCCTGGCCTCGCGTTTCTACGGCGAGTAGGGGGTTCCAGGAACCGCATTTATTTGTATTTAATACTTATATTGGTATTTATATCGGTCCCAGAAGGGAACCGATCTACCGAAAAATATATTAATTCTGTATTAAAAGGTTAGATACCACAGACCCTCTACTGTAGTATCCTAGATTGAACCATATAATTTTTATTGGATTTCTTTTCTAAAGGTATCATGTTTTTAAATTTACTATTTGTTCTATATCTAATTGGTGGCATGCAAGGTAGAATGTAAAATCATCAAGATGGTTTACTAACTATTATATATACAAATTTAAATAACCAAAACATATATACAATGATAATGAACAAACCTATATCCATAATAATAGTTGAGAATCATACTAGAGGAGAATGCTTGATTAGAGTTACATGTGTTCTATTGATTTTATTAATTAATGATTTATGGTTGCCAACACAAATTTACATCTGTATAACTAAATGAGGGTTATTACGTAGCTGGTGAGGGGTGTTGTCGTTACCTCTAGCTGTTCTGGCTACCTCTCTGGAAGCTCCGTCGATCTGGTCTTCAAGTCTTCATCTTGCTCCCTCCGGCTGTCTTCTAGCCTGAGTCCCAGCTATCAGTCCATATCTTCCTCTCTCCGCTTCTCCTGATCAAGTCTCCTAGCCTGAGTCCCAGCTCTCAGTCCCAATTCTCTATTTCCCACCTTTCTTCATCCCCCTCTCTTTTGGTAGTATTTTCTGATTGGCTGAATATTCCTAGCCTAAGGGATGACCACGCCCTCTCCCCCAGGCCAAGGTAAAGCAGCAGGTACAGATTTGCGTATTTCTGGTGGAAGGTGTGAAAGGTCTTTCGGGATCCTGTTTAAACACTCAGTTGTCGGTCTTGGTCGGTGGTTCTTAAGGGTTTTTATTACCACTTACAAAAGGTTGTCCTCATGGGTCGTTACCCTCTCTCAGGTATCCAACCGCCAGATGTGAGCACTTATGATATTTATTTATTTTATTCCTTTAAAACAATTATTCCACCGGCGGTCTTTACAATACATAGCAATATATAACTAGAAATGATCAATAATTATTTTACAAATTGTTACATCATTTTACACTTGAAAGTAAATTTCCTTATTAATTCAAATGAAATTAATTCTTGATAATTGTTTTTTAAACATTACACTTGTCTTTATTATTATTATTATTTTTAATACTTTTATAATTGTTTGTTCGAAATTTCAATTAACGTTCAAATTTGTTTCAAACTATGAATCGGAGACCATTAATACAGGAATCTTAAGTGGAATGAACATATGGAAATATCGCCAATCAAACTGTCAAAAACAATCTTCCTTATTTAGACTCGTTGGAAATCCAGGTCTACAAAGCTGGGTTCATGTTTTATTGAAAACTAAGGTAAGCAACCTCGGAAGGAATTAAACGCAGGTGTTTTAAGATCCATAAGATAAAATTAACAAAAATGCATGAAATATTGTTTTTATGTATAGAAAATTATAAAATTTCAGTTTTTCTTTTAAATTTTATAATATTTATCAATTAAATAAAATTATATATCTTTGTAATTTAGAATAATATAAAACTAAAAACATAACATAGATTTATAATTAAATATAAATTATATAAGGATGTAATATTTAAATTTAATTCGTAATTACCCTTCGTAAAATAATTATAAGTTACCTTCAGCTTGCAATTAATTTACTTTCTCTCGCTAGAAATATATTTATTATATTTTTTTCATTTCCGGCTTTCTTTATTTTTTTATAAATGTAGCTTCTCTTGTTGTTTTTTGTATCAATTTTTACTCATCAGAAATATTATTATTTTAATTTTAAGCTTCTTTTATTTTTGTATAAATTATTTAGAACTTTATTCGATTCCTTGTCAATTTTTATCAATTTATCTAGACCAAGGAGAAATTTATATTTTCTTATGTTATAAATTAATTTTAACTGAATATTTATTTCGAAACACCGAAAATTTATTTTTTTTCATCTCAAAGTTTATTTTATGTAAGCATTGGTTTTTTATATTTATAAACTTGACATTATGCTTAAAAAATGCTATATCCTATCCTTCATCCTTGATCATTTTTTTTTTTTCCAAAATCCTACTTCCCAACCCTCCAGTCATGACGAATATCCTGATTTCCTGTCACATCAATGCACAATCCCTTACTGCACACTAGAATTTCAGGAACATTTCCTTGATAATTTTTACCACATAATAGCAATATCCGAAACCTAGTTAAAACCTTTTATCCCTTACTCCCAGATTTCCCTACCCAATTATTCCTTCCTACTATTGTAATAGTATAGAAAAGTAAAATTGTAAATAGTTACTACTGCAAATATGTATATAAATTATTAGAGCGTTCTTCATTATTTTTATTTCATATTTATTTTCAATTTTTTGTTTTTTATTTTTTTTAACTGATCTAAATTAGTAAGTAACTTATAATTTTTTCTATTATTTTTTTTATTTTGACTATTTAATTACTGTATATTTTTGTTTATGTATCTCTAAGGCTCCTTAGCCCATATTATTGTCTTTTTATATTATTCTAAAGGGACTTGTCCCAGAATAAATAAAGTATTATTATTATTATTATTATTAAAATCCTTAATGCCTCATATTTTGTCGCAAATAAAACCATTCATAAAGATCTTTATGTTCCATATGTCGCTGATTTAGACCGAGCAATATACCTATCCTTTCATGATAAGCTCCAGTCCCATCCGAATCCACTTGTTTCCAGCCTAGCTTCTTCCTCGATTTATGATAATTCCCCTAGGCGTCTGAAAAGAAGTTGGCCTCGTGATCTTCTAGAATAATTTAGGGAGTGCTACCATCGGGCAGTATCACTTCAAGTCTGTTCATGTCATTATTACTAATTTGTACACATTTACTGGTTGTATTTGTATACAGTTGTAAATTTCATTATATAAAAAATTTAAAAAAATTCTTAATTGATACTAAAATTATTGCAGGTAATGCCATAAAACTTTATTTTCTTTGAGGGCAGCTGGTGTGTTCCGAAGAAACAAAAATAATCAGTACCTAATGAATTAGCACAACTTACAAATATAACCATTCCAACAGCCCGAGTAGGCGATTCTGTTATTTAAAAAAAAAAAAAAAATATATATATATATATATATATATATATATATATATATATATATCAGTTTAATCGTGGATATGAGGGGAAAAAACTGTTTTAGGCCGGAAATATTGAGGGGTAAAGGGGGATATTTTACAGGGCGGTGCATTTCAGAGTTTGGCAAATTTAGATTGAATTTTGTTTTTTTTACCTTAAGTAAAAAATATTTGTAGCTACTTTATGGTTTTTTAGACCTTGATTAAGCCATTGGAATAATATAATAATAATAATATATAATGATTATATTTATATCGGATTATAATTATTACTTAAAATATTTTGTATATAATTTTGATTTTTATCAGACGGTCCACAGCAGGTCAAAAGTCAAAATATCGATAGTGAATATTTTTGTGTATTATAAGAAAAAACGTTTATTTATTTATTCGATGAATCGAAAAAACAAACAATATCAGTTAACGTAAAAATAAACATTGAGAATCTATTTGTTAATAAAGTGCACTGGTTTGATTGCGATAGCGAACAAGAAATAAATTTAACACTTTTTAGTTAAGATTTTGTTTTTCGAAAATATACTTTGATCTATGGATAGAACCCCTTTTTGAAATGTATCAGCTAAATAGAGTAGAAATTTGAAATAAAGACACGAATACACAAGTCAAAAAGGTCCTGGAACATATGAGAACTTTATAATATATATATATATATTTATTTTCTGCCACCGTCATGCATTTTGCATATACACCAAGTTCAAAACCATAATTTTCCGTAGAAATCGGTTGGTTAATATTTTTCATTTTTGTTGATAAACATGTGATAGAAATGTGTGGTAATTAATTAATAGAAAGGGTACTGTGATGCCGTTTATGAATATATAAAAATAAATTCAATTCCGGAAATCTCCTGAATTCCTGAGAGAGACTCCGGAACTTCTGTTACTTGTTTTTTGTTTTTACATCGCAAATAGAGATGGCGAGGGTAGCTCAGTGGTAGGGCACTAAGCTTCCAATGCTCAAGGTCCCAGGTTTGAATCTCGGTCCATGTCATAAAAATTATTTATTCTGATTAATTGGCGGTGGGGCGACCCTGGGGTAGAGAGACCCTCCAGGGGCACACCCAGCCTCTACAAAGTGGGTACCCTTAATTAAATATATGATTAAGGGGGAAAACCTAGGGGGTTGAGCGTAATCCTGGCCCGATCCCTTCCTTGCACAACTTTCCCTAAATACTATTGAACCCAAGACCTTTCATGGGTTGTAGTGGTACAGGTGTTATTGTAACTAGGAGCATCGATGTTAGTGACTTGGACATATTATAATAATAATAATACATTATAATAATTTTGTAGATTTATAGTATTAACAGAGTGATTTATTAATTGATTACTTAGGCTAACCAATAATTAATCATTCATGGCCCTAATTAAGAAATATATATATGGTTTTAGTAAACACTGAATTTTTTTTAAAATTTCTTTTTATTGTTTGCCAGGGACTTAAATAATAAATATTATCAATTCATCGGTGAAGACCACTAGATAAATAAAATTATCCTATTTTCAACTTTCAACTAACAAAGGGGTTTTGCAGTCAACGAGTCACTGATTTCAACTATTTTTTTTAGGTGATACTACATTGATAAATATTTTAATACATAAAAAAATATTTAATATTATATTTAAATAATATTTTAATACATTAAAAAATTTTTTATGTATTTTCAAACAAAATTTATGTTATTTATTATAAGGTTATTATTTATCAACCGCTTCTTTTTTTTTTTGCAATGTTAGAAAACAAAATTGACTATTGTATTATGTGAGTTATAATATATCATGAATTACAAAAACTAATAGACATTTTCTGTAAAGTAGGCCATGTCAATTTTTCATTTTAAAAAAGCAAGTCAGATTTGTTTTTAGTGTCATTTAAATCACTTAAATACGATTTTCTATTTAAAACAAACCTTCAATATATGGCTCCTTGGACCCATTAGAGCGAATACCGGAACACATTTCCAATATTTTTCAATATTGTATCACCGAAAAAAAAATTAGTTGGATTCGGAGAATCGCTGACTGCAAACTCCCTTTGTAAGAACGAATAACAGTTTGCCAAAAAAACACATTTTCAATGCATCTTATACCACTAGGTTGTATATATAGCCCAACGTTTCATTATAACCATTCCTACTAACTGTTGTCCAGAACCATTTCATCAAAGTACTATTTCTAGCAATTCTATTCCCACAAAGCGGTCACTAGATACAATACAATACAAGAGAAGAATCAATATCAATACCATTGTTCATAGATTGGTGAATCAGGAAACTGACCTAAATTAATTAATTGAATCACAAAATAAATTTATCCATTTTCCTCTCATAATCTTATTATTTCCAACTTTATCACTACTTTACATTCCCAAACCACTAGTGTTGCCCAAAATCGGTCTTGATCTTCTACTTTGCATGATCACTTAACTATTGCAAGACCAAGACCAAGACTGGTAAAAAAAAAAAAAACGATTTTTAAAAAAAAATTAAGGCAAAATAGTTACTAATATTTGACAATTTTAGTTACTATCTGTAAAGAAATGGTATAACCAACATATTTTTGCATTTCACTCTTCTAATGAACTAGGTAACTGCAAGACTGATAATGGATTATGCCATAATTATTTGTATAAATAAAGGCATGATAAATAGGTAAATATATAAAAAAAGTATTGATTATAAAGATTTGAGAAAACAAAATGTGGATCATTCAATCAAAAATCAATATATACATTTTTGAATGATTTTTATTTTTTTTAAATATATTTATTATGACGATATCTCATCTAGATCACTCAAATGTTAGTTGAAAATTTTGATTTGTAACACCAATTTAAAGGGATAAAATTTAATTAAAAAAAAAAAAAACTGAATGTTTTTTGTAAGTAGAAATTTAATTCCTAATAATGGACGATATTGACGCAAGTAATGCAGATGACATCGTTCTCATATCAGACTCAAAGGAAAATCTACAGCAAGCGGTGATCGATTGGGAGGCTGAATTAGCAAGAAAGGGTACGGCAATTAATGCCGGAAAGAGCAAAGTAATGCAGATTGGACGGGATCAGGAGGTGGTTGAAATTTATTGCAAAGGAGAGGTACTCGAAATGGTGGAGGACTTCACATATCTAGGTGCAGTAATAAACAAGAACGGAAGGGTTGACCATGAAATTTCCAACAGGATTAAAAAGGCCAATGATGTGTATTATAGCTTATGCAATACAGGCATTGGGAAAAGGAAGGTAGAGAGGAATGTAAAAATGCATATTTTTAAAGCGGTATATCTACCAAACCTTATATATGGGAGTGAAAGTTGGGTCCCATTAACCAAACACCTTAGCAGAGTTACTGCTTGTGAAATGAAATATCTTCGAAAGGTAGCCGGCAGAACCAGGAGATACCGGATTAGGAATGAAAAAACAAGAGACGACCTAGGCACTGTCTCACTAAAGAATTCAATAGAAAAGAGGCAGCTGAGATAGTTCGGGCATGTATGCCGAATGAATGAAGACCGGGACCCACGAAAATTCATTGTGGCGAGACCTGTAGGAAAGCGCCCAAGAGGAAGACCCAGATTGTCGTGGATGGAGTACATCTCCCAGATCGGGCAGAAAAGAGGTATGAGAATAGGGGATATGAGGGCTCTAGTTCTGTACCGAAATGCATCCCAAGCATGGATCGAGGCACCTCCACGCTGAAAGGCACAAAGGAGGTAGAGAAAGAAGAAGAAGAAAAAATTTAATTCCTCAAAAAAAAAAATTAAATAAAACAAGTTTGGTACATTAACTTTGCATTAAATAGTTCAAAAATTTTAGCGTCATTTTTTCACACTCCCCATTGCGTTCAAAAATTATGTTTTGAAAAAAATAAAAAAATTGCTGAATCACATCATTTTTTTTACACAACTTGAGGTGAATCTCAAGTTTTCTCCTCAACAATAAGCCTTAACCAATAAATCTCCACTTAATTAATACGGACTTAAAGCTTATAAAACGAGGAAATTTTCCTAAAAGGGGGATATCACTAGATTTGATTTAGGTATTTGATATCATCATGATGATATCAAAAAATCGTTAATATGCGGCGAATGTAAATATTATATATATGTGTGAATGTGTTCTACACGTTTTAATTTTATTTAGTTTCCCTCCAATTTTTTTTTTTTTTTTTACATATGTATGTTAATTTTGTTATCATTTGTATGTATATATTGTGTGAATGTTTAATGTACACCTAATATTAATAACCTCTTATGTGGCAGAATGTATTAATTTTCAAATTATATAAAAAAATAAAAAATATATGATTTTTTAAAACAGAATTTAGTTTAGTTCAGCAGTTCAAAAGCCCTAATTTAATGATCTTAACAATATCAAACTGTATTTTCGTTTGAATCAAATTTTGTCTAGTTTACAGGGAAGCCATTTACATTTATTTCAATTAAATATTTATTTAGTTATCGCTCTGTATTCAACAAAAAAACAAGGCTTACTTTAAAAACCACAAAACTTGAATTTTTGCTCTAGAGTTCTGCTATCGCTCCAATAAAAGTGTCTTCTCCATAACGTTGAAATGAGATGTGCTATTTCTAGTGGTGTGATTTTGTTCTAAATCATAACGGTTCAACTATTGGTATCACAAAAAACTAAAAAATCATTCTATGTTAGATGGAACTTTTCGTCACTAAAGTTTTTGCTCTCATTAGTTGTAATTAATATTTAAAAAAATATATAAAAAGTTTAGTTTTTAATATTCACAAGGTTAGATGATTTCTCCAACCGTTCACGATCCACCCCATACCGCGGCACGAACCCTCCCCCCTTTTCCCTGCATATCCCCAAAAGTTCTCTCTAATGAAGTGGGAACATGCGATAACGCTTACTGAGTCAGCACTTGGGGAGCGTACACTTTTATTTGCCTTGGTTTGAAAACAGTCTATTTGCCTGGGGAGCCTCCTCATCCGACAGACCATAGCAAGTGCACGATCTAATTTCTGGAATAACAATTAAGACTCTCATTCCAAAGGCTCCCGAGAAAAGCTGAAAGGTAAACGCATCAGAAGTTAATTATGGTTGTCCATTAGCTTGTATTAATGATGATTCTTCCGAGAAGTTGCAGGGTTATAATTAAACAAACCGAATGGAAGTGCTGCGCCTTAAGTTAATTTCGCTAGGAAACTGTTTTAGAGCATGATTCTCCAAGATAATGTATATCACAAAAGCTTTATCTCTTAAGTGATTAGGAATTTTATACTTTGTGAGCGATTCAAGAACTATAATTTAATATATATATATATATTATGTCTTGCAGATCTAACGAAATTCGATTACTATCGTAATTTTAATACTATCGTAAATATAAAGCGAGGAGGAGGAGAAAATTCATTCAAAAATATAGCTTAAATAAATTAAGTTAAAATATTAAAAGTAGCCTTGAAGCTTTCTAAATACTTCGATGATAAATAATTTGCCTAAGTATAAATAAATTAAATAAAAAAATATCACATCTCACTTCAGCTGCAGAATCAGCAGTTCTGTTATGATGGGATGTAATAAATTGTTAGCACTACTTGCTATTTACATTAATATTATTTTATTTATCTCTGAACATGACACTTAAATTTCGAACCATAAAAAAAAAAAAAAAAAATAGTCTTCGTATTAAATTAGTAACACAAATGAAATAAATAATAATAATAATTATCTATTTTCAATTTTGACATTTTTTTTTTCAAAATCTTACACTTGTAGCGTTTCTAGCGGCCAGACGCTCAACATAAGATGAGTTATATTTTTTTATTTTTCTATATATATTATTTGTAACAATTTATTAATTTTTTAAATTTTTATATGTGTATATATATTTGTATATGTTTATTTTATTAAATAACTGATCAAAAAACTAATATCAGTATATTCGGGTACGACTCTCGTAACCCATCTTTCGCATTAAGAAATAATCCTCCTTGCCCTCAGGCTTGAAAATCAGACCTTCCCAGCAGTTTGAACAGGATATCTTATATATATTATATATTATTTTGTATAAGCTTTTTGGTTCTATATCAAACTGCCTTTTATTTCACTATGCTCCTCAAATCTTAAATCCTTTTCGCTCTCCTAACAAGGTCTGGATGCTCATCCATCCGTTTGTACACCTATGTACTTAGTCAGGAAGTTCGTCCCTCCGTTCGTAGTTTCCGTTTCCTGGGGAATCCTAAGGTTCATCTCTTAGCCCGCAGACTAAGAGTGATTTGGGGGCTCATCCGCCTGACACATGAAGTCATCCTGTCTAAGCCTGTTCCATCATCCACTAAGTCATGCTACACTAATTTGAACACGCTCTGTCGAGGCCTTCTGATCACTTTAAACTATTCCATACCTCGACACACATACACATTTGCCTTATGGCCAATTTACTAATTATCAAATTAGTTCTTGATTGTTATTTATTTCAGGGAATCTTTGTCTCCCTTCTCAGCGATCTAACATAATACAATCAGTATATTATGAGGCTCAAACATGAACCAGTCATTATTAACTAAAAATAGATAGCGATATATATCAACTACTATGCTACAATATAAAATAAACCTGGTGTGATGACAGCTCACACATCTTTCCTGCCTATTTCAGAAACGTTTTTACATCTTTACATATGTCCATCAGGAAACAAAAAAATTAAATAAATTAGATTTATTTTCCTGAAAATTGATCAAAGAAAAGATTTGAGTACGATTTATTTGATAAACTAAAACAATGTAAACCGGCTTAAGGTATCAATCAGTGTAAACATTTCAATACCCTCTATTATTGCTGATCAAAAATTTTTTGCCACAGCCTGATTTTGTCAAACAATAATTTCTGTTGAAAGTAGAGGAAACGTTGAAGCTTTTGTGATGCGGGCAACAGATTTTCTTGCTTTCACTTAGTTATCTTTTTTCTATCATTCACCACTTTCTGACACCAGGATATCAACCCGTAAACTTACATTGGAAATTGAATAGCTGTAACTTTGTTAATAGTTGTCAGAAATAAAATAACAATTATAAAATGTAGGAAATTTCGTTACTAAAAAAAAAACCAGGTCAAACGGTGTCTTTTTCGTAAATAAAGGCTAAATAACTTTTTTTCCTGATTTTTTAGGGAATTTACTCCATATACGGAAATTGAAAGGACAATTATTAGAACATTATAGAAAAGTTTCATCAAAATCTTTTGAGAGGTTTTCGCGCTACTGTCTATAGGAAACATATTTTTTATTTATTGCGCAGAGGCTATAGCGCATGAACCACCCAATTTGTGTCACAGGCCTCAGTAGTCAAAATCTTACAAAATCGAAAAAATAAGCAACAATTTCGGTTCAGTAGTTCCCGAGAAAATCTTGGCACAGATAGACAGACCAATGGCTAAAAATGTGTTTTTTGGCCTCATGTGGCTCTGAAACGTATAGATCCGTCGAAAACCGCATATCGGAAATTTTACCCAATCGCAATACTTTCCTTACCTAGTAAAGGTAGGAAAGTAAAAAAAAATAAATCAATATTATTCATGAGGTTAGTTCAGACAGTGTAAAAATACTAGACGAAGAAAAAAAAATCAATAAAATAAAATTTATTTATAAAAAAAATCTAGAAACAACAAACAATATATATATATATATATATATATATATAACAAACATATATATATATATATATATATATATATATATATACAGTCGTGGACACAGAAATTGTATCATCCAGTCAAAATTTGATTAAATTTTATTTTATTTATCAGAATGCTACTGCAAGATCTCTGGATATTTCTTTGCCAAACATGAAGCGATATTCTTAACACAATCGCACCATTAGCGGTCATATTATGCGTTTGTTTTTTTCTTATCCCAGTTTCTTCTTTCTCTTCATGGTGCTCCCACTTTTTTTTTAAACTATGACTGCCGTTGATTGGTGGTATCCTATCCACGTTACTAAATTCCGTAAAAAATCTTTTACTCATGTAACGTCACAATTTTATATTTTTGACGAGGACAGTTTTTGAAACAGATCATAATTATAGCCTTTATCCTGGCATTAGTTAAAACTGAACTGAGAAACATTTTTAAAGTTTTCTTGTAACCTTAATAAGCAAAGAAAAACAAAAGCATACGAATCAAAAGAGAGGAGATGCTATTTCCATGACCGTGACTGTATATATATATATATATGTATATATATACCTCAGCGGAATAGTCCTAATATCAATATTTAAAATACAATGTATCGCAGCATTATTAATTTATTGTAATTTTTATTATTTTATTTTTGCTAAAAGGACTTTGGAAGTACAAATTAAATTTATTTACAAACAATTTCATCGAAATTTCCCCGAAATTGGTACGTTGGAGGTCAGTTTTTCCTAAACGCTAATCAAATTCCGTAAATCAAACAAGAAAAACAGTAACGAGAAAAGAGTACAAACACTCCATTGGCAGCACACACTTCCTTAGAATTAATATTTGTTTTTCCGGTTGATCAACAAGGCGAGGAAAAAAGGTAAACACGAGAAGGTAACGGAGAAAAACTGGGTTACGTGGAAGCTCGACCGATTCATTTCGTCAGGTAATACGTCTCTCTTGTTTTTCTGCTACACTTTTTTTTTTTCGGATCCCTAACATGCCTTTTATCGAGGTAATTAAGGATGGTATTGAGTACGTATCAGCAAACAATTGGGAAAACTATTGATTACTGGTATAATTGAGGCGTTATTCGTTCATAGATTATTTGGAATATAAAATAAGCTTTATTCTTAAGAATAAAAAGCACGTACAAACAAATAAAAAATATAACTGCTCAAAAACTACAATTATAAAATTTTATCGGGATATGCAATATAAATTTTTATTTATATATACACGAAACAAACGAATGTATTTTATTTATTTATGATATTTACAACTGTATTAATATAAATACATCAAGTAAATAGGTACACAGAAATATAATCACATGAAAACGCTTGTTGAGAAACTACCCACTGGTAGCATTCTAATAACATGTCTACAAAAGGAAGCAAGCTTAGAAACAAGAGGATTCGGATGGTTCAGAAGTTTATTATGGAAGGACATGTACCTGGAATGACCTAAATCGGAAACATATGGTACATTAAGGTCATTATTGACCTTACATTAAGATGATTTTATTTGTGACAAAGTAAGGATTTTAAGCCATTGAGGATTTTACGAATGACGTTGGATTGTAAGGATTGGGATACGAGAGGTATTTGATGGTTTTAAGTTAAAATTAAATATATTTTATGGTTAGTGTAAAACATATACCAGAGGAATGCGATGGTTTAGTGGAGCCCAATACGAGAGTATTAAAATAAAAATACATCTAGTAAATGTGACAGAGAAAGACAATGGCATAAGAAGTATTGTGGAAAAATTACCTTTTCGTAATTCTTATTACTTTTTTTTTTTAATGAAATTTACAACTGTATTACATAAAAAATACAATAAGTAAATGTGACATTGGTGATATGACATGTACAACATGAAGATAAACTACCCATTGGTAGAACTCAAATTAAGATTCTATATTGGAAGGTCCCGAGGCCATCTTCTTTTCAGACGCCTCGGAGGGTTATCAGGGATCGATGAGGAAGCAAGGTTTGAAACGAGAGGATTTGGATGGTTCTGCAGTTTATTATGGAAGGATAGATATCTGGATTGGGCCAAATTGGAAACATATGGTACATTAAGGTCTTCATGGATGATTTTATTTGTGACAAAGTAAGAAGCGTTGAAGATTTTACGAAGGATTTTGGATTGTAAGGATTGAATACGAGAGGAATTCGATGGTTTAGTGGAGCCCCAAAGCTCAATTCCGTAAGTCCAAATAGGTCTTATTATTGTCATATATATGAGTCGTTTGTAAATGATTGAAAGCTTAGAGCTTTTTTCTAGTAAGTGCTGGAGTACACGAAAACGTCGGGCGGTTTCTTTGGTAATTCTCTAGTAAAATGTCTACACTAGATCATAAGACCAACTACTTTTCAAACACTTCGAACGAAGCATAGGAGAGATTACAGCAAGTGTTACTATATATTATCTCCAATATTTATAATATTATTTTCACTTGCATTGTTTTTAAGAAGAAGATATGCAATAAAATGTCTGGCGAGGAAGGGGGATTGGTTCATGCTTTATAGACCTTGGGGGAGAGATGGGCACCCCTGGATACCAGAGTAATTCGATAGTTTAGTGAAGGCCAAATGTTCAATTCAGTAAGACCAAGTAAAGTATGAATGTTTTTCTTAAAATATGAATGTTTTTCTATTTTATATATTAAGTATGAATGTTTTTCTTTTTTATATATTAAGTATGAATGTTTTTCTTTTTTATATATGTATTTGTTTTACTTATTATTATTATTATTATTATTTTATTTGAATACAAGTTACATTTCTTTAGTTTTATAGTTTTTACCTTTGTTATATAGATATATATTTTTTATTTATTTTTTTTATTTTTTATTGCATTGTATATATAGTATGAATGAGCCTCACTCAGCTTTAGTACACAGTGCCCTTAAATGTGGCAAAATGTATTATTTCTCAATAAAATTAAAAAAAAAAAAAAAAAAAAAAAAAAAAAAGTAAGACCAAGGGCCAAATAGGTCTTATTACTAGTGTTGCCAAAAATCGGTCTTTGAGACCAAGGCCGCCTAATTGTTGCAAGAGCAAGATCAGGACTGGTAAACAAAAATCGATGTTTTAAATAAAAATTAAGGCAAAATAGTTACTAATACTTCAGAATCTTAGTTAATATTTGTTAATAATTGGTATAACCAATATACTTTTGAATTTAAGTCCTCTAATTTTTCATTCGGGCTTAGTTAGGTTTCTCCTATCTAAAAAATTACAGTACTATCTCTATAGTAATAAGCTAATATGTAACAGCAAGGCTCTTGGGCAAGACCAAGACTTGTCTCGGTCTCGCATTTGGGCAACACTACTTATTACTATAGAATCATGTACATGAGTCTTTTATAATTAATTGGAAGTTTATACCGTTTGTCTAGTAAGTGATGGAGCACACAGAAAGAGAATAAATGTATCCTCTGTTCATTTATCCTAATTTTGGTGTCTTGAAGTTTTATTTTTTACAATAAATTAGGCCAATTATCACCAACATTTTATTGATACGCATTAATTTTGGCGTTTCGACCATACTAAGGGTCATTTTCAAAACTGGAAAATTGTAATATCATTATTAATTAATATTTAACAATTACAAAAAGAATTTCTTATTACACTTAATTGACTTGTCTAACTGATCTATGTCATATTATTTTCGATACACATAAATTATCCAAAACTATACATAAAGTATACACTTTTTCTTATAAAAAAAAACCATACATGTACGTAACTTTAAACATTAAACCTTACATTAAAAACAATTGACTATTACCTTGATGAGTCCTCCGTTATATGTTCATCATTAATGTTGTAATTAATATGTTCAGTGAACATTAATTTGTCATGCTCTATAAGGGTTTCGCCTACGTCATTTCTGGAGGGACTGACTTATATCGTCCTGGTGAAGATAGTCAAAAGTAAAGTGGGAATAGAATAAATGTAATTTGAAAAATTAAAAGTAAATAAATCAGAAGAAAAAAATTAAACAGAGTGAAAACTGTGGATTGATCCTAAAACATAAATATTAAAACTTTTTGTTCCCTACGCCTGTTGACTTGGACTTTTTAAGTAATGAGTTTTCTTCTGCAGCTTGGGGCTGTTATAGGCGACAGTGGTGATCGTTTTGTTTGCTCTTCTTCGAGATATCCAGGGAGCACGTGGTTTACTAACCATACGCGATAACATTTCACTCTCTCTCCAACAGGAACTTTCCAGGACGGTTAGCAATCTTTAGCTTCAATCTTCCACCCAGATTTTTATGGGATAAGGGATTATAAGCTCTATACGCATCCCCCAACCTGGAGAACCAGGGACACCGGGGTCTCTCATCTTCCTATGAATCTGAAGGTGGGGTCGTTACCATCTACATGCGGGAATCGAACCAGGGCCGTAGTGGTCTAAGTAGTCGAGTAGGACCTGAACTTAATTATTTTTAATTTATTATTATTAAATATTTTTTAATATTTTGTTTTGTGTGATTAATTCTCGCGAACGGGATTTCAACACTTGATTTAATATTTTTACAGGCACCTTAACTCGCTCGCCTACCGCGGCCCCAAAATATTTTTTTTTTATTATTTATGAAATTTACACCGGTACATTTAAAATACATTCAGCAAATGTGATATAGATAAATACATGATATGACAAGACTTGTAGAGAATCTACCCATTGGTAGCACTCTATAATAAAGTTTCTAAATTAGGAGATCACGAGGCCATCTTCTTTTCAGACGCCTAGGATGGTTATCAGGGATCTAGGAGGAAGCAAGATTAGAAACGAGAAGATTAGAATGGTTCTGAAGTTTATTATGGAAGGATAGGTATCTGGATTGGGCTAAATCGGAAACATATGGAACATGCAGGTCATTATGGATTATTTTATTTGTTACAAAGTAAGAAGGATTTTGGATTGTAAAGATTAGATACGAAACGAATTCGATGGTTTAGTGGAACCCCAAAGCTCAACTCTGTAAGTCCAAATAGGTCTTATTATGGTCATGTATATGAGTCTTTTGTAATTAATTGAAAGGTTAGAGCGTTTGTCTAGTAAGTGCTGAAGTAGTCGGAAACGTCGAGCGGTTTCTTGTCGTTTCAATCTGATATGAGGATTCCAAGTTAGACGTTTGTCCAGGTGGAGTCCTAGGTATCGGATTTGTTCAACAGGGATAAGTGGGGTATTATTAAAGGATACTGTAGAACAGGATGTCATAGGTTTACGACGAAGGGTAAGGGTAATTTTGTAGGATTTATTGGAATTTATTTTAATTCTCCAGTTTTGACACCATTCATCAAGGTTTGTGATTTGGAATTGAAGGGCTTGGGGTGCAATTGTTGGGTCGTTATGAACTGATAGGACACATGTGTAATCGGCAGAGGTTGTAATAACGTCCCAAAATATTAAAACTATAATCCACTTTTTATCAATATTTTTTGTTATCGATATATTAACGGGAAGTGTTTCACTGTATGCAATAATCAGTTATATGATCGAGTTGCTATGAATATTAAGCAAGTTAATCCGTCTGGAAAGTTCACCTTTTAGGAGTATACCGAGAAGTATACAAGAAGATAAAATTAATTCTGTTGGTTACTAGATAATATCGGGTAAGTTTACGTTTGCTATCTATACCAGGTTAGAAAATAATATTGTTGCATTAATATTAATGCATAACAAACATTTTCTTCCAGGAATATATGTCGAGAAATGTGAGTGATGCGTTGCCTTTGGTTTATGGGTATTTATAGACGGTATGAGATGTGTTGTTGGAGTGAGATTATTTTTGTGTTGTTTCTAATCGTATCATTATCATATTCTACCAATAATTTTGATTAATGATTTGTTTTAAAACAGATTAAAAATCATTAGATTTACTTACAGTATAGTTATAAATGGACCAACGGTAATACCCAAATGAACCTCACCTGAAACAAAAAATAAATATTTGCAATTAATGTATTTTCATGTTTTTATATTTAACTAAGGATAATCTAATCTAAAATAGATAAATGAACATATAAGCTTATGTATTTATATTTACCAATCTATAATATTTTTTTTTTGTCTGTGGATCACCGATTACAATTATTTTTTTTTTTCAAACAAAATTTATTTTTCCTTCACGTTTTCCAGATTTTTTGGTTACTATATATTAACCGTTTTGTTTTGTTTTTTGCACAAAACTATTGTACACAATTTTTTTTTGTGATACTAGATCGAAAAATAGAAGACGTATAAAAAATATGTTATACAATTTCAAACAAAATTTATTTTTCCTTTGCGTTTTCCGGATTTATAGGTTACTATATATCAATCGTTTTGTTTTGTTTTTTGTACAAAACTATTGTATTAAATGAGATATAATCTATCATAAATTACAAATACCAAAAAAGTGCTTCCAGTAAATTTCCAGACCAAGTAAATTTTTGTTATGAAAAAGCAAATTATATTCCTTTTGAGGGCCCTTTAAAACTCTTTAATACGAATGGTTATATGAATAAAAAAATACAACCTTTAGTGCTTGATTTTCTTAGATGAGTTTTTTTCTTACCGTCAACTAAAGCATTCATAACTTCTCAGAATTTTACTTCAAATTCAACTTCAATATAACCGTTGGAAAACTGAATCATTGCTTTTCTGACTGACACCAATAACTTTTGAATTTAACTTTTTTTCAAGCTTAAAATTGTATTTTTTCAATTGAAGGCACCAATTGAGGCAGCTCCAATTTTTACAGTATGAAGCAAATTCAAAAAAAAAAGTTTTAAAAATTCAGTTTTCACCGAAACCAAAAAATATTCAGTCTTGTGTCACGTAATGGGGTATCAAATACAACTGACCAGAATACACACAAATGCATGCGCTCTGGTGCGTGCAATGGAATTTTGAGTTTTGGAGCTCCGCTTTGATCCAAAGTGAATGAAAAACTCTTTGTAGGACCATTTTCTCCAGAATTAACCATATTTCAGTTTACAAAACATTTATTAATAAAGAAAGCACAACATTATTGGTATAATGCATCAATATGAACAGTTCTTCTTCAGTCTTCCAGCTCTCCCTCAGTCTCCTCAGGATCGTTTGAGGCATCTAACGTCAAGTGGTCCTAAAACCAAATTTCCTTTTGCCAACTTACTTTCTGACCAGCTCATTGACATCTTTAAACTTTTGGTCTTTAAGCGAGAGGAGACAATCATAAGCTTGATGAAGGTGGTCCAGTGTTGTGACACCTGCAAGTCCTTGGTTGCAAATTTGCGCATTATCGAAGAGTCATCCCTACGGCCACACTGCGTTGAATAATCCCTTTACAGATATATGGATATGCTTAGATCATAGAGGAATAGTTTGCACTTAGTTATGAAATATTTATTGTTTGATATCATTTGGAAGAAGAACGAGGCAGCTCCATCTGCCCGATTTCTCTGTAACTAGAGGGTGGAGCTGCTTCATTCTTGTACTAGACCCCTCAATTATAAAAATTCGTATTTGAGGTGCGAAATATGAATATCAACTTTGTTTCTAACTAGAACAATATTTACTACAACATTGCTAAGTTGGTTGGTCCAAATTGTACCCATACTTGTAGCTATCTTCCAAATAAAATATTTATTAAAATCCAGTCTGCTATCTAGTGTAATTATGTAATATGTTCATTATTTTGCCTAACTTTCTGTGGAAATTAAAGTTCCAATTTTCATTCGAGTTCTCTAACAAAATCGTAATATTAGGGAAACCTTAATTTGTGCTGAGCACTGAAAAGGTTAATTCATATTAACGAAAGGATTTCACTTAATTTAACATAGCACGAACAGATCTTAACGCAATACATTTCAGGAATGCAATGCTATGATAAAAGTACCTCTTGATTTCTCGTGACTACGTCCAGTAAAAGGAAGAAAAAAAAAACTTTATCTTCAAATCATCATTTGAGCTCTACATGTTCTCCTTATCGCGATCCCTTCACTAGAAATAATCGAAACGCAAACGTCATAAAGTTTAATAATAACCAGTGTACACATTTCTCTCCTTATATAGAGATCTAAAGATAGGCTCGGCCCTTAAATAGGTTTAACTTGATGGTTCAGTAAACATCAAGACCTAGCAGTACTTTGTAAGGAACTTAATAGGCTTACGTAAACATTTATTAAGGGAAACCTTTGTTAATAGGTGGAACTCGTAAGCTCGCATACGAAAATAATTAAATATTTTAACCAACAAATATACTTGCTCTGTTTAATAACGCAATATCTTACAAACCATATATGACGCAAGTTACCGAATTTCTAATAATTAAACCATTTCTCTGGACTAAAATTACTGAATTTTAAGAAGGAATATATTAATATTCCTGTTATTGTTGTTAAGCTGTTATTGTTGTAACAGCTTTAAGGAAAGGAAATTTTTTACTTTCACTAACCTATATGAAATATATTGAAAAAGAAAGTATTGCGATCGTGACAATTTTTGAATCTCAGTTTTCGACGAAAATACACTTTTTGAGTTCCCCTGAGTCCAAATAACCAAGTCCCGAAAAATGGTCTGTATGTGTGTCGATTTAACACATTTTTACAAATTTATCAAAAACGGCTCAAACTACTTTGATTAAATTCATTAAGTCTGTGTAAAATTAAGCATTTTTTAATATAATGTAGGTTTGATTCTCATTTGTGTTCTCTAACAGGGCTTAAATGGCTAACTTTCAAAATTAGTTTCCCCTAAAGTACCTTCAATTTTTTTTATTTAAAACAATTAACCATTTCAAATTGAGGTTTAATATAGTTAATATTTGAATATAAAATATGAAAGAATTTGGTAATTAAATAAATGAGAAATATGAGATCGTAACGGAGAATAGGGAGGAAACAAAGAAATACGGACGCGCCCCAGCTCACCCGCTTGAAGGATTAGATCAGTCTTCTATACATAACATGAGCTCAATATAATACGGACTCCAACAAAATTATGTGCATATACATAAGCGGTATATATATATATATATATATATATATATATGTAAGGGTACTTAAACAAATAAAAATATCCACAATGAAATAAATAAAAGCAGTGTCTATAATTTTTTCTTTCACTTCCCCTTTGTCTGAAAATACTTATTTCTGCTAAGAAGCGGGTGGTAAGTGAAAGCTGTGTGATGCGCGCACCGCATCAGATTTTTTTTTATTACAGCTTTGAAATCTTAAAAAAAAAGTTATATTCTTGGGAGATAAATTCTGTAGCATCCATATTCATTCTTCATGAATATTTTCTCTATTATATTATAAATATGATTAGATAAGACTGGGATTATTTAATACAAGGTGTAGGTAGGCGTACTCACCTTTTTTATGCTTATCACCTTATGTCCATGTGTCGTATATGTTATGTATTATAGTATATGTTGTTATTATAAGGTCATCAGAGTTGTGTGAGCTTTTATGGAAGAGAGATTTACGAAAGTTAGTCATTCAGTTGGAAATGTGTTTGCCATTCAAGCACATTATATATTTTTTGTTATAATTTATTCTCAGTTTAAAAATCCGCTTCGGGGCTGGTTGGCCAACATATTATTTTTACGTATTATATTACTGATGTGATGTTACGTGATATTGGCCAACTATTTGAACCACCATGAGCAAAACAACGATCTACAAACCTTTCTTCAAAATGTTACCTCATCTGACAACCGAAATGAACGGAAGCTCTATGATGCTGGAAGTACATTTGCATTCTGTTGATTAGAGGAACACCTTCTTTTAGTTATTTATTTATGCCCCAAAAAATAATTTAGTATTGAGGTAATCGAAACGGAGAAACCTCATTTCTGCAGGAGAAAAGTCACTGCTGCAGAAATGATATTTCTCCAAAGGATCGCAGGGGGAACGAGATGTGACTGCATTTGCAACGAGAGAATCAGAGAGGAATTGAGGATTCCACCGATGAAGGGTGTCCTAAAGACTCGGGGGCTTAAGTGGTTTGGGCATGTCGTCAGGATGGAAGAACACAGGGATCCATTAAAGTTTATGGACTATGTCCCCGATGGTAGAAACCACGTGGCAGACCGAGAATGTCGTACCTCGAATACGTAGACCGTCTGTGCAAAAACAGAAATAAGAATATACGCAAAGCCAGAAATCTTGCAAGAGTCAGGGAACATTGGCTATCCTGGTTAGACGCTTCCCCACGTTGAAAGGGGATGTTGGGGACATCGGGATTTTGTACCTCTAAGCCCTAAACAACAACAATTTTCTCATAGCCCTTGAATTTCAAATTGTAAAAACAAAAGTATTAATGTAGTCTCCTTTCAGGCGATTCTTCAAAATGATAGGACCATTTAAACAACCGATCGCAACACCCAGAACACACCACGTTCAATGAAAACTTATAATTCTAACGCCGAGATACTAATACGAAAATATATTTTATTTGTGAAATTTTTATCATGAAGTACCATTTGCCAAATGTACAAGTATTTGAAACTCATTTTCGTTTCAATACGTTAACTGTTTTGGTTAAAGTATTTTATCCCTTAGTATATGAACAGCTGCATAAGTAACTGGTGTCCTGAGATACTCCCATGTCTCTCACTACTACACTGAGTTAAAGTGGCTCTTCCCCTCCATTCGAAGACAATCTTTCCTAGGTACGTTCCTCTATCAAATCATCAACAATCATCGTCCTTCTTACGCCTAAATCTTTCGCCAATTCAAGTCCTCAGTCCATTCCTTTTCCACAAGATCTCGACCTTCCGACCTTTACATTCCTTCTCACCGATCTGCCTTATTCCAAAACTCCTTTATTGCTCGCTCTGTTAATTTCTGGAATTCGCTTCCTATCAAAAATTGGCATTCTCCCTCCCTATCTACATTTAAAACCCTCCTATTCTGATTTCTGTCAAAAAAAAAAAAAACAGTCAGATACCCCCCGCTAACCTTTTATTTACGTATAATTCATCACTTAAATACTCAGACAATTCTTACTATCAGATTCGACTTTCTTTTTCTTTTTTTTTTTACAGTAACACAGAGTTTATCCCTAAAAAGAATGTAATGTATTTTTTATTTTATTTTCCTTCCAAAAGTGTATATTAATGTTTTACCACTGTACATAGATTTAAGTGTCTTGGCATGGTTTTAAGTTTTATGAATATAGATTTTTTTTTTTGTATATATTATGTTTAAGTAATATTTTGTTTACTTATTTCTCTTCATTTTTACTTTCTATTTTGTTTTTAATTAGGCCAGATGTAATATTTTAATTTTGTACTTTTTTATTATTCTAAAGGGACTTTGTCCCAGAATAAAATTATTTTCTATTCTATTCTATATAGGATAAAGTACTGTATGTCATGCTATGTACTCTATTTTCATAAGAAATACTAAAAATAAAGCTAGTCAAGCAGTTTACTAAACGTAATTGCTTTCCTCAGACAATAAACTGCGTAGAGAAGAGTTATAGATCACAACTTAACGAAAAGAATTTAGAAATATTATTATTTATTTTTTGCCTTCCTTTTTTGACTGAGCACCCCAACTATTCTTCTCTTCATTATCCACGACAGTCAACCAATTACCAATTATGAAAAGAATTTAGGATATACTGTGAATACGTAACATCCACTTATCACTTCTTTCTTAAGATGAAAGCTGGTGATGGTGGCATTAGAAGCCGTAAGTTTTATGATGAAGATGTTACGACCCCCATCAAACCCTGAAGTTACGATGCCCATCCGTGCCCCTCTTCGGCTTGTTAGGATTTTCATCGAGTGGATTATTAAGGCAAATGATGCAAAATGATTTTCACAAATCACCATGATCGTGTAGCATTCAACGATTCGATTCCAACGGATGCAAATTTTATTCCAGAACCAATTTCATAATGACATGGAATCGGTCATCTCCATTAATGGCCAAAATCAACAAATAAGCGTAAGCTATTTTAATTCCCTTTTCATAACTTCAAAAATGTTGAAATCACTAATGGATATGACAGATGTAATATTGGGTTTTGATAGTGATAATTAATAATAAACCGTATTAATAAAATTTAATTTAGTTAATTATACAATTAATACTACTTATTTCACGTTGTCCAATTTACAAGAAAGTTTCAGTACAAATATTTATTTATTTTTTTTGGAGGAACGAGAAGATAAAGTAAATTTTATTCTAGGATATTTATTCCCATGAGATAACAAAAATGAACAATACTAATTGCATTTAGATTTGTCGAGCAGATAATTGCAGGAAAATAATAATTAGACTACAGTCATGTAGCATTGAAATTAAAATAAAAGAACAGCATTAAATAATAAGAAATTATAGGTAAATAAATGTCCTATTGTTTATATGTTTACAAATGTAAGCAATATAAATAATAACAGTGAAATAACTAGTGTTGCCCAAAATCGATCTTGGTCTTGCACTTTGACTGATAAAAAAAAAAAAGATTTTCTGAATAAAAGTTAAGGCAAAATAGTTGCTAATACTTCACAATTTTAGTTACTACATGTAAAGAATTGGTAAACCAATATACTTTTTGATTTAACTCTTCTAATTTTTCAATCGTTCTCGATTGGCAAACCATTTTATGCTTTTTTATTGGCCACCTAAGTTTTAGATATTTTATATTAGATATTATATTTTATATTAGATATTTTAGATATACATCCTAAGTAAAGCTTTTTTTTTTTAAATATTTTTATTGAGAGAAAAATACATTTTGCTTAAATTAAGGGCATTGAGTATTTGGAATGTATGAAACACATTGAACCATATATACAATAAAAGAAAAGAAAAAAAAAATTGGAATAACGGAATAAATCAACGTTAAATAAAAAAATTAAAAACACATTCATACTTTTAGTAAAGCTAGTAAAGTTTTCTAAAGTTTTGATTGAATTTTGAATTTAATATAGATTTAGTATCGAGGGAATATATATTACATTTTAATTTTTCAATAGGATTTTTACATTCCTCTTCGAATAATTCTTATATTCGTCAATGGTAAGTATCAGTTATACTTTGCTTTAAATGAATATATTAGAGGAATGTTTTCTCTTAAACAAACTATATACACACAGAATTTAAATATTAAATATACTTTAAATAGTTGATTTCAAATCCTAAATCATTAAGTATATTACCGGTTTTATACGGCCACTTGAATCACAAACAATATTTTCATATTTATTACTTACCCTAGCAAAAAAGTGGGATATTCTCTCGATATAGATTACATTGAATTAAATGGTAATGGCAGGACGAAGGAGGCCCATTATTGGGAGCCGACTATGCGGATTTCATGGCACATGTTGCACCATCACAATTTTTGAGGGGGGGGGAGGGACATTTGAATTTTCGATGGGGTAAATTTTGACGTAGTTATGAATTTTCGGATTGAAAAGTTTCAAATAAGGAGACTAAGAGAATATATGGAACAAACCTCAGAAAGTGTAATTGTGTACATGATTTACAGTACTGTTATTTCTAATGTTTTTAAGAATAGGAGAGCAATAAAATATCTTAGGGAGGAGGTCCATGCGCCATCGACTTTGGGGAAGGGGGAGATGGGCACCCCTGATAACCATGCTGTGACGGCAGGAGACAAGGTCCATGATGCACAACGGTCTCCCATATTCATGGTCGCCCACATGATATTGAAACGAGCAATTTTAAAGCCATTGTTGATCAAAATCCAACCCAATCAGTGCGAGAGAATGCTACGGCCTTTAATGTGTCGCACACAAGCGTACAAAATGTGTACAAGCTCGGCTATGTTTCCAGGCTTAATAATTGGGTCCATCGCATGATTTTTTTACGGTAATCACAAAAAAAATGTTATAACATCAATACGACTTTAGTTATCAATAAGAAATTTAGCAAGAATTGAGGGAAAAATAAACTACATAAAATGACATCAGCAGGACTTTTGTAAACAAACTACAAATAGAGATAAAAAATAAAAACCTATCAGGAGATTTTTTTTATTTATTCCTTATGTAGATATTAAATCAAAAAACATTTATAAGGCTTTGAAGAGCAGTAATTCAGCTTTCCAACGGATATAGTAAAATTTAATTTAGAGAACATCCTGAAGAGTTATGAATGATCCGAAGGATGTTGTCTTCCACCAAGACAACGCAAGGCCCCATGCCTCATTGGTCACTCGCAATAAATTGTTGAGCCTTGGATGGAACCTTTTGCCCCACCCTCCCTATTCACCAGTCCTAGCTCCAAGTGACTACTACTTATTCCGATATCTGCAGAACTCTATGAATGGAAAGAAATTCCAAAAGGAAGAGGACATCAAAAACCACTTGGATCAGTTTTTTAACAATAAACTTCAGACATTCTATGAACATGGCATTATGCAGTCAGTGGAAAGATAGGAATAAGTCATATCAAATAATGGTCAATATATTGTAGATTAAAATAAATTCTATGTCTGTAATACATTGAGTTTTATTTCATCATGAAAAACCCAAAGCAAATATTTGCCAACCCAGTATGTAGATAAAGTTGGATTTTTTTCGAATATGGATTGATGGGAAACGGGCTGAGTGTGACCATTTCAAGGTGAATGGATCATACATGTTACCGAGACTTCGTTGATGAGTCTTGTTATAATATTAATAAAAAAAACACTGGAAAATTTTAGAAGAAGCTCTGGAAACTGGAGGAATGGAGAATGGAGACCAAGTGAAGCGATATCGAGCGCTGGATCTGCCTGGTTTGATGTAATATGGTTGCGGTAACGTTTATTAATGACCATAGGCGGAACAGCAAAAGTGGGTAGACCGCAGGACCTCTGGGCCTTTCAGCTAGCGGGGCCTTCTACCACCAATCCACAACAATTATCAACCATGCCATATTTGTTTTATTTATTTTCAACTATTAAACATTTATTTCATAGACGAAAATATTAATTTTATTTCGTTATTTAAAGAGAGAAATGCTTGCTGACAAACATATCTACATATAGTCGGGGTCACATCATACGACGCGACACAACAAGAGCCAGACGAAACCAATATTACTGACATGAGCTCAGTCAAACTTTGCTTTTATTATAATATCCCTGTGTTTATATCTTTATAAATATGGATGCCGATAAAGATAGGTCGGGTACAGAGTTTGCGGTACATCTCTGAGAGTTATACATTAAATCAGCGGTGACCTCATTGATGGGTGCCGCAAATCCAGCAGGCCATTCCTTAACTCATTAATGGATCCATATATGAATTTCAGCCCATTTATTTATTCATCAATTAAACCAGCTTACTGATTCCATCGGATTTTGGGTTTTATGGATCCACAGTTTTTTATTTCGTCTCCTATAGAATTAGCGGTGAGTTTAGGAACTTGCCCATACTTACGTTGGTTTTCGTGTACTATTGATGTAAATAAACTTGGTAGGGTGAAGGCGTGTAATATGCAGATTATTTGACTTCTTGGCAATCATGACAACATACAGATCAAGTTTATTATTTTGAACTATTTAAAAAACAAATTTCATACGGCAGTGTGTATAATATAATTATATGGGATATTTTTTTTCTTTTTGTGTTACAAATCTTGTAGATATTTTGTAAGACTTGACAAGTCTTCTTCACCTCTGTCTATCTCGGGCCATTTCTTTCCAACTATCTGCCAGTAGTTCTGTTGCGTCTTTGTTGAATCGATCTATCCATCAGGTTTTCGGCATTCCACAACGTCTCCTGCCTACTATTCAGGCATCATTAATGTGTGTGTAGTGGCTTCCAGATGGATTGCCCCGAATTACCTTCCCGCCTGTCTTAACTTCTTTGCCTTAATATCACGAGATATTTATTGACTAGTTTCTGTAAGCAGTTCTTTTTGGATCCTTCTCCTCCGTGCGTTAATACACTGATCCTGGATAGCTCCGGTTATCGTTCGGAAGATTTTTCTCTCAAATATTTCAAAACTCCTTTCTAGGGAGCTGGTTAGTTTTCAGGTTTCACAGCATTGTATCAGAACCGGCTTTATCATAGAATTATACATCCTTATTTTGAGATTTTTTAGGATTGCAACACCTTTGAAAGAGAAAATAATTTTATAAATTATTAGGTATGTAAGTAAATAACTTTTTATAAGGTTCTATATAATTTGAAATTGATTACTTGCGTATAATTGATTGTTTATCAATGTAAATACATTTGTAAAGAATCCTTAAATGGTAAAGAAAATCATTTTCAAAGGTTATTTATATTTTTAATAATTATATCTAGAACTTGTAATATACCTTAAAGTTTTTGATATTTATTTGAAAATTTCCAATACAAAAATTTATATTATTATTTTATTTTTGCCTTTTGCATTATATAATAATAATAATGCTTTATTTATTCTGGGACGAGAGTCTCAGAGATAGAGAAACAAAACTACAGTGTAATTAAATAGTCATAATAAAAATTTAAAAACATATTAGTTACTTTCTAATTTCAATAAGTTAATGATAAAAAAATGAAAAAATAATGAAGAACGATCTTATAATTTATATACATATCTACAGTAGTATTATACAATTTTATGGGGACTTGAGGTAAAAATTGAGGTAAGAAATTATTGAAAAGGCGGGATTTAAATGTAGGAAGGGTATCGGATTGACGGTTGTGGAAAGAGATGGAGTTCCATAGGGATGAGGATCGGACAATGAACGCTCTGTCGAAAGCAGCAGTTCGGTGAGCCCTTATGTATAAATCACAAGACCGGGAACGAGTATTGATTGAACGAACAGAGGATTTGAATTGAAAAAGCTCGGAGATGTATGAAGGACATTGGGATTGGATGACTTTAAAAAGGAAGGATACCAGGAAATACTTACTACTGTAATAAGGCTAAAACCACTTCAACTCTGCATAAAAACGGGAAACAGAGGCTTCCCTTGGGATCCCGAAGATGAATCTTACAAAGCAATTTATCAAACGTTGTAGTTTTGCCTAGAGATACACAGAAACGCCCCCATATACCGTACAGCAATGGTCAAAGTGGGGGAAAATGAAGGAAGAGACTATGAGCTTACGTGTTTCAAGGGGAAATAGGTGACGGGAGTAATTTAGACGTTTTAAGGTGGTAATGGTACAGCGGGAGATATTGGATACATGGTTTTTCCAGAAAAGCGTTTGATCAAAGGTTATTCCAAGATTTTTTATGGATGGATGAAATTTGATGGAGTTATTATGTAGGAATACTAGAACAATTTTAAGGAGGTGATTGGAGACTATTAAGATTGCCATCGTATTTTCCGCATTCAACTTCAACTTGTTAGCTCTAGCCCAGTCGCAAATCCTATCCAAGTCTTTTTGAAGTTTTTCTGTGGCTGCTAATAGGTCGGAGGACGGGAAGGACAGACATATTTAGAAATAATCTGCATAGATATGTTATTGGGAGTGTTCGATCAGGAGGGGAAGGTCGTTTATGTAAATAGCAAACAGAGTAGGAGACAGAGAGGAACCTTGAGGGACACCACAGGAGAACGGTCTTAGATGGAGGTTGAACTGGGACGACTACATACTGAGAACGATTTGAAAGGAAGGATTTGAACCAACCTAGGGCACTGTTAGATAGAGGAAGACTCAGTAAAGAGGATGTTATGGTCAACTGTGTCGGCAACAATGTCATATCACACATTGATCAAGTCCATCGCTACTTCACCTACGTCTGGATGACGGATCATATAAGTCATTCAGATAAGGAGTTTTCCGGAGAACGTTTTAAAAAGATATGTAATAAGAAATCATATACGTCTCTGTTACGTATTTAATTTTCAACTTAAAAGAAATCATACGTTCTTCGAAAATTTTTAGAAATTCAGCTGATTTATGACGCGCCAATTAGGCTTTAAATATTTTTGCGAAATTAATAAACAATGCCATCACGGACAATGTTATTGCATTTCATATTTAGGAGTTGCGCGTGTTACCTTACCACCGCCAGTTAAATAATGAGTGATTTGCGTGCATTCATTGTATTACAGAGAGATATTATCTGTTATATGAAGCATTGATTAGAACCCAATCAAAGAAAATTAAGAAAGAAATCATTATTCATCTGATTTATTCAAACAATAAAATCATGGTAACCTTTCCATCTACATTATTATTATTCGACTTTGTGCACATCATATTTTCTATTTTCTCTGCTTATTTTTGTAAAAAAAAAATTTTATAAACTTATATATTTTAGATACATAGTTGTAATTAGAAATCTTGATTTTTGTTTGTATAAAGAAATAATAGGAATCCTATGAACGTATGGTCATTTTTTTATCTAAAATGTTTTATATTTTCTCACGATTTTCTTCTATACATATATATATATATATATATATATATATATATATATATATATATATATATATATATATTTATATATATATATATACGATAAAAAAAAAAATATATATGATAAAAAAAAAATATATATATATATATATGTATTGAAGAAAATCGTGATAGAATATAAAACATTTTACATTAAATAGAAGGAAAGAAACAACAATAGAAACATTTTTTTATAAACTATCTTATTGAGTAATATTATATGTATATATACACACACACACACACACACTGGGTGTTTCTTAATTGCACGGCACTATTTTAGGTATATCTTCACTGACACAAAATAAACAAAAAAGTTCATATTAACATATATTTCAAACTCATTTATTAAACACATATGAAAGGTTAAAGATTTATTATTTATTTACTACATTAAGACTGACTGTACAAAGTTTAACGTTTTTAATATTAAATAACAGGTTTTATTCACCTGATAAACAAATGAACGATAAGCAATGACAGTAGTTGCTCATCTGTTTGTCTAGTATTGTGTGTTTTAGTGTGAGTGGATCGGATCGTGGAAGCGGCAGTAACTATCAAGCACCATCCTGATGCTATACGAAGAGCCAGAGAAGCATGGATTCGTCGTGCTGAACGTTGCAATAAATAAAAATATAATAACCTAAAAATAAATAAAATAGAACACATACGTACCTAAATACACTATTTACAATCAAGCGAAAGAACTCCGAGCCAGAGTTGTTCCTCCAACTGTGAAGAGAAAAACATGACACCAGGAGATCCCTGCACTTCTCTCTCAACAGCGTCACTAGGGCTAAACCCAGTGGTGATAGAAGGAGAGTGCTTTAGCCACATACACTTATGTCGTGAGTGGGGAATCTGGCCATTGCCAGAACTCCAATATTTACAAATTATAAAAGGCCGCGGGGCCACTGCCGTTTTAAACTTCTTGGAGGACTATAGGGATAGGTGGTGTTGGATAGGGATTGTGCAAAGGGATTCAGATGATAGGTAAGGTTCTGGTGAAATTTGGAGAATTCTGCTGGGATAAGGTCGAGGACAAATGGGATATTAAGGTGATGGGTGTAGGGTTTTATTGGTTACATAGAAAGGAGCATCGGCTATTGTTCGAAGGTCTTTGGACTGGAAGGATTGGATATATTAGATGTCAGAGAATTTTGCTGGGAAACGTAAGTATTAGGATAGGAAAAAAAAACTTAAGTTGGTCACTTATAAATACGGATTAACTCCTAAAATATTATATATATATCTATATATATGTGTGTGTGTGTGTGTGTATGTCGTCATTGTTCTTAAAAGTACTTACATCATTATTTCTAAAACAGGAATTAGGTTTCTTAAAACCTTTATAAGCAGGCTAATATTTGTTTCAAGATTATTCAATACAAAACAAAACATTATCAGCCCTTCTTTGACATAAAATAATAATTTATAACTTCTACGGAACCAGAACCTAGTGACCTGTTTGATATCTATATGGTTGGTATGATTTTCTAAAATCTCCAATTTGGATGAACTATTTTATAGCATTGAACTTAACAATTTTATTTCAAAAATGTTAATACCATATATTAAAATAATATATTTTTTTAAATCTATATGTTATTATTTCAATCATGCTATAGTGTACTATAAATCTGTTTCACATGAGATATTGATTTAGTTCTCTTTATCTACTTTTAATGTCCTATGTAAGTGCGTGACCAATGAGCTTCAACAGTAGAATGACAAAGTTAAATAATATTTTATCATCGTCAATCTCATGGTATTCAGTCCAACTGCTACATTTTTTTTATTTTTTTGTTTTATCAAATGCATTCTATGAAACTTTTTTTTTTTATAGTGACCAATTAGAAAAACTTTGAAAAATGTTATCCATTGCATAAATACTCTAATTCATTTTTATACTCTACACATTTGCAACAGTTCGATTCAAACCGTATGGGCTGCATATTCGCCTTTTGATCACTCCATAACAATAATATTTACATATATCACAAAATAAAAAAATTAAAAATAAATGTAACAATAAAATTTCGAGTCGTATCTATTTTAATCTGTGAAAGGAGGAATATAAATTATGTTATCGTGAAAATAATTCAATCTAGTGACGGGTGTATTTATAATTACTCATTTTTTTTTAATGCCGTTAATTTATATTTATGAGCTATAGCCTTAAATTCGTATTCATGCCCAATCGGTAATTAAAACTAACTTTGGATACAACATTAAAGCAACCTTCATCGTTTAGCTCTTTTTTTTTACAAGTAACATTTATAAGGAAGGGGATATTTTATTTCAGGCAGGGGTTCCTATCCCTCCCCCAAGGTCGATGGCGCAAGAAGCTACCGCCCTCCTTACAAGATATTTTATTACTCACCTTTTCTCAAAAATAGAGAAAGCTAAAGTAGAATTAGAAAAATTGTAGATCATATACATTTGCTGCTGCATGTTCCATTTTTCTTCTTGGATATTCCGTCCTTTAGTCCGAAAATCCATAACCCCGCTGAAATTTGTTCCCCCCCCCAAAAAAAAAAAAATCGAAAACTCGTCAATATATGCCCCCTCAAAAATTGTGATGGCCATGATACCCCTTTCTGATTTCAGCAATAGCCATAATCAAGAAAATGAAAACCCTCATTCCACAATAAATAAATATTATCAATACCATTTTAAAGAAATGCCTCAATATTGCAAATAAACGTTTCTATGAAAAACAAAAAAAATAAGTTACATGCTTTTGACCACACGACAGAAGTAAAAACATCAATAAGGAGAAATTATTAATATAAAATATGAATGATAAATAATAGCCTATTACAGAGAGCATAAAATCCAGAACTCCCTCGCTTACAATATGCAGGTCGAATTTTTAGTTTTTGTGACATTTTAATCCATGTCTTCAATAAAACTCGTTATCATTTGGTTTTTGAGGTTATTTTTTCCCTTTTCGGTGTGGCGTTAGGATATTTTTAAATATAGCTTATTACAAAGAGGACTAAATGATGAACATTCCCCTCTGTTACAATATGCAGGTCCGATTTTCAGTTTTTGAGATATTTTAATCCATGTGCAAAAACAGTTCAATTAGTTGACTTCAGCCGACTTTACCTGAGCGTTACAAACCAAGAGATTCGACGGCTCAATCACTCTCTACAAAAAAAGTGCAAAATCTGAGGATTTTTCACTTCAAAAAAATATCGCTTACAGTTCAGTACGTAATTTTATGTATGTATTCCAGGTATCATAATCCTGGAATGGTCGCTGAAAAATAGTGTACAAATCGGGAAATCTTTGGTCCGACAAAGCCTCAAATATGCTTCATCGGATTAAAGACATTTCATTATATTTCAAGCAGCGTGTGCTGCTTTAGCGGAATTCCGTTCACTGAACACTTGATAAGTTAGAACCAGTTGTTATTGAAAATTGGGTCAAAATACCGCAAGAGTTCGTTAATAACCTCTTTGAGTAAACGGGAAAGTAATTAATCAATGCAATTCATGGAGGAGGCAGCAGCACGTGCTACTAAGTTAATTTTAATATTAATTATAGCGTTTATTATACTGTAAGAAATTTATTTATCAAATATATATAAATTAAATAAGAAATAATGTTTTCAACAAATAAAAGTATTTTTAATAATTCCTATTTATATGCAGATATCATATAATTAATTAAAATCTTATAAAATTGTTGGTAAAAAAAAACAGATATAGTCCGTGGTACAGACCCATTTTTATCTAATTATTAACATCCGGCTGAAACTTCGTAAATACCATCACCTCATCGTAACCTACAAATGTTTTATTTACGAAAATTCTCGAAATTGGGGCGTTATCAATCTGGAGGTTAGCAAACTTTGTCCATTTAATTAGGTACTAATAACTCGTAAATACCCATTTGTTTTCCACTTGAATCGTAAGATAGACAACTTGAGCACAAAGTCGAGAAAAAAAGGTGGCCTTCAAAAATATTATTGTGTTATATATTGTGCCGTTTGGCCTATATAACCTCGTTATTTTGACATTTTGGTGATATAGGTCACGCCAAACGAATCCATATTTTTGAGGGCCACCTTTTTTCTCCACTTTGTGTTCAAGTTGTCTATCTTACGATTCAAGTGGAAAACAAATGGGTATTTACGAGCTTTTAGTACCTAATTAAATTGACAAGGTTTGCTAACCTCCAGATGGATAACGGCCTAAATCCGAGAATTTGCGTAAATACAATATTCGTAGGTTACGATGAGGTGATGGTATTTACGAAGTTTCAGCCGGATGTTAATAATTAGATAAAAATGGGTCTGTACCACGGACTATATCTTCATAAAGCTAGATATAAAATTTCGTTTTTGTTTTTAACCATTTTAGAAGATTAGTAATTAGTATTAATTAGATATTTGCACATACATAGGAATTATTAAAAATACTTTTCTTTGTTTAAAAATTATTTAATATTTAATTTATATTTATTTTTTAAATGAATTTCCTACAGTATAATAAACGTATAATAATAAATATAATAAAAGTATAATAAATAATTAAAATTAACTTATCCCCATAAAATCATGTTATTATCGATCTAAATATATTAACAACAGTAAATAATACTCAAACTTTTCTACTTAATAATTTATGTTTTTTATTTAATTTTTTATTTTTATTTTATTTTATCAGTCATCCTAGATTTCTTTTAAGAAATATTTTTTCTACCAGTTTATTCCTTAATTTTTGGTATTTAAAATCAATTCAACTGTTTAGTAGATTTCCTGTTATATTTATTACATAAATAACAAATCTGACTATATTGAACCATTAACTATATTCCGAGAAAATTTTATATTTATTTTCAACAAAATATAATCAAGATTTTTGACCCTCTTCCTGGTTGCTATGACGTTATTTTATAATTATAATAAATATTAAAAAAATCTGAACCAGACTAGAAATGAATAAGGCCTCTCTCGACGTAGCGAGAACAAGGCTTTTACGGAAGGAAGCCCCAGGAAGTAAGGAAATCGATTGCTTGAAGAAGAAAAGCGATTGGAAATGAGGAGGCACCAAACTTAAGGACTGGAAGACCAACTGTTATTCTTCTGCTCGACAGCACCAGATTGAATTCTCAAATATTTACAATGCTTATCTAAATTTTATAATTATATATATATATATATATATATATATATATATATATAGAATAGAATAGAATAGAAGAATCAACTTTATTCTGGGACAAAGTCCCTTAAGAATAACAATTTTGTACATAAAAATTAACAATCCATCTGGCCAAAATACATATTACAATAAAAAAAATAACTAAAAACTAAGTGATAGCAGAAGTATTTACCTTATTACATTTACATTACAGAACGTGACTAGACATCTTTTCCATGCTCAAAAGAGAATGTATATTTATATACTAATGATAAATAGAGAAAAATGCAATTTTGTTACATAATAAATGGCTACCCACCTTCTGATTGAATTGTAAGGAGGAATTGGAATAGGAGGGTTCTAAATATGCATAGGGATGGTACATGGCGGATTTTAAGTGGGATGAAATTCCAAAAGGTAGTGGAGCGGACAATAAAGGAGTGTTGAAAGGAGGCAGATTTGTGAAAAGGGGTATAAAGGTCAGAAGGACGAGATCTTGTGGAGAGGGAGTGGATAGATGACTTGAATTGAAGGAGATTGAATGCGTAGGACGGACGATGATTATGGATTATTTGGTAGAGGAATGTAACAAAGAAATATTGTCTTCTGAAGGAGGGGAAGAGGCACCCTAACTCGGCGTAGTAGTGAGATACACGAGAACGTCTCGGGGTTGATTTGACAAATCTTTCTAAGCTATTCATAATTCTTTTCAATCTGTCTCCAAGTTTTATTTAAAAAATCGTTTTTTTTTACCTGTCTTGGGCTTGGTCTTGCAACAGATGCAAAGTGCAAGACGAAGACCGATTTTGGGCAACACTAGTGCAAGTAGAAGGTGCTGAGGCATCAAGGCTCTATATTAAAACATTGAAGATTATCCTATTGTTAAATAAAAAAATAAAAAATCAATCAAGACGTCAGTGAACAGCAAGAACATTTTATAGTTTATTGAATAATTATTAAGTGACCTAAAACCCAATTTAAATAATTATGTTTAAAAAAAATATTTATATATAGTTATATACAAGAGAATAGAATAGAAAATAATTTTAATCTAGGACAAAGTCCCTTTAGAATAACAAAAATGTACAAAATTAAAATATATCTGGCCAAATAAAAACAAACATACAAAGTAAAAATAAAGATAAGTAAGTAAAGAAAATATTAGTTATACACACTATATACAACGTAATAAAAAAATCTATTTACAACACTCTTGAAACCATGCCAAGACACTTAAAATTATGTACAATGGTAAAATATAAATATACACTTTTAGAAAAAATAAAGAATACATTACATTCTTCTTAGCAGTAAACTCTGTGTTTCTGTTGAAAAAAAAAAAAGAAAGTCGAATCTGATAGTAAGTATTTAAGTGATGAGCTATATGTAAATACATCATTATGAATAATATGTAATTTTACATAAAAGGTTAGCGCGTATCTGACTGTTTTTGGGACAGGAATTGGAATAGGAGGGTTTTAAATATCGATAGGGAGGAAGAATGCCGAATTTGGATAGGAAGGGAATTCCAGAAATTAACAGAGCGAGCAATAAAGGAGTTTTGGAACGAGACAGATCTGTGAGAAGGAATGTAAAGGTCGGAAGGTCGAGATCTTGTGGAAAGGGAGTGGACTGAGGACTTGAATTGGAGAAGGTTGTAGGTGTAAGAAGGACGATGATTGTTGATGATAAGATAGAGGAACGTACCTAGGAAATATTGTTTTCGAATGGAGGGAAGAGCCACTCTAACTCTAACTCAGTGTAGTGGTGAGAGACATGGGGGAGGGGGGGGGCACCAATTAGAAATCTCACGCAACTGTTCATTAGTCTTTCGCAACTGTATATATATATAGATCAATACGAATTCAACCTCTGTCGTTTATGAATTATAATTCGTTGTATTAATTTATTTGTTGGTAAAATTATTCGTAAAAATCAACGTTGATTAATTCTATGTATTGTAAATAATCAAGACTTCATTGAAGAAATAAATCTATAAAACCAAATTAAGGATTCGTTAATTGGTAAGAAAATATTCAGTACAGTGAAACCTCGATAAGGACCTCCCTCTTCAAGGGACACCTCTAATTAAAGGACAATTTTAAATGTACTGGAGTAAAAAAAAAAAACAATCCCTTTGAAACTTCTTTTTAAGAGACGCTCTGGATAAGGGAAGCGGGCAAAGAAAATAGGTTTTAATAACCCTCCATAAAGGACAGCGTAATGTTTCTTTGTTTTTCCAAAAATGTGTCATAGTCCGAGGTACAGATCCATTTTTTTTTCAAATTAATAACATTTTTCTAAACTTCCTAATGGTTTCATCTCATCGTAACCTACAAATTTTTTTTAGATATTTCCAAAAATCCAAAACTATGAATTTTAAAACAGTTTAAGAACCTCATTCAATACTTTGGTTATGTTCTTTTGAGTCATGAATTTTATGCAACGGATATCAGGGATATCATTCAATTCTGAATCGAGGTTTTTAAAATTCTCAAGCTGTGAAATACATGAGCTTAATTTATAAAAGATTATCATTATCTATTTAGTTAATGAAATTTACAACTGTATACAAATAGAACTAGTAAATATGCACAAATTCGAAATAATGACATGAACAGGCTTGAAGAGATACTAGCCACTAGTAGCACTCCCTAAATAATTTTAGCTAAGAAGATCACGAAGCCATCTCCTTTTCAGACGCCTAGGAGGATTGTCAGGAATCAAGAAAGAAGCAAGGCTAGAAACAAGTGGATTCAGATGGGACTAGAGTTTATCATGAAAGGATAGGTATCTGGCTCGGGATAAATCAGCGACATAGGGTACATTAAGGCCTTTATGAATGGTTTTATCTGTGATAAAGTATGGAGCACTAAGGATTTTGGATTGTAAGGATTGGATACGATAGGAATTCGATGGTTTAGTGGAGCCCCAAAGCTCAACTCCGTATGTCCATATAGGTCTTATTATAGTTATGTAGATAAGTCTTTTGTAATTAATTGAAAATTTAGAGCGTTTGTCTAGTAAGTGTTGGAGCAGTCGGAAACATTAAAGATTATTTAAAAAAAAAAGAAAAACTTATTTCTGAAAAATGAATTAACAATTACCGGTTGGGTTTTTAGTACATCGGCATTTTCCCAGAAACTATGTTATTACTAAATAAAGAATAATTCACCAACCCTTCAATTAATTGCCCACTTTCAAATTAATATTTATCCCCGTTCTTTTTAATCTGGACAAGCCATTGTTTCAAATACATTAGTTAATTGAATTATTTCTCTACCTCTATATTGGAACAGTCATTTTATATTTCTAAAATATAATATTGAAATTCTTTAGCAGCGATAAAAAAAAACAAGAAAAAAAACTAACATATATTTCATTTCAATTTAATATACATTCAATTTAAACAAACCTCGCTTCATTGGTAGATATTTCAATTTCAGGTATTTCATTTGGAAAGACATTTTCATTATTAACTGATACTTTTTTTAGAAATAAATTCTTGTTATTGGTATTCTTGTATATATATATATATATATATATATATATATATATGGTATATATAACTTCGCGTATGGTTTCATCTTATTGTAACCTATATGAATTTTTGATCGATGAAAATTATCAGAAATTTGGCAATATCTCATAAAATCAGTTAATTTAATTAGGTACCGAAAATTCATAAATACTCATTTCATTTACACTGGAATCGTAATATAATTTGGATGCAAAGTCGAAAAAATAAGATGACATACAAAAATATTGGGCCATTTGGCTTATATAACCTCGTTATTTTGACATGTTGTGGGTGGAGGTCACACCAAACAGCCAAATATTTTTTGACAGCCACCTTTATTCTCGATGTTTTAATCAAATTATATTACTATCCAAGTGTCAATCAATTTAGTTTTTTGGCAAAGTTTGCCGATTTACCAGAATTAAGACGACCCATTCCTTTAATTTCCGTTAAGTAAAAAAAAATTGTAGGTTACGATGAGATAACTATTGACAAAATTTTAGGCCGATGTTAATAATTTATTAAAACAGGTCTGTACCGCGGAGTGATAATTACTTTACCCAACATGATAAAACCAGTATAATAAACAAGACCTTGATTCTATTTGAAGAAGTAGGGCTTCAAGTACGAATGTTAAGGTTTTCGTTTCATCTATAGTCAAATTCATAGCCACTTTTCCTATGCATCCATATTTTTTTACCGATGTCAAAATCTTACGGATTAATATTTACCAGTCTTTTCCAGGAAAATCGGCCAAAATCTAGGAGGTTTATCAACACTCAAAAGCATGCAACGTTATTTCTTCCTCTTCTCCTTTTCTTACCTCCACTGTATTGTATACAGTGGTCTCAAAATAAACATTTTACGGAAATATAAGTAGTAATATAGATGTATAATATATCGTAGGGAAGATAAACATCTCAGAAAGATTAACTTATAATTATTGTGGTTCATTATGTCAATTGTATATATTATACAATTGGAAACAAACCGTTATGGTTGTGACCTCACAATGTCAACTATCCTGAAAAAACCTCTTCATTCCGGTCCCAGGATTGTTTTTTATTGTATTTATTTTTACTTTCACTTACGTATATATATATATATTTTTTAATTTGTTCTTCCCTACCTCGCCTTTTAGGCTATACGGGATTTTCCCGGGCCGGGGTGTGAGGGCGGGGAATTTAAAATCCCCTCCGGCACCGGGACGCGAACTCGTACTTTTCAAATCATCTCAAATCTCTGTTATCCGGTTGCCAGGCAACTAGCGGTGCTGTGCACACGCTTTAGCCCATTCGAATACCCCGCCCCTTCACTTACGTATATATGTAATATATAGTAAGGGTGTGTATATATTTAATATATAGTAAGGGTAAGTATTGCGACCGTGAAAATTTTCGAATCTCAGTTTTCAACAGAAATACATGTTTTGAGGTCCCCTGAGTCCAAATAACCAAGTATCGCAAAATGGTCTGTGTGTGTGTGTGTGAGTGAGTGTGTGTGTGTGTGTGTGTGTGTGTGTGTGTGTGTGTGTGTGTGTGTGTGTGTGTGTGTGTGTGTGTGTGTGTGTGTGTGTGTGTGTGTGTATGTGTTAACAGTCTAGCTCATAAACGAAAAGTAGTTAAGTATTTAAGGTTTGTAAATGAGCCGGATGTGACTTTTTCGTTAAAATCTTCTAACCGGAAATGCCACTTTATATGAACGCTGAAACACATTTTTACAATTTTCTCAAGAACGACTCTAACGATTTTGATCAAACTCGATGTATCATTGTATGATTAAGTGGTCTTTAATATCATTTAGGTTTTATCCCCGTTGATGTCACTTTACAGGGCTTAAATGCCCAATGTTCATATATGTCTTCCTCTAAAGTACCTTTAATGTTTTTTTTTTTTAAATTAATCATTTCGTATTATTCAGAGTTACGAAAAAATGATACATATAACTTTTGAAAGAATTTGATAAGTTAATAAAGGAGGAAAAATATAAAAATGCAGGAAAACCTGCGTTGCTATAGACTGTAGCGCCTAAACGAATGTACCGATTTCAATGAAACTTCGCTAAAGTCATTTTCTCGAAACAATATAATAATGTCGAAAGAATGATTGATTGATACAGCTTATACACTCTATGTACAATAAATAAACAGCGAACTAATAATACTAAAAGTAAATGTATATAAACTAAAAGAAACTAAACTAATTAAATACACAAATGATTTTATACAACATTTACAAAATTCTTTCACTCAAAGGAAAGAAAGACAGGATTTAAGGAGATCCCGGCGCCACTCACTCAGCCGCATTACTGGTATTAAGGACCAGTGGAGGCTAAGTATTACTTATTATACATTCTTTTCTTGATACTTGTCTATATTTAGTACTGTATGCAGGGTCTCAGTTCTGGGTAATGGCCAAATCCTGGAGGTTGGTTCTGGACAGAATTTCCAGCAAAAAAGTTCTTTTGAGGATTCCGAAATGAAAAGGAATAAAGACCAATTTTGTGTTGTTTTTTTTAAGGCGGTAAGAAGGAATTGCTCAAAAACTGGTTTCCAAATATTTAAATTCTAAGTACAGCATCGTAAAGCATAAAAAAATTCTTTGAACAACTAGTGATTACATTTACAATGGTCAATGATAAAACTCAATTTCAGGAGAACTAATAGCGCAAAGGCCTACCAATGCGCTGAATCGTTTCACGAATCGGAATTACAGAGAGAGATATGCTACTAGCATATGGGTATTGTAATTGCAGTAGTACAGCGGCCATATGAAGACCTCCTGAAAGTCCGTTTTATTATTGACCTTAATTTAATCACCATCTTCTTAAAAACATTTTGTCTTTTTCATAATGGTTTTATCAGAATTTAATGATATTAAACAGTTTTTGAACAATTCCTTCATATTCAGTAAAAACTGGGACCACCTTTTTATTAAAAAAAAAAATCTTAAAAAACACCAAACTGGTGTTAACTCCTTTTCCGTTCAGAATTAGACCATGCATCAAATGATATTTTGTTGAAATCACTCCTCTCCCTCCCCCCCCAAGATGTTGGCCATTAAGAACCAAGACATTACCTGTATACGTTATATAAGTTATAATTGTGGGGGTACGAAGTGCACCTGGGTCATGAAATAAACTGAAGACAGAGTCAGAAATGACTAGTGTTGCCCGAAATCGGTCTTGGTCTTCGCACTTCGCAAGACCAAGACCAACACCGCCTATCTGTTGCAAGACCAAGAACAAGACTGGTAAAAAAAATCGTTATTTGAATAAAACTTGAGGCAAAATAGTTACTAATACTTGACAATTTTAGTTATTATATGTAAATAATTGATGTAACCAATATACTTTTGAATTTAAATCTTCTAATTTTTCATTCAGACTTAGTTATGTTTCTCATTTCTAAAAAATACAGTAATATCTCTCTATTAATAAGCCAATAGGTAAATACAAGACTGTTACGAGAGATTTGCGCAAGAGCAAGACCTAGACCAAGACTGAGTTTGCAAGACCAAGACTCGTCTCGGTCTCGCATTTGGGCAACACTAGAAATGACACCCGAGGCCCAAAAGTTAATTACTTATAATCACGCCCGACTTTTGAAAACAGAGAGTTACACGTTATAATTTTAAAATAGTAAAAATAGTAATTGTTCAAGTTTTCAGCTAAGATTTTTATTATTATTTTTTTTTACCTCGCCTTTTAGGCTATACGGGGTTTTTCCCAAGCCAGGGGGTAAGAGCGGGGGGTTAATGCCAGAGTTAAAAGACCCCCTTTGTACCGGTACGCGAACTCGGTATTATTTTATCACTAATTATATTATTTTAAAAATAAGTATTTTCAGACAAAGGGTAAGTGAAATTAAAAATTATTGACGCTATATTTATTTACAATCCATTGTGGATATTTTTATTTGTTTAATCACCCTTATACATACAAATTTTAATTTTGATATCGCTGTATTCTATACAATTAAATATGAAATAATACCAACGACAGCATTTATGAAAACCGCATATGTATATGAACATAATATTGTCGGAGTCGGTATTATATCAAGCTCATGTTACATATGGAAGCCTGGGTAAATCTTTCGGGCGAGCTCGGGTGAGCTCGGCCCAGCTCGTATTCATTTGATTCCTCTATTACAACTATTATCCGTTACGATTTCTTATTTCTCCTTTAGTTAATAATCAAATTCTTTCATATTTTATATTTGACTGGTTTTTATATCAAAAATTAATGTTAAATGGTTAATTATTTCAAATAAAAAAAAAGTCAATATTGAAAATTAGCCATTTAAGTCCTAAGATAAAGAACGTCAATGAGAATAAAACCTACATTGTATTAATAACTGCTTAAGAATACACTGAAATACTGAGTTTAATCAAAAACTTTAGAGAAGTTTTTTATAAAATCGTAAAAATATGTTAAATCCATTATATAAAGTACCACTTTCGGTTTGCTGATTGTAACGAAAATGTTGCTGTAACATCGAAAGCTTATCAAAACCTTAAATATGCAATTTAACTTTCATACGACTTTTTTTTTTAGAGGTAGACTGATAAGGTGAATACAAACACACACATATATAGGTACATATAGGTGAGTGTCATTATACACTGACAGGCAAAAAATTCCAGCCACTCGATTTTTTCATGTTTTTATCTAAAAATATTTCTGCTTTGGATTGGTCTATTGTTTTTAATGAATAAATAGGTAATCTTTTTGTTTGTTTTCAATTAGGAATGTTAATATATAGGACAATAACCCTTAATCCTTAATTCAATGAAATGATTCTAGATTCCAATATTTACTTTCTATGGAATCGAAATGTTTTTTTCAGTATCATTAGTTCAGTGCCGTTTCTTGCAGCATATTTCTTAGTCTTCGGCTTTTAATTTTTTCAATATTAAGTTGCGCGTGGTGTGGCACTTATTGATGATGGACTTTCCATTAGATATGCAGCTAATGCCATCGGAGTTCCATATGAAACTTTACGAGACGCCGTCAGGCGTTTTCGGGAAACTGGTTCTTACAATAGAAATCCCGGTTCTGGACGGCCTAGGGTAACAGAACCACGGGATGACCGGTTTTTGAATTTTACGAAACCGGCACCTTACCGTTGTTCAAACGATTCATCTGCTCGAAGAAGTTCGAGGTGTGCAAATGTCTGAACGTACCGCTCGGAGAAGATTAAATGAGTACGGATTAATGGCTTTTCGTCCAGTGAGAGGACCAGAGTTGACCAGAACTCACAGAGTAACACGGCTGGCTTTTGCTCGAGAACACAGCCATTGGACTATGGACGAATGGAGTGCTTTTTACAGATGAGTCAAGATGCGCTCTTCGATCTCCAGACGGGCGTGAAAGGATGTGGAGAAGAAGAAACGAAAGATATGCAGCCTGTAATTTTTCCCAGAGCCAACCTTTCCAACGTGGTTCCTTAATGGGTAACAAGTAGGTGGAATTTCTTGCCTGTCAGTGTATATATAATATATACATAAAATAAAAAAATGTTTTATTATTATTTTTTATATAATTGAGTTTGGAGTGGAAAATATATAGTCCACACTATTCTCATAACTTGCAATAATTTTGATTAATATTTTCTGAAGGTTTATTAACTTCATTTATTAAAGAAAATAAACAAGTTCTACTGAAATCCGGGTGATGATGGAATGTTGTGAGATGCATCGCAGTAATTTTTTTTATATTTTTATAAATTATATACGAAAAGATAAAGAAACAAAGCACATATGGCTGAAGGAAATTCGAAAATTTTCCATAGAACTAAGGGCATTATGCAAAGCATCGCGAACGTGATAAGTATCCCGAAGTTGGTTGCGGTCCTTTGCGCCCCATGATAATGTTTAACTCACTCAGGTCGGAATATATTGTACGTTTTTGAGTACCAATTTCAGGTCCGTTGCTTGGAAAATTAAATTTATAATATAATATCCTGTATTTGAAAACATAAAAAAAGTTGCAAGGTAATTACTATCATTAACAAATTCATATTATTACGGTCTTTAATTTAGAAAAATTGTTTCAGCAACAAACTTGCCGGACGCTCAGTGGAGATGGTAAGGTTCCCAAAAAAAAAAAAAATAATAAATAATAATAACAATTAAGTCGATTAAATATTATTAATTATCTAACAGGCGCCAAGCTATTTAATTTTTGGAAAATAGCGAAAACCAAAAAAAAAAAAATTCAGACGTGTAGCGAGCTACGAACTCGGGACCGATGTGTTTAAATACATATGTTAATTGACCTTGTAACCTATCGAACCTTCTTACTTGGTTAATATTGATTTTTCCTAATCCCTAGTAAAGTGTTTTACAATTGCTTATTAAACCTTTAAAAAACAACGACAATATTCAACTTACAACATGCAACTTACAACAAACACCAGTTTGATTTTAAAAATGCCAAAATAATATATAAGGAAAATAGTAGTAATAAAAAAAAATTATAAAGTCTATATATATTACTAAAAATTTAAAGAATTCCGTTAACAATCATACAGATGTATACAATATAAATACTTTTTACGCAAATGTAATTAATAATATTCGCATATAATACAAGAATAATTTAAAAGCAATACAAAAAGCATAAATTAGATAAAATAATCTACTAATGCAAAACAATAGAAGGAAAATCCCTCTCCTTTTGACTATCCCCACCAGGACGATATAAGTCAGTCCCTCCAGAAATGACGTAGGTGAAACCCCTATAGACCATGACAATTTAATGTTCACTGAACATATTATTTGCGACATTAATGATGAATATATAACGGAGGACTCATCAAGGTAATAGTCAATTGTTTTTAATGTTTAAAGTTACGTACATGTAAGGTTTTTTTATAAGAAAAAGAGTATACTTTTATGTATAGTTTTGGATAAATTTATGTGTATCGAAAATAATATGACATAGATCGTTAGAACAAGTTAATTAAGTGTAATAAGAAATTCTTTAAGTAATTATGAATGTTAACTAATAATGATATTACAATTTTCCAGACTTGAAATGCCCTTAGTATGGTCGAAACGTCGAATTAAATAGCTTATCAATAAAATGTTTGGTGATAAATGGCCTAATTTATATAAAAATAAAATATAATTAGTGTTGCTCAAATGCGAGACCGAGACGAGTCTTGGTCATGATCTTGGTCTTACGCAACAGTCTTGTAGTTACTTATTAGCTTATTACTACAGAGATACTACGATAAGCTTTTAGATAGGAGAACCCTAACTAAGCCCGAATCACCATTTAGAGGAGTTAAATGCAAAAGTATATTGGTTATACCAATTATTAACATATAGGAGCTAAAATTGTCGAGTATTAGTAACTATTTTGCCTTAATTTTTATTTTAAAAAACCGATTTCTGGTGTTGGTCTTGCGACAGTTAGGCGGCCTTGGTCCGCCGACCGATTTTGGACAACACTAAATATAATACATACAAACCTAAAAACAACAGAAGAAAAAGACGAAAATAAAACTGCCTATCATTAATACTGATGATGAATTTATTTATTTCTGTTGACTTAAATAAGAGTTAAAGGAAATTAAAATTATGAGCAATAAATTAGATTTAGGGAGCGGGGTAGCTCAGTGGTAGGGCATTGAGCTTCCAATGCAAAGGTCCCAGGTTCGAACCCCGGCTCATGGCAGAAAATTTATTTATCTGTTTCATTGGCCGTGGGGTGACCCTGAGTCGGAAGACCCTCCTGGGGTACACCCAGCCTCTATAAAGTGGATACCCTTAATTAAATAATTAATTACGTTTTTGTTTTAAAAATTAGATTTATAAAATTACAACAAATTTTAATTATCAATGAAAAAATTATAGAACTAAACATTAACCTATACAATATATAATACACCAATTACAAATGTTTGAAAAAAAAAATAGATAGGAAAAATACTTAATGTGTACATATTTACAAAATCTCAATGGTGAATTTGGTTATCTGAGGAAATCGTAACTTATTCGAACTAGCGTCGTCAGGGTCTCCCCAGTCCACCTCCTCAAGCTGTGAAAATGTTTATTCACCAACTTGTAAAATCAAGCGGCACACGTCGCTGACAATCACAAATTCCAAGTGGGAAAAAGAAAAATCCGGCGTATACCGTAAAACCAAAGTATTTCACAAACAATTCCTTAGAGTGCCTCTACATTCGCGAAGTTCCGCCACATCTCTCCCAAACTGTCGTTTTTTTAAAAATCATATGTTGGTTATTCCAATCCGAATTAAAATTAATCTTTATTATAAACTAATACTAACTAATTCATTTTATTTAACCCTCTTCGAGGTAATAAAAAAAAAAACATTACTTTACGGACTAATTTTTTTTTTGTATTTTATTTATAGACACAAACTGTAAATAATCTCCATTAAGAACGTACTGAACTTCAAATAGTAATGATAGTCAACCCCATTTTGTTGATATACCATACAGGTAGAAGAAAGGTGTATTTTATAATAAGTTTACACTTTACTAAGAATAAATAATTTTTTTTTCATTAAGTACAATGGCTATCTCATAGGAGCAAATAAAAAAAAAAAAGAAAATGCTTGGAATCGGTAGTGACACGTTCTAAAATACACCAAAATAGACTAAATTTACTTTTATTGTATTAAATAACATTATAGAACACTTTAATCGCTTATAAATAATGAGGGAGGCCTGGATATTAATGCAGTAAAACTCACAGCATACGCCATATAATATACAGTACAAAAACATGAAAAAAATTTCAATAAATAATCTCTACATAAGCTAAACTTACTAATTACTTGATTATTAATTTTCCAGTAACGCATTAAAATACACTGATGTGTCTACAAAAAGATTTAAAATAAAAAAGAAATTAAGGATGTATTAAAAATTATAATAATTTAATTTTTTTTTTTAAATATCTAAAACCAGACTGAATCGACAAAAAAAACGCTCGTTTCCTATTACTTCAGCAGTTAATAGACAAACGCTCTAACTTCCAATTAATTACAAAAGACTCATATACATGACTATAATAAGGCCTATTTGGACTTACGGTGTTGACCTATGGGGCTCCACTAAACCATCGAATTCCTCTCGTATCCAATCCTTATAATCCAAAATCCTTCGTAAAATCCTTAATGCTCCCTACTTTATTACAAATAAAATCATCCATAATAACCTTAATGTTTCTTATGTTTCAGATCTGGCCAAATCCAGATACTTATCCTTCCATAATAAACTTCAGAATCATCCCAACCCTCTCGTTTCTAACTTTGCTTGCTCTTCAATTCCCCCTGATAACCCTCCAAGGCCTCTGAAAAGAAGATGGCCCCGTGATCTCCTAATGCAGACATATCATTAGAGTGCTACCAATGCCTAATTTCTCAACAAGTGTTTTTTTTTTAAACTTTTATTATGATATTTACAACTGTATTAGTATGAATACATCTAGTAAATTTGTACAGAGAAATATTATTACATGAAACACGCTTGTTGAGATACTACCCACTGGTAGCACTCTAATAATTTGTCTACATGAGATGATCACGAGGCCATCTTCTTTTCAGACGCCTCGCAGGATAATCAGGAATCGAAGAGGAAGCAAGGTTAGAAACAAGAGGATTCGGATGGTTATGAAGTTTATTATGGAAGGATAGGTATCTGGATTTGGTCAAATCGGAAAAATATGGAACATTGAGGTCTTTATGGATTATTTTATTAGTGACAAAGTGAGGAGCATTGAGGATAACAAGTGTTTTAACGTCATTATATCCATAAGTTCAAATTTACTAAGAGTACTTCTTTTTTACAGATGTAAATATCATTTATTTATATTTATTTATATTTATATTTTGTTCAAAATTTCTGAACCGAAGAATTATAATAACTAAACAGGGACAGAAAATAAGGATATAATATAAATATATGCATTATAATTTTCGGAAACATGACATGAACCATAACAAAAAAAATTAAAATATCGAAATAATATAAAGTATATGAAAAACGAAAAAACGATTGGTGTATTAATATATAATTAAATAAGCATATCAATAAAACATAACAAATATGGAAGCGAAAATTAGAACGCATTTCTTGGGAAGGTTACGAGAGGGTTTATAGTACAAACATACATGTCAGTTTAATTCAAATATATTCACTTTTGATAAAGCCTAACTTTTGAAAATATATTACTGCAAAAACTCATTGAATGTACCTCAATAACATTAAAGTATTACATGTAAAATTTAGTCACACTAAGTGCATAATGTTTTGATTTCACAGAGAGAAAACTAATCAAAATGTTTGTATAAATTGATGACGTTTTTCAACAAACAAACAATATGCATTTGTTCCTACGAAAAACAAATATTTCACTAACAACCCTTCTTTTCGATTATCTTTGTCAACCCTTTGCCTTTTTCTTTTTTTTTTTTTTTTTATCTCTATAGATACAAAGTATGTTATTTTAATAAAGGGTTCTCTGATTACATTACGGGCTTAAAAACAAAACGAGTTACAATTGAGCTCACCTGTATTGAAGTGTTAATCAGTCTGTGATTTTCTTTCACTTGCAACTTGTTTTGTAACAGTAGTTGCAAAAAACAACTTTTCCATCTGTTGTAAGAACTGTTTCATGTGTGTTTCACTGTTCACAACTGTTTCAAGATTCAATTAAAAATTACAATTTAGACGAAATGAAGACTTACTCTTGGCATTTTAACAAACTGATATGTGACTCTTCCAAAGACCGTAAACAACAAACTGAAATAGAAACTTATCATGATGTTGACATGGGAGAAGAAGGGAGGGGGGAGATTTCCGGGAATCGGTGATCAACAATGAAGAGAATCATTGAAGGGTGTATGGAAACATACGAATAAAGTCTAACAATGTGGTATATTATAGATTTTGTTGTCTTGTTCGTTGAAAGTAAACTTACGATTGTAATGTTGAATTGCGTCTTCAATATTGCATTTTAATTTAGTATACATATATAAACAAATATTCATTTTTATATCTTTATTTTGTTAAATTAATCTAAATATGGAATTACAGGCATTTATCCTCAAATATGAAAAATAAAATTTGGCTAATTGCATCACAATGTACTAACTCGTAAAGATTAGAAAAAAAAACACACACTCAAACAAAATATGCAATTGCATAAAAATCCGAGCCTTACTAATAAGCCATAAACATTTGTGTAAGAATCTATTTCCGGTCTTCTTCGAGCGTTTGTTGGGTATCTAAAACCAAAAAAAAAAAATTACCTGTGTCACAACCTTACCCAGAAAACACGTCACAACCGTATCCAACACACTCACACAACACAAAAAAAAAAAAAGTTGCCACTACAACATAAAATTATCTACGTGCGTTAATCACTAATAGTTTACAAGTAATGTATTCGTTAACATATAACGAGGAAAAATATTCATTACTCTACATGAACATATATAACAACAATTATTCAAAGAAATATAATAAAACAGTAACTTTTGTTGGTTAAAAATTATTGAAGGTTCAACCAGCGTTAATGTCGCCCGATGCGTTAGCAATACTGTCGGATACGTTCAGACAGGCACTACTTTTTCTTCCTAAGTATCCTATCGGCAATTATTTATATTTACGCTATCTTCCCCCAACTTGACTACTGCTGCGTGGTGTACGGCGGCCTCTAGATGAAACTCGGGGACAGACTAAAAATAATTATTAATACTTTAGTAAGATTTGTCGAAGGGACCCCGAGACGTTCCCGTGTTTCTCACTACTATTCCCAGTTAGGGTGGCTCTTTCCCTCCTTCAGAAGACAATACTTTCTTGGCACATTCCTTCGCGAAATAATCAACAATCATCGCCCGTCCTATGTATACAATCTCCTCCAATTTAAATCATCTTTCCGCTCCCTCTTCACAAGATCTTGTCCGTTCTGGTCTTTACACCCCTTTCCATAGATCTGCTTCATTTCAACATTCCTTTATTGTCCTCTCAACCACCTTTTGGAATTCAATTCCACTTAAAATCCACCATGGACCATCCTTATCCAGATTCAAAACCCTCTTATTCATATTCCTCTTCACAATCCAATCATACGCTGGTTAATTATGTGTTATGTAACTAGGATAATTTTTTTTCTTTTCATACACCATTATTTTATTTTATTTTTTGTTTATCATCTATGAATTGGAAAGATTCAGTATCACCTTTGGCATAGCACTGTGATGTGATGCATACAAAATAAGAGATTGTTGTTTTTATCCATTTTTTTTTTCATCCACAAGATTATGTATATTTTAGATGAATTTCGTTTTTTACATTCCACAATTTTTATACATATACATCATTTAATATCTTAATCTCCGTGCTTGTTTATAGTTTATAATACCATTGCGCATTGTATAATATATATTAATAATTTATTTTATTTTTATTAGTTTTTTTTGTCGCAATTGTTTTCTCATAAAATTAATTTATTGTATTTATCTATTTATTCTTATTTTATATCTCTTATGCCGGGATAATGCAATATTGTGATCCCGTTGCTTATCTTCTGTCATTAATATATCTTTAATCTATGTATATATTTTGTATGTTTTAGCTGTTTATGTTTTAACTTAAAAAGTCAATACTTTTTATTTACCTACTTTTGATATTTTTTTCTTTTCTGGAGGTTTTGCTTTTTCTTTCTATACATGTAATTCTTTTTTTTTTGTTATTTTTTCCAGTGCAATTATAAGTATAGTTGAGAAGATTTTATTTTATTTTTTAGTTGTTTACATACTATTATTTAAGTTTTATTATATGCTATGATTTCTATTATATCTTAGTTTTCTCCTTATTTCCTCCTTCCTGTTTTTTACATATCTCGATTTCCACTTTGTATATACTGATACATTTGTTCATTTATTTTTTCTTTATTTTAACTTTTTATTCTCTTATACGTAGTCAGTACATTTTTACAAACTTTACAATATCTCTATTTTCTATTTAATCTATTCTATTTAAAATATCTCAATTTATATTTATTTCTTATATAACTTCATATTCCTTTTCTCTGTTTTACATTTTATTCTAAGATTACCGTTTTAGTTCTTATGTTACCTTATTTTGATTATGTTTACTTTATTAGTCCGCACTTTGTAACCGTTATTATTATTTATTTCTTAGTTCTAGTTATTGTCATTATTCTACCTATTTTATTTTACTTTGATGTTCACTTATCTACTTCATTTTATTTTAATTTTTTTTTTACCTACATTGTTTATGTTTCTAATACCTATTGTTATCTGGTTCTTTTCTCAGCCCTGATGAAGGCCTGAACTTCGGGTCGAAACGTCGGCAAATGTAAAAACAAATATTATTATTTATTTTTGACATTTTTATTTTGACTTCTCACCCCAACCATCCTTCTCTTCATTATTCACTACAGTCAACCATCAACCCACAATTATTATTTAAGTTGTTGCATATATTGTTTGAATCTTTATTAAGTTAGTTTTTAGCCAGATATATATATATATATTTGCTTTTATATGTTCATTATTGTTATTCTAAGTGGACATCGTCCCAGAATAAAGTTCATTTTCTATTCTATTTTATGACGATCGTACAACCGTCTACAGTCTCCCCTAACTTAACTGATGATTCATAATAAGGAACTGCACAAGTTTTAAAACGTTACAAGAAGTGGGTACTGAACTGTTTGTAGCTAACGATATTATTTTAGTGTTTTTTTTTTTATCGACTGAGGTTACGGGAGCTTTCAAGTAAGTCCTTGAAAGTAAAGTTCATCCACATGTTTTCCCCTTAGTTTTCACCACCTTTCAGTTCAGCCACCAATCTATCCACTTCGAATGCATTACGTATTCATTGTTTCATTAAATAAAAGGGATGTGTTTAAACCTCCTTATGATAAAAAAAATGATCCAAACTGCTCCGACAGCATTTTGTTATCGAAATCAGTTTTCTTATTTCCGTCGATTGTACCACCTACTAAAGCTAATATTGCACTTTTATTAGCTTCCATACATTTCTCTCAACTCAAGGATTTTTTATGCGTTGTTCGAAAAAATCCTTTTTGCTTTGGATCAACAATCTCGAGATTAGAAAATTTCACCTAATGAATATATTTTTTTTTTTCAAATATGCTTGAAGCGTTCAATTTCTAATTTTGTTTATATTCCTGCCCATCCTGATACCCTCCTGGCTACATTCGCTGATGATACCGCTATCCTTACAAACAATTCAGGTCCTAAAACAGCGTCATTAAACCTACAAATCCACATCTCCCTGATTGAGCATTGGTGTAAGAAAGGGCGCATTAAGATAAACGAATCCAAATGTAAACACATAAACTTCACCCTTTGTCGTAAATCCCGTCCACCAGTTTATTTTAAGACCATCCACCTTCCTTTCTCAGATACTGCCCGGTACCCTGGCTTTCTCTTAGACCGACGACTAACGTGGAACCCTCATACTAGACCTAAAACACAGGAACTTAACCTACGATACAGCCAACTATACCGACTACTAAACAGAAAATCTAAACTTTCTATTGAAAATAAGCTACTGATTTACAAGATAATACTGAAACCTATTTGGACTTACGGACTAGAACTGTGGGGAACAGCAAAATTTTCTATCAAACGCATCCAATTCTTCCAGTCAAAAGTCCTTCGAACATTAGTCGATGCTCCTTTCTATGTAACCAACAAAACCCTACATCATGACCTCAACTTTTCATTTGTTCTAGACCTTATCCAAGAAAAATTCTCTAAATTTCACCAGAACCTTACGTATCATCCAAATTCTCTTGTACAATCCCAAACAAGCACCACCCATCCTTGGTAGGTAAACTAGCCTTAAATCTTGAGTTTAACTTTTCCAACTGAAATGTGGACGTTTCTCGTAAAACCGTTTTGTCTTGATATTAAACATAAGAGTGACAATTTGAGATATAAGCATTTTATGAGTGTATGGGTGATATTATTTAAATATTGAAAAGCTATTCAAGTCTATTAATAATCGATTCTACGAAATGTAATGATTAGTTAAACTAAATTAATTCGTTTATTAAGGTATTGATCCTTCAACAATTAGAGATACAATTACCAATATTCATATATAAACTAATTGAGGAGTAACAACTGCAACGATATCATTCGGCGCAGAAGACGGACATGAAACATTTTATTTTATTTCATTTGTTCCCTTGGTCCAGCAAGATATTTGAAACCGAGATCACAAAACACGGGTCATAAACTCAACTCAATAATAAATCTTTCGTTGAATGAAACAATAACTAAGCAATAAATTGGTAGGGGACTGATTGATGGATCAACCGATGTGAGCGGCGAAGAAACAAGAGCTGGTGAATGAACTACAGTTTTAACATCTTACCCGACAGTTCCCATCTCAACCTAATGGCTTACTAGAGCCTGTGGGCAGTTACGGATTATTTTAACAGTAGGAGAAATTTTGGGAGCCATGCGAAGGACTTGATGTTTTGTTGGAAGAATAGGCGTGTCAAGGTGTTAGACAAGTAAAGAACAAGTAGTACCATAATTTTGTCAACACAGCAGGGGAAAAACATAGAGAACAGACGGTACTTCAAAGAAAATAGATAACCCAAAGACACAACCATCAAAAATCACTACAAAACCTATACTAATTTGTACAAACTTCAAAAAACACCAAATAAACTGGCGATGGTGCAATAATGGCATAGGGAATAAGTCCAGCTAGTAGGATTACATTTTCTTATTTCCAGCAACATCTTAAAGCACACTGAAGGAGCACGCAGAAGAAGGACGTCGAGTCCTATCCGTCTTGCTGATTAAGTTTTAGGATCACATAGACCAGACTTGGCTTGACGGGGTATCGTCCAAATATTTCTCATATGTATAATTACATAAAACAGATATGATACAATTTAAAAACAAATGACATCGATGGGTTGGTCGAAACGGACCTGTTAAATGGCCACCACGACCTCCAGATTTAACTCTATAAGTTTATTTTTTGTGGGGCTGGATGAACTCTATGGTTTATTCTGCGGCAGTTGGTACGCAAGAAGAGCTAAGAAATTGGATGGTGGAAGCCGCCGTAAATATCAAGCACCATCCTAATGCTATACGAAGAGCCAGAGAAGCATGGATTCGTCGGGCTGAATGTTGCATTCAACAAAACGGAGGCCCCTTTGAAAAGTTACTCTATATGTTGTAATAATAACAAACAAATAGTAATCATAAATAATAAATCTTTAACCTTTGATATCAGTTTAATAAATGAGTTTGAGATATATGTTAATATGTACTTTTTTGTTTATTTTGTGTTCGTGAACACATACATAATATAGTGCCGTGCATTTACGAAACACCCTGTATATCAATGCACCCAAAAAGTGTTGTTATAAATCATCCGAAACTAATTAAATTAGCAAGCTGTCACAAAATTCAAACTGACAGTAATTAAATTTATTACCAAGTAAATTTAATTACGTGCAGCGTTCACTTCCCGATAACTTCAATTCCTGCTTTTAACTTTCCTGTCGTTAATCATTTGACGGTTAATTACATTACTAAACGTAGGAAATACTTATAAAATAACAACTTCCTCGTATATTATTGTGAATAATTATTAGAATATATATTGCTATGACCAAAAAAAAAATAAATAAATAAAAACTTAATGGTGATTTCTATTGAGGAACTGCACTTAATTTAATTTTTTCCATTAAATTACCTTTACCCTCCGTCGTAAATCTATGACTTCCTGTCCTACAGTTTCCTTTAACAATACACCACTTACCCCTACTGAACAAATCCGTTATCTAGGACTCCGACTAGACAAACGTCTAACTTGGAATCCTCATACTATACTGAAACGACAAGAAACCGCTCGACGTTTCCGACTACTTCAGCACTTACTAGACAAACGCTCTAAGCTTCCAATTACTTACAAAAGACTCATATACATGACTATAATAAGACCTACCTGGGCACACGGTATTGTGCTTTGGGTTCCCCTAAACCATCGAATTCCTATCGTATCCAATCCTTACATCTCTTATTTTGTTCTAATTTGTATATAATATTTATTATTGATATTAATTTTTTTTTTTGGATACTTAATAGTTGAATTTTGTATTATTAAGGAAGGAGATGGTCCGTGGTGGCAGTCATAAATAGACTAAACAGTGGCAGAACTATTTTATTAACAGTCAACGTTTCGAACCGAATTTGCAGGTTTTCTTCATGGCTAGAACGGACAAGATACAAAAAGATATGGAGAATTGTGGAAGTTACATAATATTTAGATAACAATTATAAACAATGTGAATAAACGTATTGAAATTATAAACAGTAAGTACCTTGAAATAAGCAATAAGCTTTATAAACAGATTAAGTAAGGAACAAGATTCTAAACTGAAGTGAGTAGAGGGTAACAATTGTTGTAGTATAAATGTAATATAATATATGCAATGTGAATATACTCCTACAGATCTACAGGAGAGACAGGGGAAAAAAAAAAAGGAAAAAGATATAATATGAAATAATGGACATAAGGGAGAAAGAAAATAAAAAAGAAAGAAGAAAACCAAAAATAAATAAATACTAATGATAAAAAATAAATAAATTTATGTTTTTTTGTTAATATGGTATGAATGTGCTCCCTAATCTCGATTATAACGTTCCTCATTTGAGATATAACTAATATTTCTCAATAAACAAGATAAAATAAAAAAATAAAAAATAAACTTTTTGATTCAGGAAATAACAAATTTTTCATGAGTTTAAAAAAATGTTCATTTTTTCGTCTTGTAAGGGTCAACGTAGTATTTCAATTATGAAGAAAACTGTGCGCTTGCGCATGCCAATAATAATAAATATTATCACTTGTAAAGAAAGTAAAAACTTGGAACAGATTGCACTGTTTAGAAGGAATAAGAAGGGAAGATGAAATATCAGAAAATGAAAAAAAAATCATATCGTATACAATCAATTACAGTAGTGGAATTTCATTTTTAATAATGCAGTTTCGAATTGCCTCATTAAATTTATCAACAAATATTCAAAAATAGAATATGAAATTTGAGTTATTGTATCTTATACATAGATTCGTAAAGCTGTCTGATCTGCAGTTTAAGAACTGTAAACAAACAAAGTATGCATTGCATAAAAATCCTGGCTATGGTTTCGAATGATAGCGAATTATGGCTGTTATTATAAGATTGAAAGCTTCATAATTAATAACATGTTTACAGATGTGTACATAAATTAATACATTTTAAACATAATTTAATAAAACATAAATTGATTTTTGATATTTAATTTTGTCGACTGCTTTTTCCGCGAAAATTCCAAGCCTATGTTATATAATTAAATCGTTGTAAAATCGATTTTACCCAACTCGTAATATCCTTATTGGGTATCTCAGAATTTATTGAAGAGATCTTTAAGAAATCTAATAAAACGAGATCTACTGACTTCGAAGACCTTTTTCTTCTAAAGAGCAAAGGGATAATAGTTTTCCTAACACCCTTGGAAATGAAATATTTATTGGTTCTTTCAAAGTGAAATGTTCCTTTAAAGATGAAAATGGAATGAAGAACTCCTCCAAATGAAAATCCCCTCAGATCTAATTTCTTTTATTATTCTCAACATCATATTGGCAGGGAACAAATACACAAACAAGTAAAGATATACTCAATCATTAAATATTTTATTATTAAAAAAATAAAAAATGTTATATCGCGGAAAATATACTTTATATTTTAGTAGTGGTATTGTGGGCTAAAACGGACAAGATATAAAAAGATAAAGAGAATAGTGTAAGTTGCATAATATTTAGATAAAAATTATGATAAAGATGAATAAACTTATTGAAATTATAAACAGTACAAAAGTGTTTATAAAAAAACGGTGATTGATAGCTCTATGCTATCATTCACTTTCATCATCATTCACTAACGGGATAAACCCTGGGTCATTCCAGACCGAAATTCAAATGGGAAATTCCTAAGACAAGGGAAAGAAATAATAGTAGATATGGCAAAGAGATGGTATTATATATTATATATGATATATATATATATAGATAGTATATATATATATATATATATATATATATATATATATATATATAATATATATTATATATAAAAATATATCTGTACCTTCCTAATACATATCAGTACATTATTTTATAACTGATCAGTTATATGTTTTTTGTGTTAAAAAAAGAAATAAACAGTTCGAATTCGAGACACCTTTATGTATTAGTATTGACCACTAGTTTTAATTTTAAAAAATAAATAATTTTAATTCAAAAGAATTACTTACAAAATTTCAAATAAGCACAATGTTTAATTTTAAAGTTTTATATAAAAAGAAACTCGGTATCAACCTAAAAATAAAAATAAAAAATATTCATAGACCGATAGTATATTATTTTAAACTTATAGATAAGATAGTATTTATTTAAGAACAACTTTAATCTCGTATAATAGGAATAATAATAGGTATTTCTTAGTAAGAATATCAGCTTAATTTTCTAAAAACATAGTCTGTCTCAAGTATATCTATTTAAAATTTAATATCATGAAGTTAAATGACTTACACTAATTTTGCATCCAACGAATCACTTTACTTAAAACTTCAGAAAAAAATAGTGGTAACAAACAGTAAAAATAATTTAACGTATTATATTGTTGGTAACCGTTTTGGAAAATTGTCTGCAATACCTTGTTTATTTTGTTTATGTGTAATTCATACTTTATTTATTATCTTTGTTTTACACAGCTATTGTAAAACAAAAATATAATAATAATACTAATATTTAACTTCATTCAATGATATTTACAATTTACAATATGTGCATAATAATCGGTCATGATTTGGTATACAAAATTTCACACTACACTAATACTAAAATCATTAACTTTAGTATCATTCCTTTGTTTTTTGACTAGAGGAAAAACTAATCAAAAACATACATAAAATAATTATGATATAATATAACAAAAAGATAAAAAGATTGTATTGCCAAAGGTGATAGGGACAGCTAACGACACACAAAATAAATCTATTAACGTTTCAAACTCATGAAAAAATAAATTAATTAAACACTTTCTTAATTTTTTTTTCATATTCTATTAAACATATTGGATGAAAATATTTTTATATTCGCAGGAATATTTTGGCTCGAGACAAAGACCGCATTGTCCCTTCAACAATCAAATCAAGTAGGTCTAAATATATTTATTATGTGAACATGAACTGATGAGGCTCCTTATAGAGAGAGATTACGCCTGTTTCGAGGAAGTATATTGTATAGATACGGATGGATCCACCCGATATGCCGACATTGTGGCATTCTATATATACGGCGATGATTTTGGATCCGACCGTGAGATATGAGACCAACGACCTCGATCAGGCAGGAAAAGTGGAAAGGGAGAAAAAACAGACATATGAGAAATGCATCCCTTTCCTTAGTGAAAAGTTCCGCGAGAGTTTCGGGCCGAGAGAGTTCCACGTGAGAGGCCTTTGGTTCGGAGCTCGCGGAACGATACCAGACTCAACAAGGAGCTTCATGGAGGGCCTTGGTGTCGACATAAAGGACGTGGCAAGGTTGGCAGAGAACATAATCCTTGACTCCCTGGGAATTATCCATCACCATGTGCATGGATAGAGAGTTTTTCATGGGGGGAGGCATGCGTGTTTTGCAGCATTTTTACATTATTTATTGACCACGTCCACTGCACTTTATGTATTTGTATGCATGTTATGAATTAGGTTAGGAAAAGAGAGGAGAAAAATGTATAGAGTGAGAGAAGGAACAGAAAGGGATGTATAGTGCTAATAAGTGAATTAAAGAAATAGTAAAAATAAAATAAATAAATAAATAAAATAAAAAAATAAAAAATAAATAAATAAAAATATAGGAAAAAAATTGTGATAAAAAAAAAATATATATATAGATAAAAAAAAAAAAAAATTGTATATTATGCTCATATATGTTGTTAATACTATATAATTGTATATTAGTTTTGGAAAATTGTCTGTAGCGATTAATAAGTATGCTGTGTTTAAAGCAACCCAATGTAATTGGGCAGCACCCTTTTATGATAATAAAGTGATTCTCTCTCCTATTACTATATATATATATATATACATATAAATCGAAAACATCTTAAAGACTATCACCCAGCATTATTCTGAAACAAAATTGATTGAATGCTAGCATTCACTATTTTCATCATTCACTGACGGGGTGAACCCTGGGTCATTCTAGACCGAAATTCAAATGAGAAATACCTAAGCCGAGGAAAAGAAATAATAGTAGATATGGCAGGCAGATGAAAAAGAACACTGGATTAGGAGGAATGAAACAAAAGATATTTTCAGTAGAAGGGGAAGCTCATCGTAGGCAAAATATCTAGATAGTTAAAGAAAATAGACTTTTCTTTCTTTAGTAAAAGCTTGTTTTTGGCTATTTGTTTTGTACAAGCGATTTCCCCACCTGTTTTTGAAAACGTGTATGGAGTATTTCGGTGTAGGGAAATGCTCTGTATCCACTCCTGTACCGAGAAATAACTAAAAATCTATAGAGAGATTTTATTTCAACTAGCGTTCGCCCAGAAGTCGTTTGCCCACGAAATTTGACCATTGTCATTACTGAGAATTTGAAGAAAACATGAATTTGAATACTTCCAAAAAAAAAATTACCTTCGTAGGTTCACTTGTACAGGTGCTTAGAATACAAAACAGTTCAGTACTTGATACTATAATATAATTTTTGATTTATTAGCAAATAAAATCCATCGTCACATTTTTTCAGCCTCTTTTAGGTGTGTTCCTTCCCCCCTCCACAACAAAAGAATTTGCCAAGTTTCATTATAATCGCTAAAGCCGTTTTGGCGCTCTTTATTTATATACATTTTCCAACTTTTTTTTACTGATAACACTAAATCTCGTCAATAGCTACTAAAAAATATATATACATATATCGGTCGAATAAGAGAGCAAAAAAGGTATTTAAATATTTTTCTTTGCCTATTTATATGATGATTAAGCCAAGCCAAATAGATTTTAAAGAGTTATTAACGTGGTGGCTCTTTTTATTGAGAATTTTAATATTTCTTATAATGTTAGAATTATAATCATAAGATATAAAATATATTACAGCTCGAAATTTAGAATAGTCGCCCTTCTTTAATAAAAGTGTGAACATTGTTTTATCTGTAATAGTAAGCCGCTATGGTATATATAAGACAGTACCACAAATTAATGTACATTTTGGGAATTTACTTCAGTAATTAATGTACATTTCCGCTGTGTCACTACAAGCTGCAAACATAAATTTTTAATGTGAAACCTAATCTAAGCAAAAAAACTTGAATTACCCAACCTTTTATCATTTTCATAATTGTTTATCTTGAGCATAATTTAAAAATTAGATGCTGGTCCAAATAAATAGGCAAAGTAAGGTAAAACTGAAGCATGGCGATCTACGAGAAATTCCTCACACCTGTGATATTTAGTGTTGCCCAAAATCGGTCTTGGTCTTGCACTTTGCAAGACAAAGTGACCAAGATGAAGAAAATGACCAAGATCTGGACTAGTAAAAAAAATAGATTTTTTAAAATAAAAATCAAGGCAAAATAGCTACTAATACTTGATAATCATAGTTACTATTTGCTAATAGTTGGTATAACCAATATACTTTTGCTTTTAACTCCTCTAATTTTTCATTCGTGTTTAGTTAGGTTTCTCGTATCTAAAAAAATACAGTAATACCTCTGTAGTAATAAGCTAATATGTAACTGCAAGACTGTTGCGAGACTCTTCCGCCAGATCAGGACCCTGATCAAGACTGAGTTTACAAGACCAAGACTCGTCTCGCATTAGGGCAACACTAGTGACATTTAAAATGTTTACTGATTTTTAATAATTAAGTGTTAGACAAAAAAATTAATTAATTAATGAAATATACTGTTACATCAATGCAATTAAGAAGTCTAATCAAACACTAGTTTATATAATAAAACAAATATTTATTCATACAAATTAACTCATCTAATTAATTGCCTAATTAGTTGTGATTAATTACAGCTTCAAGAATCATCTCACATATCAGACATATTGATTTGTACATTTTAGGCAAACGGTGTGGGTGTTGAAGCATTGCACATAGAGCAAACGCGCTGTATTGCAGCCAATAGACATTAAGCATTGACTGGTAAACATTAATGTCCATTGTCCCCTATGACAGAATACTACTGCCGCCAAACGTCAGAAATACTGACAAGTTTCTGAAGTCAGCGTTAGTTCCATTAATGTATAACTCATGCTCGCATTCGATAATTTTTTTTTTCAGAATACTACTGGTGTATTCCTAAACAAATCGAACCGTTATTTATAAAGAACTAAATCATCACATCACATATCTAAATAATAATTTAAGTATAACGGATATAAGTTGAATTTTTAAAGTAGAAGGAGAGTTGATGTACCTTAATTACAGGATGTATGCCAAACATGAAAATGAGCTCTGTACGCTTTATAATATAGAACAGAGGGAGGGTATAGTTCATTTTTTGTCTATTTTTCCTAGAGAGTTTAGGGTTAAATGTCTCGGGAGAAGTAATTTAAATCGAGAAGAAATTAAAGAATATTTAAATGGAAAGAGTTGGATATCTGTCATCCAATATTGGAGGCTTGAAATATTATAAAATGTTGGAATTTTAATGCACTATTTATACCAGTTATGTTTGCTCTATTGAATATTGCTATTGTTATATATCTATATATTTATGTGATTTTAGCGTATAATTTATGTTTAATGTATTAATGATTAACAAATCATATTAAATAATTAATTATTATTTGCTTCATTAATATATTGACTATAGTCATGATATATTGTAATTAATGTATTGATTAATTATTATATTGTTCGTGCTGGACTTATCCCCTAATGGTATTTTAAACCTTGAGTACTGTATGAAACAGTATTGAAGTAATATATGAAAAAAAATCATTTCAATAATTGCATTCTTATTCTTATTATATATATATATATATATATATATATATATATATATATATATATATATATATATACATATATATATATATAATTTTAAAGCGGATATGAGAGAAAAAGCTAGAGTGTCTAGATTTAACGACATTTATAAGGATTTAAACAGCGACTTAGGTGAATATTACATATAAAATGTATTTTATTAAAGTTATATTTAAATTGCGTGGACAATTATTGTTTCTAAACAATAGCTTTATGAGGAATGAGCAACAAAGATTGTGTAGCCTGTGTAATTTAAATGAAATAGAGGATGTATACCACTACGTCGCTGTTTGTCAGATTTTACAGGAATATCGAATCAAATATTTTAAGAAAAAAAATCATATACCGCCATGAACTTATAAACATACTCAATGGAAAACATTGTAGCAGTCTATATATGTATCGTATATACGCTTTTAAATATAGGATGTTTTTGATTCAGCAATACACCACATAATATTATTTAGTTATATGTAAACGAAAGTAAGTATAAGATTAAGGTTTTGCAACGAAAATCCTTTCTTTCTTATTTGTTGACAAATTAAAGTTTATTTAGATTACTTGTATCAGGTAGTTTTAAGTTATTTTATATTGTTTTAAATAGCAAAAGGCTGTTTAATGTTTCCAAAGTTAATTGTTTTATTTCTTTTATTATTATTATTTCTTTTCATTGTATGTATTTTTAGGGGAAATTGCAGGCAGACGGTTCTATACCATTGCCAAAAAAAAAAGTTTTGTTATTAAAACAAAAGGAATATGTAAAATGTATATGAAATAAAGCTTTCTTTCTATTTATCTATGTATCTATCAATCCTATCTATCTATCCATCTATATATATATATATATATATATATATATATATATATATATATATATATATATATACATATATATATATACATATATATATATACATATATATATATATATACATATATATATATATATATATATATATATATATATATATATATATATATATATATATATATATATATATATTCTAGAGATCAACGGGTACCGAAATTTTGGCCTATACCGATATTGCTTTTTTCCCCCTTTTTGTCAAGGTTTGTACAGTTTCATATGGAACATCCTACTTATTGCTATATAAAATAATAAATAGACCATATATGCACCGCTCTGTAAGCCAATTTTGACCGATAAAAGAAAGATAAACCTATATTTCAGGATATCGGCCTTTCGTTCCTATATGTCTGTCGGTCCCATACAACGTTGCTTAGAAAATTCTCGTAATTAGTGAATGAAATTATCAATCTATCATCTAGACTACATCCATATACACATTTAAGACGATACCAGTATTCTAAAAACCTATAAACAAACACATCTCTTTACTCTCCTGTCTATACTAGGTAAGGGAAGTATTGCGATCTGGTTAAATTTCCTTCATGTTTTTCTTTATTCTCCTAATCCCAAGATTTGAGCTTTATACCAATATTCTAAAGACCGATATATCGGCCTTGCGATCTTATTTTATCAAGGTTCATATTTGAAATATTATTTTTATACTACTATTTGTAATATGTTTTCGGTCCACATATCATCCTTTTGACCTTATTTTATCATGATTCATGTAGTTTCACTTGGAATACTATTTATACTGATAATAAATGGGCCAATTAATCGCCATGGAATCGATATAAACATAAATGTGAGTAAAGACCGATACATCGGCCTTAAGATATAATTTTATCAAGATTGGTAGAGTTTGATCATTTTTATTTTTTGCTTGAATTCGGCCATTTGATTTGTTGGCCATTTTACTTTATTTTATCATGTAGTTTCACTTGGAATATTTTTATGCTAATAATAAATGGGCAAACGAATCGCTATTGAATCGACATACAAATAAATATGATTAATGATCTATATTATATTAATATAAACTATAAATATTAATGTACATTTTTATACATTTTTATACATTTATACATTTTTATAAATATACTGTACATTTTTTATTATCAATATAAACCTATATTTGCTACAGTATTCACTGCTGTAAATGAGAATACGGTTTTATTTAAAGGAGTGAATAGCAATACCCTAAGATTCATTAGTATCAAATTTAGGAATTACATTTGAGGAAAATGATTGAAAAAAAAATGGCTAAGAAAGAAAAAACAAGGACAATTATGCTTTCAGGAATAAAATATCTATATATTTTGTCTTGACACATAGTTACAATTTGCAGCTTTATATACGTTATAATTTAACAATAATTCCTATTGTAATTTTTTATATACTTAGTACAGATAACACACAGAAATAAATATGGATCTAAGAAAAATAAATATTATTTTTCTATATTAGAGGGCTACAAAACTAAACTATTATTCACAGTAATTGTATTTAAATATGTGATAAAGAATATTGTTATATTTACATAAAATTATTTATAAATATTCATCTTTATTTATAAAATATATATTTTCTCTCAAATTTGCTAGTCTAAATATGTATAATTGATATCGTACTCACTTCTGTAAATACCATTATGGTTGTATTTACATGTACAGTAAGATTATTGTTGGGTGATAAATATTCAGGAAGCAGTTTTTTTTAAATTTTTTTATTTGTGCCAACGTTTCAACCCAAACATGTTGGTCATCTTCAGGGCACTGAAGGTGTTCAAGTACTTAACACCCTCTAAAAGAGTACTTGAACGCCCTTAATGCTCAAACCTACATGTTTGGGTTGAAACGTTGGCATAAGTAAAAAGTTAAAAAAAAAAATTTAAAAATACTGTGTCTTGAATATTTATCACCCATGATATGTAGAAAAGTCGACTGACTTCCTTCAATAAGAATATTTTTATATTCACATGGATGTATGTATACATTTTCTCAATTACTAAGCACACATTAATACAACTTATAATAGAAGCAATAAAGAATATTATCGCATTCATATAATCTTATGAGAAAATATTTTTATTAATTATTAAACAGTCTAATTATGGCGGTATTTTTCCTTTGAAAGCGTTTATGTCATTTGGTTTTTCCATGACGAAAATACCATATGTTTCTAAGGGATCCCGCACGGACGGGAATACAGGTATAGGATGCCTGTTGACATAGTATTCATTATTTGAAAAATGGACATGTTCATGGATTTCAGAAACTATAAATTTTTGAAAATTTAATATTTATTATTAATATGCATAAAAAGAAATGTTTGATAAATAAAGTGGAAAATGTGAATATAACAGTGTTCGTTACCACTCCTGTAAATAAAATTCTATTCATTTTTAAAGACATGTATCTAGATGGAAATATCTGTATTCAGAACAGTAAATTTACCATACAATTAATATTTAATTAAGTCTCTTTATACATACTTCTATGTGAATCTAACAATATTCTTTGCCATACCTATTATTACTACTGAAAGAAGTTATTCGACTGTTCTTCATATCATGGCTGATAAATAATCAGGACGCTGTTTTTTTTAAAATTAAATTTAAAAAAAAAAGACTGCATCCTGATTATTTATCACCAATATTATTACTACTGCAATACTGTAATACATAAATTTATGTTTACAGGATTGATTAAAATAGCAAATATATCCATTTAGATGAATACTTACGCATATTTTTTTGGTAACAATATTCAATATCACAATTTAAATTCAAATAATAATTTAGCCAAACTCTGGTGTGTAAGAATGGATTTTACGTGTTCTGCCGTTTATATCGGGCTAAAAAATCGAATTAAAAAACATTTCCATGGCTCAGGCCTTGCATCTCATTTCAAGGACCATTCAGAAATTTCTTACTACCCATTTAAAAATAGTACCGTAAAACTCGTACACTCTGAGTCTAGAGTGAAAAAAAATGGAATATCTTAAAAATGCAGAGGTCTAGAAAAAAAACAACGGAGAAATAAATTATTTTACTTGAATGTCAATAATATTCAATATGTGGATTCTTCAATCATTAAATTAGTAGCGGCTAACGATAACAAGACTGCGAGAGAAGGTATTTGGACAATACTTTTATTTTTACGTGACATTTAGATTTTATTTAAGGTACTTTATTGTTGTTTTCAATCGTTTTATAGGTTGATGTGTAAATTTTAAATGTTATTGTCATTGTTTATATATTTATATATTTTTTAGAATGATGAAGGACCGAAACCGTAGGTATTTACAGGAAGACAACGTATTTTTTTTTTTTTTTTTAATTTTATGTCTCTCCTGTAACATCAATTCAAGGGGAAAAAACAACAATGATAAGGAAGTTATATTACCTACGCAAATAAAACAACATTTTTTTTTAAACTTCTTTACATTTCTCAGAGTTTTCCAATACATAAGAAATTCAAGCACAACTCCCACTTTTTGTTTAATTCCTAATCGCTGAACAACCTGAAAGACCCATTTATCAGCATACTGGCATATTTTTCGTTTATGTTCATACTTGGTAGCTTTCAGTGAGAACGTAAATTCCCGCGGCTCCTAATGTAAGGTTTAGAATAAATACATTCGACGCGTCGTAACAAGTTGTAGTCTTTAAGTTCACCAAATTAAAAATTTGTGTAAAGTGACTTAAAATAAATAAATTGGAAAATAAATATCATGCGCCGAAGTGGAAGAGAGAAATATTGAGAATACACCAAATAGTTATGCATTATATTTATATTGCTGATGCTAAACTTGAAGTCCTCTGTTTTGCTTCTATATTTATATCTTTTTTTTTTGTCACAGAAATACTGAATTGATGCAACATCAAGTGATTAGTTATACTGGTATTTACGAGAATTAATACTTTGTTTTGGTATGCATATATATATATATATATATATATATATATATATATATATATATATATATATATATATATATATATTAGAGATCGACCAATACTGATATTAATATCGGCATATCGGCCGATTATCAAACGCCGATATATGGGTTCTTTACTTTTTTTTTTTTTTTTTTGTACAATTTCCTATATTTACTGATATATCGTCATCTTTCACATTAAATATTGTTTGTATTCCTAATAAATATGTCAATCAAAATTAAACGGGCCAGCATAAACATAACATAAATTTCAGAAAATAAAAACGGTAAATCAGCCTTATGACATTATTTTATTTAGATTGGTAAAGTTTGCACTGTTTTTTTCTTATAAACATCTTCCGAATTTTCTATTCATCTTCTTGAACATATATATCGGCCTCTTTCACTTTGAATATCATTTTTATTGCTAGTAAATGCGTCAATCGTTCAACGAGAGATCAACATAAACATAAATTTAAGCAAAGACCAATACATAGGCGTTATGACCGTACCTTATTGAGATTGGTTAATTAGAACTTCTTATTTTATTTTATTTTCTTCTTTTTCCAAATTTTCTGGTCATCTTCTTGAACAGAAATAACGGCCTCTTTCACTTTGAATACTATTTTTATTGGTAATAAATATGTCAATCATTCATCAAGGGACCAATATAAATATAAACTTAAGCAAAGAATGTTATACCCTATTTTATTAAGATCGGTAAACTTTGCCTTTTTTTTTTTAATATTAATTTATTCATTTTTTTTTCCTTCTCTCGTCAGATTTTCATCAGATACGAGTATCCTAAAGTCTGAATTTTACTTTACCCATATATCGGCCTCTTTCACATTGAATTTTATTTTTATTGGTAATAAATGTGTCAATCAAACGTCATCAGATCTGCATAAACATAAATTTGAGCAATGACCGATATATATATATATATATATATATATATATATATATATTGGCCTTATGACTTTATTTTATTGGGATTGGTAAAATTGGAACTTTATTTATTTATTTATTTTTTCTCATCATCTCCCCAGATTTACATCAGATACGAATATCCTAAAGACTGAGTTTTACTTTACCGATACAGCGGCCTCTTTCACATTGAATATTATTTCTATTAATAATAAATGTATTTCTATTACCAGTCAAACATCAACAGGTCTGCATAAAAAAAAAATAGTAAGACCAACAATTTATTGCGTATTGTATAACATATATAAATAATTAATTTTCTTTTAATCAGTTTTTTTTTGTCGCAATTGTTTTCACATAAAATTAATTTAATGCCCCTTCCTAATTGTATTTATCTATTTATTCTTATTTTTATCTCTTATGCCGAGCTAATGCAAGATTACATGAATATAAAAATTAAAATTTGTATATATTGTAACATCTCTCTATATTTTACAAATAATAATAATATAACCTCAGAAGCTCACTTCTCACCATTGGGATAGTTCCTAAATAAATAAGAGGTTGTGTAATAATAAACAAAATTATAAGAGAATTAATATATTTATTTATCTCAGATGTGGGTTACTGACAATCAGATCAACTCAGACAAACAATTATTATTTATAAAGGAGGGAGATGGTCCGGGGTTGCGGTCATAAATAGGCTAAATAGTGGTAAAACTATTTTATTGAAAGCCGACGTTCCGACTTTGCAGGTCTTCTTCAGGGCTAGAATGGACAAGATACAAATAGATAGAGAATTGTGGTAGTTACATAATATTTAGACATCATTTATAAACAATGTGAATAAGCTCGAAACGTCGGCTTTCAATAAAGTAGTTTGACCACTATTTAGCCTATTTATGACCGCAACCCAGGACCATCTCCTTCCTCTATAATGCAACGGTCAACTATTAAATTTGACCAATCATTTTTAATCATTTTTTTATCAATTTTAAAATGAAGACAAATATTGAATGACTAGCAAACCTTTTTTCTATATACACTGTTCCTTCCTTTGTTGCACTAAATTCATTTGTCTTCAAATGCTTCCCAATCTTCTGCCAAAACACAACTTCAAAAATGGTAATACTATTGCTGGGTTTTACCCACTGGTGCCAAGATCACTTCTCCATCTTGTCTTCACCCCAGTCAAACAACCCAACAACTGCTTGCCGAAAAAAAACCTTTGTCCCTCTGTTCTTTGGGAAACTACAGAGCAGCCATTTCATTTTCCCTGCTCTAGCAGAACTAGATTAGTTTGCCTTTTAATTGTTCAACATTAATTTATTAAATCATTTTTACCCACTTCCAATAAAGGTGTATATTACAATATATACCAATATTTAAAACCAATAAAAATACCAACAATGAAATATAAATAAATACAGCGGCCTTCTATATCAGTTCCACTCTTGTCAAGATAATTATAATGCATTAGACGGCTGTGAAAAACATATGGTAATTAATTCTTTTTAAAAATATTTTTTACACTCTGTAATTTTCACTTTCTCTTCCCTTTGTCTGAAAATATCTATCTGTGTTATAAGAAGGATAGTGAATGAAAGTTGCGCGCACCGCATCACCTTTTTTTTCTATAAATGTGTAAATTACAAAAAATACTGTAAGGGAATTGATAACTTTTAAAGAACTTAGCTTTTGATCAAATATTCATTTTATGTCTTGTAAATTGGATAACTATTCAAGACCCATTGGTGTCCATATTAGTCAACAATCCGTCAATAGCTTACAGTGATAGCCTCTAGAACCTCTCATTCAACTCCAACTGCCCCGGCTCCCCATCCATTAATCAAGTTCTTATCTTCCTGACAGAGCTCTCCCGCTAAAGACCTAGTAGCCACGCGATCCAGAGGTTCCTTGTAGCTCTTGAGAACTTGATGGAACCACTTAGGGCTATGATGTTGCTTGAGACCATTCGATGTACACCATCAGTGGAAGAATTGATTAGATTACACAGGTCTAAATTTTAAAAAATGCACTTTTTTATAGAAGGAAGTTGTTCGACTGTTCTAAATATCATGGGTGATAAATATTCAGGGCGCAGTCTTTTTTTTTTTTTTTTTTTATTTATTTATACCAACGTTTCAACCCAAGCATGTGGATCATCAAGGCGTGATTTGAGCACTGAGGATGTTCAAGTACTCTGTATAGGGGACCCTACACGGTCATTCGGAATTGCATTCCGAGGCACTAATGGCGTTCCGAATTATCGTGTAAGGTAGTGAATGAAGTACTGATGGTGGTGTGTTGCGGATTTCCGAACATCCGGAAATCAAAGGTTCAATCACGAGAAGTGGAGGGGCGACTGAAATAAAAGTAGTGGGGAGACTAACCATACTACTGGATAGGTTAGTTTACCTAGACCTCACAACCATTATAAATTTCTGATTTTCATTAAAAGTGAATAGTTATATAATTTTTCATATCCCTTGTTTATATTTTATATACCATCTTCAACTATTTCTTTTAAATAGTCAGTGGGCAACAGATTAAAAAAAAAGAAGTGGAAACTTCACGATTTACTTTGAAAAAAAATAATCTTTAACTGTTGTGTACATTTGTCAGTTCTTTTTCCCATTTTCCTCAAAAAATTTATTATTTTCGCAATACCTTTCCTTAATTTTTGTAAGTAGTAGACCTATATTTTACTAACCTTTGTCAAAACGATTTTCTATGACACTAACCTTACTACTAGGCAGGTTAGTTTACCTAGGTCTCTTTTTTCATTGTAAATAAATAATTTCATAAAAGTAAATAGTTGTTTATATCCCTTGTTAATATTTTTATTAACCATTTTCAAATATTTTTACTTTAAATAGTCAATTAGGCAATAAATTGAAGAAAAAAAGAGTGGAAATCACAATTTACTTATAGAAAAAAAACCTTTAACTGTTGTGTTTATTTGTCATTAATTTTTCCATTTTCTTAAGATTGATTATTTTCGCAATACTTTTCCTAAATTTTTGTAAGTAGTTTACATTTTTCTAAATTTGGTCTAAACGATTTTCAGGCACTAAGAAGTAATTATTGTATCTCCATTTTTCTCTTGATGTCCAATAATATAAATGACAATGTTCAAATAAGCTTATCCATGCTGTTTCTTTGTTTACAACTGAGCTAAATTCGCGTCAGCAACGGTAAGTAATGATCAGTGATCATTGAACGTCTAGGGTCTTCATGATCAAAGCGATCCCGAGCAATCTTTGCCATTCGTGAAGTTCATTCACGAATGATCGTGTAAAGGTTGCTTATGAACTACTTAAGTACAAGTACTCTGTGTTCAACAATACTTAACACCCTCATTGCTCAAACCACGCCCTGTAGATTACCCACATGTTTGGGTTGAAACGTTGGCATAAATAAACAACATTTTTTTTAAAAAAGACTGCGTCCTGAATATTTATCACCCATCGATTTTTATACTTCTTCTCGTATATTTTAACTTTAAACAAATAGGAAGATAGCAAACAAATATGTATATATATATATATATATATATATATATATATAATATAAAGTTTTTTGGAAAATATTTTTAAAAATAATTTAGTCTGAATTCTGCTGGAGTTATGTTTTGAGCCTGGTTCGGAGTGGCTTGAGGAATGAAAAAGTTACATATAGGTATGAATGAGTTTCATATACATTTTCTTAATTTATTTATTTTTTTTATATTAGTAAATAACTTTATTATCTTTTTGTCATTTACTAATGTTGTTATCATTACTTATTTATATATATATCCTTATATTTTTGGTGTTCATATATAATTTAACTTTTATCATTATATTTTCTTTATTATGGGTGATAAAATACTTTGAGTACTTGAAAGCCTTCAGTGCTCGAACCACGCCCTAAAGATGAACCACATGTTTGGGTTGAAACGTTGGCACACATAAATAATTTGTATAATGACTATGTCCTGACTATTTATCACCCATAGTACAGTCAACTGGCTTCCTTCATTTCTTTATTAATCGACTAGCTTATTTTCTTTATTAATACTTATTAATATAATTATTATTTTATACAGGGTTCCTCATAAGTAGAGAGAAATATTTAAGGGGCGATGGCAGACCTCAAGGGCAACAAAAAAGTTTCCATAAACAATAGTTCTTTTTTCCTCAGAAAAAAAGTAAATATAATTTTCATTTTTTTAGGAAGTCAGGTTTTTTGTTGAATAGGAAGAGATAACTGAAAAAAAATTTAATTTAAGAAATTAACAATAGCTCCATGTTAAACTAGCCAAAATCGCTTAAAATGAAAAAAGAGTTTATCATTGCTGAAACCATTTTAAGAGGACATTTCAGCAGATAAAATAAGGTAAGTTTTGTTATTGAATAAATCATTAATTATTTGAGATTTTTTTATTCATCGCTCTCTAACAATACTTACTATATATATCCCATTTACGGAAAAACTTTCTCGTTTAATAAGCTTTAAGTTCATATTAATTCAATTGTGGTTTATTCAAATAAAAACTGAGATTCACTTCAAGTTGAGTAAAAAAAAATAAGTGATTTTATAAGCTGCACTTGAATGTACCCGTGATTTCAGAAAAAAAAAGTGATATCTTTGGATCTATTATACTAAATATAAATGCATAAATACACTTTCTATAAATAAATAAAAAATTAAAATAATCAATGTTCGATTATTTATCATATAAAGAAATAATTAAACTGTGTTATTTTTTTTTCTAATTTCTCTATTAATGGAATTGGTCCATATTTATAACCTACAAAGTAAGACCAGATTACTAAAGTAAGACCGAATTCACACCATATGTAAAGAAAATATAAAATAAACAGAAGAAAAATAATAATCAAAAAGATTTTTTTTTTCTAAAATTCTTTATTGAGATATGTTACAATCTGTCACATCTAAAGAAATAGTGCTAAAAGAGTAGCTCATCTACACTATGTACAATAAAAATCAGTAAAATATTAATATTAAAATTAAATGTATAGAAACTAAACTAATCAAAATAAATATTTAAAAACACATATGCTTTTATACAATATTTACAAAATTCATTCACTCAAGATCTCGAGCCAAACTTTTCCTTACAATCGTGAAAGGAAAGCCAGAACTCTAGGATATCCCAGCGACTCTCACTTAACCGCAATAAAAAAATATACACGATGCAATTAATTAAAGATAAGTAATTTGAAAAGAACACATTCAAACCTTACAATATTTTAAATCAAGCAAGAGAACTCCAAGGCAGGCTTGTCCCTTCAACTGTGGAGGGAAAAGCAGGACTTCAGCTGTTCCCTGCGTTACTCTCTCAACCGTGTCACTGGAGCTAAACTCAGTGGTTACTTCAAAAATAAATCTATTATGAGGAATTTATGAACTCTCTTCGCTCCCCTCCCTTTCGAACGTATTTTCTTTTTGGTGCTACGCCGTTAATATATATATATACACACACAATATCAATAATTTCATTTTTATAAAAATTATAAATAAAACATTTTTTATATTTATATTTAAACATTTTATATTTTAATGTTTATAATGTTCTAAGAATAGATTTCGTAGGGTACACCCTTTGCCTAAGTTCACTTATTTATCTAACACTAGATCTTAAGATCAAATTAAAATTGTATATTTCCCACGAAATAGAAACTTTAGACCTCGGTCAATTGTCAGGAATTCCATAGTAAAAATAGACCGCAATCAGAAAACCACCCATTTGCAGTACAGAACTGGTTCTAGTATTTTGAACAGATTACACTTTTTTGTTCACTTTCTTGTAGATTTATATCTAATGGTAAATAAATATAATAATGGTAATGAAATAATACCGAGAAATCCCAACAACATAGCGTTATAAGCCTCGAGGGTCTGACGACATAAGAAGAGGCCAGGTACGATTCGCGTTTGGATTTAGTGAAGCATGTTTGTGGCAGGAGAGAAATATTGATTCGCTAATGAACCAATTTATATACGGAAACAGACGTCTTGGCGAAGGAGAGCGTATCACAAGCTGGCGAATACGCTTGTTGCCAGAATTGCTTTACAGAAAAGTCAAGTATTTCCCGGCATTAGAGAAGCTGAGGAGGATAATATAAATGGACCTGGTTCCCTGTTCCATAAAGATAATGGAAAAACTGTCAATAATTTCTAGTTAAAATACTGAGATATTGGAGTCGGCAACAAACCGTTACGTAATACGTGCTGATACGAAATAAATAACGGGGTAAACACAGTAATCAGTTTTTGGAAACAATGTCAGATGAATTCTTGTTCAAGTAAGCAATATCATAACAAATGAAATTTTTTTATTTACGAAAAATTCTTTATTGAGATATATTAAAATCTCTCAAATCTAAGGACAATAGCAATAGTGATAAAAAAGTAGTTTATTCACACTATGTACAATAAATAAACAGCAAAATAATAATATCGAATACTTAATAGTTGACCGTTGTATTTTAGAGGAAACGGGTGGTCCGCGGTGGCGGTCATAAATAGACTACAATAGTGGCAAAACTATTTTATTTTAAGCCAACGTTTCGACCTGACTTTGCAGGTCTTCTTCAGGACTAGAACGGACAAGATACAAAAGGATATAGAAAATTGTGGAAGTTGCATAATATTTAGATAAAAATTATAAATCGGGTGAATAAACTTATGAAAATATTAAACAGTAAGTACAGATATTAATAAAAAATGTTATGTTAAAAAAAATACAAATGTTAATAACAAGAAGTGAAAAAGGAGGTGCCTCTGATGGACAAAGAGTCCGAAACGTTAGACAGATCTATCTAGATAAATAAGAATTATTTAGAAGAAATTCAATACACGGAAAAGAAAAGTTTCCATACCTTATGCCTAATTTAATTGAATAATAGCATAAAGAAAGGGAAAATAACAAATAAATAAATTAGAAAAAACAAATAAAATTTAATAAAAATAAAAATCTTAGACACGGGTATGCTTAAACACAATAGTTACAATTTATCAGGACTTCAGGAGATCCCAGCGCTTCTCTCTCAACCAGTTCACCGGTATTAAAAGCCAATGTAGGTTGAATAAGAGTGCTACTACCACATTCACACATGACTTGAGTTATTGAAAAATGTATAGTTATTTGGTCTAGGGGTATTTCAAAATTGGAATACAAATCTTTCCCAAGGGTGTTTCTTCGAAAAGTGGGAAATACGAGTAAAACAGACGAAGCTATGAAAAGAAGGAAAATAAAATAAAGGTTAAAGCCGTAATAGAAGAGAAGAAAAAAATTTCGGAGAAAATTGTCCCTCAGCTTTTCACAAAAAAAAAAAAAAAAAAAATTAACATTTTCTTTTATTCGATTTACATTAAAAAAGGGTGAACGCTAGTACTACAAAATTAATAAAAGGAGAAAAGAGAAAATATATACACTATAAATAAAAAATATATATAGGCTTCAACAGGTGCGAAGAAGAGAATTCGAAAATAGAATAAGATAAAAAATAAGTCTATTCGTGATTTTACTCGACTACAATAAATTAAATTTAAAAAAAAAATTGAAAAAGTTAAAATGAAACACCTCTTCATGACAGCAGTTTGGTTTATTATTTTCAATAATGAATCACCGTAATCGAAACGAAAATTCAAGAACTTAACCCCCTCTCAAAATTTGAGGTTTTACGTTCCATAAAACCAATAAAATTTTTTCCGTCTTCCGTTCTTTCCCTTTCAAGATGGCGACCGAAAAACCTGCGTTGCGATAGACTGTAGCGCCTAAACGAATGTACCGATTTCAAAGAAACTTCGCTAAAGAATTTTTCTCAATGTATTTTAAATTTATCTATATAACATACGTCAACGAAAAGAAGCTGGAAAAAAAGTTACGAGGGATGGTAAAATTAGATTCCGAATAACTCAAAAAATATACACTTTTTTGTCAATATTGTGATAAGGTATTTCAAAGGTATTTAAATTTCCTAAACACTGAAGAAAGTTTCATAGAAATCAAAGCACTATTAGTAAAGATATCGAAAATATAAAAGATATTTTAAATATTTTAGGTTTATTATTTTCAATAATGAACCATTTTGATCGAACAAAAAATTCAAAAAATTAACCCCCTTACAAAATTTGAGGTTTTACGTTTCAGGATACGTAGAATTCGAAAAACGAATAATTAGTTTTTTTGTACGTCCGCCGTCCGCGCATTTTCTCCGAAACTATTGGACCAATTTTTTTCAAATTTGGATTTAAAATTAGAGGTCACCCCAGGATGATCCTCCTTCATCGGCATTTCTATCCTCCTTTTTCTTTCAAGATGGCGACCGTAAAACCTGCGTTGCTATAGACTGTAGCGCCTAAACGAATGTACCAATTTCAATGAAACTTCGCTAAAGTATTTTTCTCGATGCCCTTTAAATTTATCTATATAACACACTTCAACGAAAAGAAGCTGGAAAAAAAGTTAAGAGGGATGGTAAAATTAGATTCTAAATAACTCAAAAAGTATACACTTTTTGTAAAAGTATACAGGTTAAAATCAAACAATTAGGATCAAAAATATGGTTTCTATATGTTTTTTACATGTTATACTGCAAAGATTATATCCTTTGTTTTGGTTTTTAATTTTTGAATGTTTTACTTAAGTAATGCTAATTTCTTAGCATATTATTAATGAATGAAAAAGAAATATTTAGTCCAATAATTTGAATCGCCCTTTACTTCTTTTTCTTTATCACCAGGAATGTAATGTCTCCTTAGATGTATAATTGTTTGGAAATAATAAACCATTGTAAAATAATTTGCATCGGTTTTTCTATAATAAGGAGAACAACTGCTTATTCCCTTACCCTCACATCTTCCTCCCGCTCTCCATTAAGTCAAATTTTATCGAAACTAAAAGTCTGTATGTTGACAAATTTTTACTGCATTTTCTTAGAAACTTTATGAATGATCATTAACCAAAAAAAAATACATAAGCTCAAGTTCAAGTTTTGAAAATTTCGACATCAAAATTTTGCTTATTTTCAGAAAATGATCCATATGTAACAAGATATATCAAAAAATAAAATTCGAATGGATATGTATTTTTTAAATACATCATATGTCTCTGCTATGTATAGGAAAGAGAGAGGGCTTAAAATATTGCCTAACTGAAAATAGGAGTTCCGTCCTGTAGTTTTCCAATATAAACCTATTGAAAATTCCAGCAGGGAGTAGTTCGTAAAAGAAATTCGATTCAGCGCCTGTAAAAGTCTTAAGCTGTAACTAATTAACTATTCAGGACTTATAAAACACGCTACTTAACATTTCTAATTAAATTATTTGAATTCGTTTAAACTTTGAACACTTGTTGACTAAGGGAACTTCGAAAAGGATTTGTCAAGGTTTCGTTCATTATTTTTAGTAACTTCCTTTGTCTAAACCAATACTTCTTCTAAAGCAAATGCAATAAATCTATGATATAGAAAGATCTTTTAAAAGTCCAATCAAATAAGTAAAATTTAATTTTTGATATATTTAATTCAGGCATATATATATGAAAAATTGTGAATAGCTTCCTAACAACTGTCAATGGGACCCCGAAACGTTTTCTTGTTTCCCACTATTAAGCTGAGTTAGGGTGGCTCTTCTTAATCTTCTGAAAACAGCAGGCACATTCCTTTACCAAATAAATAACGACCACCACCCGTCCTCTACCATAAGATTTCGATCCTCCGACCTTTATACCCCTTTGTAAAGATCTATGCCATTCAAAAATTTTCCCATACTCCACGATTTATTGGAATTCTCTTAAATTTTGTCATGCACTCTCCTTATCTAGATTAAAAACTCTCCTTTTTCAGTTCTTCTTCACAATTCTATCAGACGCTCGCTAAATATTTATTATATAATATTGGAAAGTGTATACGTATTTATTGTACGTTATAAGAAAGCTCAACCTCCTTCTAAAAAAAAAAAAAAAAAAATTAAATCCTGAGTGGCATCTAGTCGAAAAGAACACAAATTAAAAAGAGTACAGAATTTATACACTGCTGAAGCGTATATTGGATGAAAATAAACAAATGATTAGACTTCGTGACGTCATTGTAGCCTCAGTCGTCAAGGCCTTTTTTTCGGTAAGCCTATATCGCGATTTTGAAAATTAATATCTTTTGAACCGATAACCGTAGAACACTTTGGTTTTCACCAAAATTTTGTGTAATATACGGAATAATAAGAATAATGAGAAGCTAATAATACCAGGAATTGGAGGTGGAAATAAAGGAATTGTAACATTCGGAATGTGCAGTGGTTACAACAATTATAATATCGACAAATAGTCTGATCCCAAAGTCAACGTAGGCGGGTACGGATGGCTTGGAATTACCCCTTGGTGTGTTAACAGAGGCTAAGCAAACAGTTATTCGAAAAATTTCAAATATGTACAGTTGTAGATGGTCAAACTACAAGGATACCCTCCCCCCCTTCAGCTTCGAATCCTCTATTACGAGAATAATAAGGATAATAACAATAACAAACTTGTACATCTACCTTTCCGACCACCGATATTATGGTTTTCGTTTTGATGTGAGATGTGTAATAACAGGGTGTAAAAAAAAAAAAAATAAATAAATAAAATTACCGTTTTATCAAATTCAAGATTTCAAATTATTGTGAATATTTTAATACTTACCAATACTTAATAATCCCTTTAGAGCAATTTCTGAGCTTGTTTAATCCAATTCGACTTTTTTAAAAAAACCTTCAGCTTAGTTATTTGTTTCAAAGAACAAACGTGACAGTGTTCTACGAAATTCTCGTAATTTTAAGGTATCACTGGAAAAAAAATTCACAGCCGCTGAAGCAACTCCTGGAATTATTAAATATGAAGGGGAAGGCATCCTTGACCATCGCACTGCGCGGCGTTGGTTTAAAAAAATTACCAGTGGAGATACGACGTTGGAAAGGAAGAAGGGTTCCAGGCGACCATTAATGGACATTGATGAGGTTCTGCAGGAAGCTGTCGAGTCAAATTCGTCCACAAATACTCTCGAACTGGGGTGTGTCGAAGGTGACGAAGGTGATGAAGAGCAGCAGACTGGTCCCTCACGAACTTACTCCTCAGCAGTCAGCTAAGAGGTTAGAAATTTGTGAAAATGTATTGAAAAACCCTTGCCTGAAAAAGTCCGGCCTCATCCACCATATAGCCCAGACCTCGCACAATCGGATTACTACTTACTTAGATCCATGGCTCATTTTCTTCAAGAGGAAATATTTGATAATTTCGAGGAAATTGAAATTGCAATTCAAGAGTTCTTTGACAGCCATCCCAAAGAATGGTATCAGCGTGGGATCGATCAACTGGCTAGCAGATGGCTAATGACGTTAGATAACAATGGACTGTACTTTGAGTATTAATTGTATTAATTAAATAATAATACAAATATTTGGTAGAAAAACTGTCATTTTTTTTAAAGACCCTATTAGATGGTGTATATTTATGTGATATTATGTTTAGTCAGCCCTGATTAGGCCTAAATCGTCGTTTCAACACAAACAATGCTTTATGTTGAAATGTTCGAATGATAAACTATTAACAATTAATTGCATTTATTGTATATTGCTCCTCACATCAATTAAAAAAGAATGGAAACAACGAGTTAATTGCCAATTTTCTAGTAAAACAGTTAATTGTCTAACTTTTGTCATATATTTAATGATCCATCAATTACTAGAAACGGATTGAGAGAGATCTTGGAAAGGTACAGATATTTGTAAAAATAAAGATCTCTTGTTACTCCAGGAATTGAGACACAATACCAGCTACCATAAGGTTCTCATTAAAACGGATTTTCCTCACAGCTGCCTGATGTGCAGTTACCGTATAGCTTATTTCGGGATTATATCTCAATTAATACTCTCCAGGAAATTCGGAATTATCCTTACTGCCAATTTTCAAAATTATATTTTTGAACTCCAGAAGCTTTGTTAAGCTTGTTAGGGGACTGTTACCATTATTTTATAAATTTGCCACGCGTTGGAAGATAAAAGGTAAAAGAAACCAATAGTCCAAATCATTCATACAAAACTCCTCGGTGCAGAAAAATAAATAGATCATAAATTTATTTATGCTTACCAAATTAAATTTGGGTGTCCACAATATATATATATATATATATATATATATATATATATATATATAATATATATATATATATATATATATATATATATATATATATATATATATGTATATATTATATTATTATAACTAGGTTTGTATATTTTATAGATCCAAAAAAAATATTTTTTAATTTATAAGGTATATTTATTATTTAAGTTAAGCTAATTTTAATCATAAATGTTTAGTGGTTTCATAGATGTTTATACATGCTTAATACACGTATATTTTATACAAGCAGCGTTCAACAAACACAAAACGTATTCACGTAAAAATGAAATGAAATTATATTTTATTATTCTGGGACTGTTGTCCCTTTAGAACAAATTATAAGTACAGAATACATCTATGTGTGGTCATAAATAAAGTAAATATATATAATACAAACAGAGAAAACTAAAATAACAGAAATATTTTCTGGTGTACTTAGATAGCTCTCTTAGGAATATTTCGAAAACAGGCGGATTGAGAAAGGAGTCGGCGTTTAAAGAGGAGAGGTTTGAAAGAGGAAACTGATTGTGCGTGCCGAATATCTGCAGGGATGAAATTTCAGAGGGAGGCGGCTTGAATTGCAAATTATTTGTCAAACCCAGCAGTTCGGTGAGGAGGAGGATAGATGTCGGAAGTACGCGATCTAGTGGGACGGGATTGGATAGAGTATTTAAATTGTAAGCTGTGAAAAATATACTATGGTCGATGAGTTTGACATTGAGCACATTCTGTTAAGAAATTTGGTGTTCTCGAATATGTTTATTAAATATAATTTCATCTTAACAATTTTTATTTTGTTATCTAGGTATATACGGTTTTATTCTATTTTTTCTTGTCATATCGAGGATAGAATGCTGTTGGATACAACCACATCTCTACTCCTTTCATTTCGAACAGAAGAATCCATCCCAAACGTAATCCAGAGATTCGAGAACTTTTCCTAGAAAATGATGAGTCGTTGACCGGACTATCACCTGGTTGGTTGGCTCAATTTCAAATTCAATTGCATCCACCATCGAATTAATCTCGTATCCTATCGTTAGATTCCAAAATCCTTTTTGTAATCCTCAATACTCCTCAATCAGCCTAATCCAGATACAAATCCTTCCATAACAAACTTCAAAACCATCCGAAGCCTCTCGTTTCAAACCTTGCTTCCTCTACGATACCGGATTTTCATGTTATTGCACATTTTATTCGCTTGGTGTAAAAACCCCGGACCCGAATATCTATCCGTTTCAGGATCTGTAGAATAACATATTTAAATTTTATATTGCACGTTTGCCATTTTTGGCTTAAATTGCACGATTTTGATTTTTGTTGCATTAAATTGAACATTTTGTGCTATATTAAATTATTTATAAATATAAATATTTGTGCGTGTGTAAATATTTACTTTTTTATTTTACAATATTGTCCATATTAAATTTATATATATTTTTTTAAACTTATTTATTGAAAAATATTACAATCTGTCTCTATGACATTTATAATAGTGTTCACAGATCACATTCACACTCTATGTACAATAAATAAAATAAATTAAACAGAAAATAATGGTAATTATTTACGAACGGTCCTCCACTCGCCATCTTGGCTGAAGTGATGTTATGGGCTGTGTTCTGATAACGTTTACGAAATCTAGCACCAGAAAGCGCCACTATTGCGGAGGGGTTGTCTTGTCCCCTCCACCTTACCTCTGTTTTCAGTAAATATAGAAATTAGATCGTTTAGGTTATATATTGCCCGCCTTTTTTTAAATTAACAACTCCTTACCCACCATTAAATAAGCATCGATTGAACACCCATTTCCATCTTATCCACATAATATTTTTATGCTTATAATTTTTATATATCCACATAATATATTTATGCTTATACTTTTTAGATATATTCTGTCACATTTTCAGTCTAATGTGCAGCATACTGTCTTAAACAATTTGTTAAACATTAAACAACTTCATTAACTTAAATTTTTAAATATTTGATGGTTGATCATTGTATATTTTAGATATTTAGATTGTATATATTCAATTTTTAAATACTTTATGCTTGACCATGCTATATTTTAGATTGTATGTACTAAAAAATTTACAATTTTCTATAAGTGTTTTAATGCTGGATAAGGGTTATGTTTTTCATTTATATGTTACTTAAATCTTCTAGCAATAAAACACATTTTCAGTCTACTGAGGTACATACTGGCATTACCAGATTCTAAGGGAAATGTTTCAGGATCATGTAGGAGAGCTCTAGCGATTCATTTAATTTAAAATAATCAAAGAAGAAAACACTACTGACATTCCTTTAAATCTGAACTTGTCAGCAACATAACGAGTTCTTAGCGATTGGTCCCTTGTATATTCCCCTGGAACCGTACATTTTCTACATAATTAACTATGCCAATCATCATATCTGTATGATAGACAAGTATCTTAGCAACCTGTATATATATATATAAAACGCAATGCTCCAAGAGGTATTTAGTTAAGCAGTAATCTTTTTCAAACATTAGCTAAATTATGTCAACTTGAGCTTGTAACATTTATAACAGATGCTTTTGAATATATTTTTACCTATGCATCTCAATTATTCACATTTGGTTATTATAATTTCTAAATTGTCTTAATCTCCAATCCAATTTAAATTATCTGACCAGTTATCCCTAGCCATTTCCATTGCTGTCTACTTACATTATCTGTATCTACTTTTAGATAGATATATAGAAAAAAAAAACTTTATTCTGGGACTAAGTCCCTTCAGAATAACAATAATGTACAAAATAATAGAATATTACTGGCCTAAACGTTTGAAACAATAAATAAAATTGATAAAATAAAATAAAAAGTAAAGAAAACCTTAGGTGCGCAAGCTATATACAATACAGATAAAACTATGTACAGAGCATTTAAAATTATAAACAAAACAATTAAAACTATGAACATATCACTTCAACTATAAACAAAACTATAAAGTTAGAATGTGTTCATTTCATAAAAAAATAAAATTTTACTTGAATATACATATAAAAATAAACAGTTAATTATAATTGAATAAATAAAAGAAATGTATGTATTGAAATTCCTATGTCGATAGTATGAAATGCATGAACTATCTCTTATCAAGTATTATGATTATATGATTGCTACACAATACATATATAGTATTAATAGTTTATATTTGTTTGCACAAAAGAATAAGGTATATTTGTTTGCACAAAAGAATAAGGTATTCTAGGTTACTTTTCCTTGGTCAATTTGATCATTACTGGTGGTAATTTATCCTTATTTGGACAATAAGTCATTCTCGATAGTTAAATTATTTACAGTCTTGAAATACATATAGGGAAACCTTAGGAAGAAATTAATAAACTCATTAAACAATGTCTGGAAAGTTTGAGGCTGGAAGCCAAAACATGAGATGAAGTAAAACCTAAATCTTTCATAGGTCTATACTTCATTTATATAACTAAGGGACATTTTACATTTTATGAAGAAGAAGGTAATGAGTTACGTCTGGCGGAATAGACATGATGAAGATAACTTACACTTTCTTGCCTAATAAATCATTCTGACAGGATTCAGAAAAATTAATGAGACAATACAATATAAAAGTAGATATAGATAATGTAAGTAGACAGCAATGGAAATGGCTAGGGATAACTGGTCATCTGGTATTGCCAGCATGTACCTGAGTAGACTGAAAATGTGTTTTATTGCTAGAAGATTTAAGTAACATATAATTGAAAAATATAACCCTTATCCAGCATCAAAAGCATTATAGAAAATTGTTTAATTCTTCTTGCTAGAAGATTTAAGTAACATATAATTGATAAGTATAACCCTTATCCAGCATCAAAACCCTTATAGAAAATTGTTTAATTCTTCCTGAATTGTATTAATATTGGACATACTTAGATAATGTACAATTAGAGATAAAGTGTCACAATTAAAACAAAACTTAAGTTAATAAACTTCTTTCATTTATGATAAGGAAAGCGAAAAGCATTAATAATGCTGAATCTCGAAGCTAAAAAAACAAAAACGGGCAATATATAAACACTACAATTATAAATAATATTAGTAATATATAATGGTAAAAAAAATTGATGTAGGTAATATGTGTAAATAATAACATCTGAAATATAAAGTTTGGTTAATCGATATATTGAAGATACAAAGAAATCGACAAGTTAAAAAAAATGGTGGGCACTATATATTGTAAAGGTTACAATTGGTAATTATTTGTAATGAACGTAAGGTGGAGGGGACAAGACAACCCCTCCGCAATAGTGGCGCTTCCTGGTGCTAGATTTCGTAAACGTTATCAGAACACGGGACATAATACCAGTTCAAGCAAGATGGCGAGTGGAGGACCGTTCGTAAATAATTACCAAAATAATATATATACAACAAATAAGAATAAAATAACCTAAAAATAAATATATAAAAAGAACACATACACACTTATATACAGTTTTATAATTTAAGAAAAAAAATATATGAGGAAGTTAAATGATTCTGTGAAGCAAAGATTCGAATTTAACGTTACAAAAGGAGAGAAGCAAACATAAGTGGAGGTAGAGTATTCGTGGAATAGAACTTGTCTGAAATAATTTAATAACAAAAAGCTGCCTTCCTTGTTTATACTTGAATTCTCACTCCTTTCTCAGTACCCCTCTCGGCTCTGAAATGAATAGCAGACTATCATGAATTCAGCATCAATAACATTAAATTTTTTTTTCTCCTCAGATATTCATCTGCACCTCTCATGAGAGTGAAGTCCAAGTCCCTGGCCCGGCACCTATGAAATTTGGAGTTGAAACCTATGTCTATATTTAGTAACTAATGTGTACTAATTTATACCCCAAAAATTATAATTAATGCCCGTCAGGGACGGGAGATATTTATTTATTTATTTTATACATGTTTTGGGCTCTTCAACCACTTGGGTCATTTTCGCCCTATATTACAATTTGATGAACTACTACACACATAACTCAACTATAGCTAAGAAATACAATTTAAAGTTTGAAAAGTTAAGAATAATTACAGATGATTATGATAGTACAATTGAACTAAAATTATAAAAATTGAAACTTAAAGATTTAATAGAGGATGAGATAACAGGACAATAAAGATTAATGATATTAAGAATAAAAGCTAAAAAATACATTTTTAAATAATAAAAATTAATACTAATAGAGACGAAGTTAAAGAATACAGTTTAAACATTAGAAAGTACAAGAACCATTAAAATTAAACATTAAAGATTAGAGAATGATAAGTTAACAGTTAACAAGGACATTTAAATAAAATGTTAATGATTTCAGGAATATAATCTAAAAATACAGTTTAAAAAACAGAATTAATATTAAAAGAAGAAAAGTTAGAAAGTACAATTTAAATATTAAAAATTACGAGAAGAAAAATTAAAAAATTATTATAGTTAAAAGTTATGATTGACGGGAGATATAAAGCTCGCAAAAGTGCAGGTCTAGATTTAGTACCTAATATTAGCGCAGGGATCTCTTGAAGTCCCGTTTTTCCTTCTATAGTTTGAGGGAGAAACCTGGCTTGGGGTTCCCTGCCTGATTATATATATTGTATATAGGTTTGATTGTGTTTTTAATTTATTTATTTTTAGGTTGTTTTATTTTTTATTGTACATAGTTTTTGATTATTATTTTACTTTTGTTAATTTTATATTTTCTGTATATATGGTATGAATGTGTTATATCGAACATCACTATAATTATTGTCCACGTGACAGATCGTTATATCTCTAAATAAATAAATTAAAAAAAAAAATATGTACTAATTTGTACAGCATTCAGAACGTATTCATTTTTAAGGTTTTTATTAGTGCCGAAGTTTCAATCCAAACATGTGGATCATCATCAGGCCTGAAAAAATGTTTAACACATTAAGATATATTATATTATAAAATAAAAATGTTTAATAATGAAAAAAATAGTGATTATGATACATAAAACAGACAAATGAAATACGTAATAACATACACAAAAAAAAAAAATGTATATAATCAATTTATTTGAAATGTGATATTTACTCTTACTAGCCGTGTTTCGAGCATTGGAGGTATTCAAGTGCTTTTACCACTTTGGTAGGTAAGTAAAAAGGTCGGTGCAGGATTTTCCAGATGTGCTTTCAAGATCAGGTCAACAAAGTCAGTGGGGGTAACATTTTTGTTTGTATAATGCAGATAATTTGACAACTAAAATATTCAAGATTGATACAAGATTTACGTTATTTCTTATAGTTTAAAAATATAAGACTATTGACTTGTCATGAAATAAAAATAAATAAGAGATGACCGTCAATACAAGCATAAAAAAGTTTGAGTAAAGGTATACAATAGTTAGACTAATAATGAATATTTAATAGTTGACCGTTGCGTTATAAAGGAAAGAGATAGTCCGGGGTGGCGGTCATAAATAGGCTAAATCACAGGCGGATCTACGGGGGGGCCTTTCGGGCTGAATCCCCCCCCCAAATGGTGAAATGTAACCATGTTTTACAGAAAAAAAATATTAAAAACTATCTCTTCAAGTATTCTTGTTCGTGTAATTATATGTAATAGGACTTCAAGAACCACTTAAACACCATTTCATATAGGTAATTAATTTCTTTATTTTTTTTCAAATTAATTATCGTTATATGTATTTGAAAAAAAAAATCTTTCTGACTGAAGCCCCTCCCCCAAAATTAAATCCTGGATCCGCTAGTGGGCTAAATAGTGGCAAAACTATTTTATTTAAAGCCAACGTTTCGACCTATATCTTTTTTTTTGTATCTTGTCCGTTCTAGCAATGAAGAAGACCTGCAAAGTCGGGTCGAAACGTTGGCATTTAATACAATAGTTTTGCCACTATTTAGCCTATTTATGACCGCCACCCCAGACTATCTCCTTCCTTTAGACAAATAACGTTTATAACACTGACAAATGTAATGAATTGAACTGGTAAGTAGTTCAATATATTATACCAAATTTTTAGAATAACAATATTGTACATAAAAAAAAATATTATATTAAGGATTACATAGCACTAATAGTATAGGTATAAAAATTTGCGTGCCTGTTTAAGGAAATTGGTATAAGTATTAATTTTTTTATTTCTGTAAATATTCATATTTAAGAGTTTCAAAAAACGAATCTAATTTGCTTTTACATGAAAAAATGTACTTGGCATACTTAACGGAAAGCGCCTTTGGGTTTTGTTATTTTTGATACAATATAACTCATTTAATAGGATAGTCAATACATTTTTCTTATTCTCCACAAATATAAATAGATCCAGACAAAAAAAAAAAAAACGGAAGCCAGCCTTCCGTGAACCTAATTGAAGGGTCTGTCCCTTGGTTTACCTGAAAGGTGTTGGGAACTAACTCATATTGTCCAAAAGATCAACCTTTTTTTTTTTTTGCGTCAACCTTTTTTTTTTTTTAGATCCAATAACCGGATGATAGAGCCCTAACTATTTAAGTATAATACCAAGTATAGAGTTATTAAATTATAGTAAATGTATTTAAGGCCATAAACATATGTTATTCACATATCTTTATTAAAAACTAATTTGTTTTTATCTTTGTAAGGATTTTTATTTATTTATTATTTTCATTTTACTTACTATACATATTTTAAAAGATACAATTGAATATATAAGATGTTTGTTTAGATTATACGCATGGGAAATGGGAGACAACCTTCATAACATTTGTACATTTCTATAAATAATGTAAGCTAGAAATAAATAATGTAAAAAATTAAAAAATATCTTTGATTTCTTGGTATGTAAAATTTCAAATAAAATTGCCTCCCCAAATAAAACCTCCCCCATTAAAATTTAAAGTCTGCGCTTGTACACACAAGTGCAATGCGATAGTTTTTTTTGACAATATCATGTCCTTGATTAAGTGTATTTACATATATTTTTTTTTAACTTAAAAATAATTTTATTAGTTTACGTCCAGTTAGGACATTTGATTTAATTCTCCTGGAAACATGTGTTTTTCTTTTTACATTAAATTTTTCTTTTCCTCATATCTTTATCCACGCATCTCATAAGCTTGACAATTAGCAGAAGTGGTATTATTGTTAAGAAAATTGGCATGAGGAAATAAGTAATAACATTTTTAGAAATTATTATTTATGATTTTTTCGTCATTCTTTTTTACCTTCTACGACATTGTATGCTACATATTGCTTTTTATTAATTCCTCAGCTTTCCAAACATATTTTGTACGTATACCATCTAAACTAAAAAAAACTGTACTTGTACTATGAAAAGAAACTAAACTACAAAAAGAAACTGAAGAAAAGAGAAGGTTCTATTGACCAGCTGATTAGTAAGGGAAAAAAATACGCATAACAAAAATATGATAATACAAAACTTGTTAAATTAAATGAAAAAAAAAATCAAAAGAAAAAGCTGGAAGGTATATATAACCTTCCACATTTATGTATAAACCATTCCACAAATAAAACATTTCTTTGGAATGGATGTTATATATACCTTCGAGTTTTTTCTTTTGAATTTGTTAATGTTTTTAATTATTAAATTAACATATTTTTTATTAATATATTTTAGTTATGATTATTTTTATCTTCTTAATCTTGTTAATCAGCTGTTCAATGTAATTTTCCTTAGCTGTATTTATATAACCTTCTCTTTCCTTGAGTATGTATTTGGATGGAGTCGTGATAAATGTAGTCTTGTTGTTCTAGTGGATCCAGGATTTAATTTTGAGGGGAGGAGGTTTTCAGCCCGAAAGCTTCTTTTTTTTCATATATGTAATGATAATTACTTTGTGGGTAAAATGGTTGACTGTCGTGAATAATGAAGAGATAATAATCAGTCAAATAAGAAGGCAAAAATAAATGATAATATTTATTTTGACATCTGCCGACGTTTCGACCTGAAGTTCAGGCCTTCATCAGGGCTAAGAAAAGAACCAGATAACAAGGTATGAGAAACATAAGTAGTGTAGGTAAAAAAAAATTAAAATAAAATGAAGTTGTTAGAATAATGACAATAGGAAGAACTAAGAGATAAATAATAATAACCGTTACATAGTGTGGAATGACGAAGTAAACATAATCAAAAAAGGTGACATAAGTATTTTTTTTTTTTTTTTTTTTAATGGTTTATTGATAAATATTACAATCTGTCTCAATAAAGGACATTTACAATATAGTTCTGAGAGCACATTCACACCATATGAGTATTAAAATGGGAATCTTAGAATAAAATGTAACATAGAAAAAAGGAATATGAAGTAATATAAGAAATGAAAATAAATAGTAAAATTAAGACATTGGTAATAGAGTAGTTAGATAGAAATAGAATATAATTAAATAGAAAGTAATTCGATAATTACTTTGGGAAAAAAGAAAGATATTAACTACCTACATGAACTGATTCTTGAAGTCCTATTAAATGTAATTACACGAAGAAAAATACTTTAAGAGATAATTTTTAAATATTTTATACCATAAAAATGGTTACATTTTACCATTTTGGGGAGGGCTTCAGACCGAAAGCCCCCCTCTCTCCCCCTCCCCTCTAAATCCATTCGAATTTTTCATTTTATACCGTTTCTACTAAATATTTAACCCTACAAGAGCTTAACAAAATCAACCTTATCCGATAACGTTAAAGGTAAATATAGATGACTGTCCAGTCAGCATCGGCACGGTCCGTACATCAGCAACGTAAGCAGTAAATATATATAAAACCAAGTTTTCAAATAAACGACTTATCTTTATTTTCTTTGGTCGAGTAAGTTTTTTCTAAACTAAATAACTGATAAGTTAATTAAACTATAAGATAAATTCCAGAATGTTTCGTGTTTGTATAGCATCGGGCTGACGAGACATGTGAATGACCCAGAAAACTGATGACTGATATAAATCAAACCGTCAACTTGGACATTATTCGAGAGACTGAATTCTAAGATTGTATAAATAAACACACTCACACAGACACACACACACACACACAACTTCACATTAAAGTTAGTCTTATCCAAATGCAAGAGTTATTCAGTTACATATTAGCTTATTGCTATTTATTAAATATGTTACTTTAGATCTTAGAAAAATTCTATAGATTGACATAAACATAGTAAAATCCATCCAAATTAATAAAATTAACTTTACAATACATTAGAGACATTGTCAAGAAAAAAAGTGAGTGATAGGTCCCCACCTTGTACAATTGTACAATCTATACAATATCACCCATTATTTAAAAAAAAAAAATGTAATGTATCCAATCAGATGACTTCCCTATCGATTTAATTTATTTTTTTTTTAATTTTATATATTTTCATTAAAAATAACACACTCTATTATAAATGTCCTAGAGACAGATCGTAATATTTTTCAATAAATAGGTTTAAAAAAAAAAAATAAATAAATAAAAAAAACACTATTGAATTAGACTAATTTTCCTGATAACCTTTTAGAGAAATCATTAGAGTACGATTTCATTGATTAACTAAAGCAATGTAAACGGACAAGTGAAAAATTATTAAAATCAGTTTACAAAATTCGGTACACTATAATGTTGCAAAACTGGTCCGGTTTAGATGATTTTTTGTTGGAAATTTAATATCCTTTTAAAAATGTTACCAATACATACTGTAGAGGTCATTACTGTCATTTTTTAGTATTTGGAAACCTAACTAAACCCTGAATGAAAAATTGGAAGAGTTAAATGCAGAAATATATTGGTTTTACCAATTGCATACATATTCTGAATATTTTTTTTATTATTGGTAACTATTTTGCCTTAATTTATATTTACGAAAAAGCTTTTTTTTTATTGACCGAAATTGATCTCGCAGTAATTGGGCGGTCTTGGTCTTGACACTTGCAAGGCTGATTTCTGGCACCACTAATTAAAATGTAAGTGCCTTCATTAAAATATATATATATATATATATATATATATATATATATATATATATATATATATATATGTAAGTTTTTTCTTACTTCTATTTCTTTATCAAAGGTGCTACTATGAGTAATCACTCACACTCAACCATCAAGTATTGCCTTCCAATTCATAAGTGGGCCAAATATCCATATAAAAATGTATTTACTGTCCAGGTACGTGGAGAGAGTTATGTGAAAAGTCTACTTCAGTCTCAGTTCAATTCAAATTGACAATAAATTTCGGTAGAATTTAAATTTGATTTTATGAAAGTGTTCCTCTATTAATGAAATTAATGAATGAATCATTTTATCGCAATGAAAAAAAAGTTTTAAAATCACTTTAACGGATCTCTTTAATTGAATAAATTTTAAGACTGAAACATAAATGATAATGAATTGAAAAAAAAAAAAAAAAAAATGGGTGCTTCACAAACGGAACAAGATAAGACAGAACGGATGAACCAAACTTAACTCGGGTCATTAGTGGGTTGGAAAATAGCAATCCCTAAAATGACTCCATTAAGTTTAAAAAAAAAATGTAATTATTCGAAGTATAAATGTTTCAGTGAAAATGCCTTTACCTTAGTTAGTGTATCGACACATGTTTATTATACATTTGTTATAAACGTGTATTATTGACGAGACGAAAAATCAAAATTTAATATAATTTTTTTCAGGATTTTTCCGAAAACTACAAAAGATTTTTTTTTTTTGTTTTTTTTTAAATCTTATTTTCTTGAATATTAAAGCTGTCAGACTCATCCATACCATATATACAATAACAAAAAAAAACAAAAAAAAAAAACAATATAAATCTAATTTAAAATACGCTTGAAAAGTAAGTATAATACGGCTAATCAACTCGCTCCTTGTAATTTTTACTCAAGGATATGTATTCCCTCTATAAGAAAAATAAATAAAACACTTCTGAATAAGCAATCTTGTATTTATAACACGTTCTTGTACAAATATATGTACTCTGCTACAGTCCAACAACAAAATTTCGTTTCAATACCATACTTTATCTTCGCTTTGCTTACGAAACCATGACATTTTATGTTTACATTTTTTTTTAAGTCCGTCGAGTAACCACAATAACAATGATATCAGATAAAATCACCGATCATGGTAGCTTTTCTCTCCCCAAGTTAGCGTCGGAAAAGAAGACATCGGATACAGGCCTATTCTACATCGGCTGAATACATAAGATCCAACCTCGTCCAAGTACGCGATTTGCATCGACTGCGGAGAGTCCTATAAAAATGTTTCCTAGAAGGGGGGGGGAGGAGGAGGGCGAAGGGATTACTGAAGCTCGGGCCAAGAAAATCCAGCTTTCAACAGGTGGCGGGATAGGAAGACATACAAGATACCCAGCCAATCTTCCCATCTCGCCATCTTATCCAGTGCCCCGCCATTTTAGTACTACACTATCCAATCTATTTCGGGATAAGGGCTATTTATGCCGTATTCCCTTCGGATGGCTTTGGTACGACCAACTTACTGGCGAGATTAGCCTCCTGTTTAGCACTGGTGTCGCCGTTTTTGTTGCTTCTTGTCAGATTACAATACCGTGGATCCTTGAGTGACAGTCGCACTTTCCTTAAAATTCCATGCATTCGTTCGGAACAATCATTGCAAAAAAAAATGTATCTATTTTTAACAATACGTGTTGAATAAATAGATTTATTTTGAAACTTAATGAGTGACAATACGAACTTTACTTGCAATTGAATATTTAATAGTTGACCGTTGCATTATAAAGGAAGGAGATGGCCCGGGGTAGCGGTCATAAAATGCTAAATAGTGGCAAAACTATTTTATTACAATAGTTCAGCAGTTCTAATCTAAGTGAAACTCCTATCTGAACACACCTCCCTGATGAAGACCTGCAAAGTCGGGTCGAAACGTTGGCTTTTAATAAAATAGTTTTGCCTCTATTTAGCCTTTTTATGACCGCCACCCCGGACTATATCCTTCCTTTAGACAAATAATGTTTTCAAGACTGGCAATTGTAATGAATTGAAGTGGTAAGTAGTACAATATATTATACCATATTTTAAGAATAATAATATTGTTCATAAAAAAAAGTATTACATAGCACTAATAGTATAAGTATAAAAATTCGCTTATACAGTATAAAAATAAAAATACTTATTAATTGTTTAATGTTTTGGGAAAATTATCCATTATCTAAAACATGTGAATCATTTATTTCTCTTTTGCTTTTATCGTTTTATTTCATATCATATCTCTATAAAAAAACTATACTGTTGCAGTAAAACATTTTATTTTGATTTCATACTTATCTACGAATTATCACCTTCAATATAAGATACTCCTAATCTTTCCCTAAAACTCTCCAAGTGTATCTTCCATGTCTGAATCAGTGCTGGATGTCTTCTTTTGTCAGTTCATTCTGGACGCGTGCCGCTTTTTCTTTCAACAAGAACGTCAATATAGTAATGTCGGTTGGTAGTTCCATCTTCAGGAATCCAGTGAAGGTGCAGAATCCCATTATTATCGAGAAAAAAAAAACATAATCATTGCTTTAAATTTTTATTTGCTTACTCGAGCTTTATTAGCTCTCAATGAAGTTGGACTCTTCCAGTACATGAGTTAGCGCTTAGTTTCAGGAACATTACTAAAAAAACATGATGCATTAAAATGAACACGATTTGAGTCCGCCGAAGCTGTAAAAGAGAAAATAACACGCGTCATTGTGTGTGGCCGAAACTGACCATACAAGAATTTCCGCACTATTTCTGGCAATTGAAGATTGCCATGGAGCATTGTAGGGATAGAGGAGGGATGTATATTTAAGAATGATATGCTGGTTCTTAATAACAATAATGCGGCTGAGTGAAAGGCGCTGGGATCTTCTGGAGTCCTGCCTTTCCTTCCACGAGTGAGAGGTAAGGCTAGGCTCTTGATCATGAGTGAATGAATTTTGTAAATATTTTATAAAAGCGTGTGTGTATTTAAGTAGTTATTTTGATTAGTTTAGTTCATACACATTAACTTTAAAAATCATTATTTTGCTGTTTATTTATTTGTATTTATTGTAAATAGAGTGTGAATGAGCTACTCTTCTATCCCTATTACTATTGTACTTAGATGTGATATTTCTCAATAAAGAATTGAAAAAAATATGATTATAAGTAAATATGTAAAAAATGATTTAAAGCATCAGTTCCTTTATTTAATAACCACACATCGTACTGTATCCTCCAATGATTTTTTTGTTTTGTTTTTTTATCCATAATTTTATCATTAATATAACAAAAAAATGATATAAATCATATAAAAAATTGTGATGTTAATGATAATGAACAGCTAATGAGGAAAGAGGTAAAGGGTGCTACATTTTAACTTCATACAACCATTTTCATTTTAAAACATTTGCTAAATTTTAACAAGAAAAAAAAAATACTTGTTTAAATTTTCCTCATTAACTTCTACGTTTATTTTCCCTTAAACGTGTATATAATTCTCGGAAAATTTAATTTCGTAAAATATTTCCTAAATCTGAGCTTGATAACTCAAATAATATTATGGGGATGTTGTACTCTATATTTGGTTTCATAAAATATTTTTTTAAAGTTATTGTATTCGACTTCCTTAATTATATCACATTTTTAAGAACTTAAAATTTTAATTAGAATATTTCACTAGGCCTCGGAAACTTAGAACCCAAATGAAATAATCTTATTTTTTAAGGAATTATTTACAAAGCGCCACTTAATGAGACCTCAGTATTTTGTATTCAAGATAATTTTAATATTAAGAAAACAATTTAAATACTTTTTAATTATAATACATTGTATTTTAAAAACACAAATTAAAATTAAAATATTTTTTGGATAGGTTAGGTTAAACGTATACAGAACGGTCATCATAATCCGAACAGATTGCATGGTTTGTTCAGACTACCAAAATATTCGGATTATCTAAGGTTAAACATAAAACGATGGGAATTTGCTGAAGGTAATGAAAATATTCGTATTATCAGTTAAATATAAATACATTACAAGCTGAAAAAATATTTCTGAAAATGGTCGTATAAAGTACTTCGAGTCTCTGATTTTGTTGCTAGAGAAAACGACCGATCTTGGAAATTCCTTAAAAGTACCAAACTTCGATAGTCGACGTTGTATCCATTACTCCAACAAGCTAGCATTAAATGCCTATATGGTAAATCAATTTTCCTGTAAAATGAAAAATAAAGGTACTACTTTTTAAATTATCAAGCCAACCTTTATTGGCATTAGAATCTGCTTTGGCATCCTTCTTAAATTATTAAAGAAAAACATATACCGTAAACTTTGGGGCTGGGTTAGTAACTTTGGGAGAGCGAGTAATGTGGTGATTCCGTGGTGGATGCACTGTGTTGGTTCAGTCTGCAAAAACTTGCGTTGTGTAGGCATGTACTGCCTGCTCTACTACCTTGCGGCAGTTTGAGAACCCTAGTTTTGAAGTTAGGTTTTATTTATTTCCATTGTTTTTCTTAGAAAATTCTTGTTTTCATGAAAATTTAGCTAGTGCCTAAAGAACTGCGAACATCAGATTGCCGAAGCATTGATATCGGCCATGAAGAAATCGGCTTCTCATTGGAAATGCACTCTAAGGCCTGATGGAATCCACTACTCAGGAGAAAGGACAAATTGGCCGGCGAGAAAAATGGTAATGTGAAAGAGCTGCAAGTTTACAGCGATCTTTTTGCTTCAGTTAACAAAAAATAAATTGTACGAAGTGTTTGAATAATTTTTGCTACATTTTCTAGTTTTTTTTACATTAATGTTCAGTAAATTATCAAGGCCTAATTGTTTAAAAAATTATCATTTGCCATATTTTTGTATAATAATACGAATTTATTGTTCTCATGTGCTCTTAAATATAGCATTGTTAAATATGTAAACATGAACCAATACGATATTGTGGGGTAACGTTGGTACAATATCATGTTCCCTGCCGTTTCTAATTGAGACAATGCACTGTCCCAATTTTACCCCGATCGATGGTGTAAGGTTAGGACAAATTAATTTTTTTTTTTAATAAGGTATTCTTGTTTCTAGAGTCATTGTTCTGCCATATTTTGTAAGATGAAGATTGGCCTTACATATTTTTTCAGCATTTTAACTTTTAAAATAAAGATAGAAGCAGCTTAAAACTTCAAAAAGTTTCCCAAAGTTAGCCTATCTTACGGTAATAAAGATATCTCTCAACTTCTCGATGAAGGCCTAGTTTTAATGTTTTCCTTACAAAACGATTTCGATCCTACCACACGATGTAATTCTAGTAGTATGTCTAGAAAACAGAGTCATTTCCATTCCCTATCTCGTCAGTCAATTTTAATTACATTCCCTTTTCGTTCGGATTACCGAGGGATTCGAATTACAAGTGATTCGGATTATTGAAACCGTCCTGCATTAGCATTACTTAATAAATGAATAAATTAAATATATCTCTTCTCTATTAATAGGAATTGTTCATTAATCACTCAAGTGCCCAAAACAAAACAAAAAAAAGATTATATGTTCTATATTTATCGTACCATTCCGCCGGTGTTCCTCAAGGTAGTATCTTAGGTCCTATCCTTTATACAGTTTATTCAGCTGACATCCCAACACTGTCATCACCACGTATGCCGATGACACGTGTATCCTATCAGTAAATAATGAGACATCAATTGCATCCCAAATGCTTCAATCACACATCATTATTCTTGAAGAATGGTGTCAAAACTGGAGAATTAAAATAAATTCCAATAAATCCCACCAAATTACCTTTAGCCTTCACCGTAAACCAATGACTTCCTGTCCTACAGTTTCATTTAGCAATACTCCACTTATCCCTGTTGAGCAAATCCGTTACCTAGGGCTCCACCTGGACAAAGGTCTAACTTGGAATCCTCATACAAGAATGAAACGACAAGAAACAACTCGACGTTTGCGACTACTTCAGCACTTACTAGACAAACGCTATAAACTTCCAATTAATTTCAAAAGACTAATATACATGACTATAATAAGGCCTATTTGGACTTACGGAGTAGAGCTACGGGACTCCACTAAACCATCGAAGTCCTCTCGTATCCAATCCTCACAATCCAAAATCCTTCGTAAAATCCTCAATGCTCCCTATTTTTTTACAAATAAAACCATCCATAATTACCTTAATGTTTCTTATGTTTCAGATCTGGCCCAATCCAGATACCTATCCTTCCATGATAAACTTCAGAATCATCCCAAAGAAGAGAAGATGGCCCCGTGTCCTGTTTATGTAGACATATCATTAGAGTGCTACCTCTGGGTAGTTACTCAACAAGTTTTTTCATGTCATTATATCCATATGATCAAATTTACTAAATGTATTTCTTTAATGCTGTTGTAAATATTATTGAGAAATAATAATAAAAAATATGTATTTATCGTACTGGAATAAATGAATATAAATATACTTTTTATCTAATTAGACATTTTTTTTAAACTAGGATAAAATAATTCGATTAAATTCTACCTGGGAGATAGCTGTTTTGAGATGTAGATTTTGCTAACCGGTTACCACTGAGAGAGTCGCCGGTGAGTTACTAGGGAACCGCCTTGGTGTAATTATCCTCAGTTGACAAGTGGAGTCGCTTATCAAATTGTAGCGGGCAGCCTAATCACCAATTCCTCCAACCCACCCTCGACAACTTCGCCTCTACCTAGATTTGTATAGGCCTGTTATCTTTAGCTCCTCGATTTAGTCCAATAATTAGCGACAAACAAACGCTGAGAGAAAACGAAGCGTTCATTAAGGTTTTTTCCTCATCCAATAAGTAAAACTGGTTAAAATAATACTCCAGATGAAACTTGGTTAGTGTTTGAAATAAAGTATTTTAAAATATAAAATAAAATAGACATTTGGTATTTTAAATATAAAATAGTGCAAGTTATGTGGGAATAACTTCAGATGGCAAAAATACCATATCAATGCTCAACTGGGTATTATGGAGCCGGAACATTATCTCCAAAACAAAAAAAAAATATCTGTAATAGTATAGTACTGTGCATGATGACATATGGGTCAGAAACTTGGACCTTAAAGAGTAACATCAGGAAGAAACTCCTAGCCACAGAAATGGACTACTGTATTTCATTTTACTTAAAAATAAAATAAAATTAAAATTTATAAAGCAATTTATAATTTTTTTTATAGAAATCAGTTGCAAAGTGCAAAGAGAGATGATCGCTATTAGAGAAGCTTTGACGTACATTGAGACAACGGAGGGTAACAAATGGGTAATGGTAACGGTGCAATTCTAGCCATCGAAAAGAAAACACCGACAACCACACTGGCGAGATGTATTAAAAATATCTGGTGGAAACTAACAGAAAAGGGAAAGGAAATAATATTCATTTGGGTCCCTTCACACTGAGGAACAGGCAGACAAAGCAGGAAATACACGAAAGAAATCCAACTAGTAACCGACTCTCCAGAAAAGGAGAGACAGTCCTCTGCCGATTAAGAATTGGGCATTGTGAATTTTCACATGCCTATTTAGTAAGAAGACTAGACCCACCGACTTGAGAGATCATTAAGGTTAAAGAACAGTCCAACATATCATCCAAGACTGTCCAGTATTTAAGAATATAAGTAAAAATTTGGATATGGCTCAGAGTGGAAAAAAACCTTGCAATTTTTAAAAATTATAAAATTCTACAACAGATTATGAATAGAAAATGTTGCCAATGACCCTGCAGGGTAGAGGCAACAACAAAAACAAATAAATAAATAAAGTGCAAATAGGTACATTAGAAGCGAGTGTTTTCTATTTTGTATTAGTATTTAAAACACTTTTTCTGTAAGTATTTCAAATACATTGTAATTTAAAGGCACTGTAAAAAAAAAAAAACACAAAATACGTGGTATTTTAAACACTGTATTTTTAAATAATAATTAAAATACATTTTTCCCAGCCTCGGGTTTTACGCCTCTAAGTCCTAAACAACAAAAACATTTTGCCCAGGTCTGCGCCAAATCGATCTCTGTAAAACTTTAGGAAACCAAAATAATTTTTAAATAATTCTCAATTTTATCTTATAAATCATATTACTATAATAATTGGTAACTGGTTGACTGTCGTAGATAATGAAGAGAAGAATAGTTGGGGTGGTCAGTCAAATAAGAAGGCAAAAATAAATGATAATATTTATTTTTACATTAGCCGACGTTTCGACCTGAAGTTCAGACATTCTCAATGTCTTAATTTTACTATTTATTTTCATTTCTTATATAACTTCATATTTCTTTTTTATGTTTTACGTTTTATTCTACGATTCTCATTTTAACACTTATGTCACCCTTTTTGATTATGCTTACTTCATCATTCCACACTTTGTAACGGTTATTAGTATTTATCTCTTAGTTCTTAGTCATTATTCTAACAATTTCATTTTACTTTATATTTATTTATTTTAATTTTTTTTTTTTTTAATTTTTTTTTAATAATTTTTTTATTTATTTTTTTACCATCACTACTTATGTTTCTCATACCTTGTTATCTGGTTATTTTATTAGCCCTGATGAAGGCCTGAGCTTCAGGTCGAAACGTCGGCATATGTAAAAATAAATATTATCATTTATTTTTGCCTTCTTTTTTGACTGACCACCCCAACTATTTTTCTCTTCGATATTACTATAAATTGTAATATAGCTGAAACAAGTGATTAGGATATAAATAAAATTTCCAAGCCATAAAGCCTTGAGTCTCTAATATACAGGTGAACATTTAACCTGCTTGCTTTTAAGTAACCTCCCGTATTTGGATGGCTTGGTGAGATGTATCTAGTGAATGTATGTAAACCTGCCAACGTTTCGCCGACTCAGGATGTATCATAAGGACTGAAAAAACAAGACCACACATATGAAAAAAGAAAAGAAAACAACATTCACTAGAGACATCTCAACATGCCATCCAAATATGAGAGGTCATAAAAACTCCATCCTTTACGGTTTAGAATTTTCCATCTATATTCTGATTATTTAAGGTCTCTTTTTGAGCTATGTATCATCTTGTTTGTTCTATGCTGATGATGCCTGGATTAGCAAAACGTTGGCAGGTTTACTCTTCACTTGTATGTAAGGGACTCAAGCCTTCATGAAATGGAATTTTCCATTTATATCTTAAGAAGAAATGATCAGCAGAAGAAAAGGAATTGTTATTATGATTTGCGAATCTGTTACATTTTATAAGAATATCTGCTACACGATATTTTATTCAAAGATAATTATATTGTTTGGTTTACATTGTACATATACTTTAGTATCATATTATTCTTATGTTAATTATAACTCGTAATTTTTATAAATAAATATATAATATAATATAAATTTCCGTGACTTTTTTGGTGAGTAGGCAACCAAAATGGGAAGTCTAAGTGCCTATGCAATGAAATGACAATATTGTGCACTTAAACTAAATATTTTTGTTTATAAAAGCATTTGTGTCATTTTAGTTTACTTACTGTATTTTATATATGTAAGTAAGGTCGAAATTTGTGAACACATACTTTAGTAGTTGAGTGAAATTTCACAATAAACCCACGATACACAGCCTTGAATATCTATTTGCCTGCAAAATGCAGAACGATTGAGTTTCCCAAATCATTATGCGGAGGCTCCTCTTAGTTGCGAATCGAAGCCCACTAATCTCAGAACTTGACCAGTAATAACTTCACGACTCGCTAAGCCGTAAGTAGACACCGACTTAGGGCTTCTCTAAAAGTAGTTTGTTTGGCTTACCTACCACTTTAGTGTGATCTTTCATCATTCTGTGGACAGTATTCCACAGTGGAACGAATCGGTGTATATATATATATATATATATATATATATATATATATATATATATATATATATATACACCGATATATGTGTGTGTGTATCATATTCTGTGTCATAAATTTTTTACATTCAAATGTTTTTTTTCTTTCAATTGATTTACTTAGTGGTATGGTCTATTAATGGACTATATTGCTGGGATGTTACAGCAATTTGTTGCCAAAATCGGCTTACCGGAAATTTCAGTTTACATAATAGAATTTGGATTGCCCACCTCGCACCCAAGGCCGATAACGCATGTCCGCCCCCCACCCCCAAAAAAATATTATTTCCCCCTCCCTTATATGATTAATATGTATCTATTTGAACTTTTGTATCAATTTTAGTTTAAATGGTATTAGATAAAATACTGTTTTCTTTCTGGAGAATAGTAAAGGTACAATACATTAGGCCAAAGGCAATTACTGTTTCTAATGACAATTACAACAAGTAACATCAGTAATAGTCACATAGGACCCACATTTGGAAGACTAACGGACGTAGAAGGCGTACAAGAAGTAGTATTGTCAAAATGCGAGACCGACACGAGTTTTGGTCTTGCAAACTCAGTCTTGGTCATGGTCTTGGTCCTGCACAAGACTTGCAATCTTGCAACAGACTTGCAGTTATTTATTAGCTTATTTATACAAAGATATTACTGTAATTTTTTATTGATTTGTTTAATGAAATTTACAACTGTATAAACAATACAACTAGTAAAAATGCAAACATTAGAAATAATGACATGAACAGACTTGAAGAGATACTGCCCAGTGGTAGCACTCCTTATTTAATTCTAGGTGAGAAGATCACGTGGCCATCTTCTTACTGTAATTTTTTAGATAGGAGAAACCTAACTAAGCCCGAATGTAAAATTAGAGGAGCTAAATGCAAAAGTATATTGGTTATACCAATTATTTACATATAGTATCTAAGATTGTTAAGTATTAGTAACTATTTTGCCTTAATTTTTATTTAAAAAATCGATTTTTATTACCAGTCCTGGACTTGTTCTTGCAACAGTTAGACGGCCTTGGTCTAGGTCTTGCAAAGCGCAAGACCAAGACCGATTTTGGGCAACACTAAGAAGAAGATGAAGGCCGAATAGAGAATAAATACTTTTCCACACCCATATCCCCGTCCATCCCGATTCCCTCCTCGTAGATGCTTAATCTCATTGGAGATGAAAGGGATCTTGGATGGGATTTTAGTTCTTTTTTATTGATATTACACAGGTAATTGTCACATGCAGAATGGGAGGATACAGATAGAAATTAAGAATTGGAATCTATAGATGGCTAATTTCAGCTTTAATTGTTTGGAGTCATATTTGTAGGAGCTGCGATCGACGGTATCTCTGATTTGTTGCCATAATGATGGCATTATAATACATCAGATCCGAGATAGAATTATTTTTATCAAGAATTCTGGAGACCTCGATTGGGGAAGAGGCAGTTCAGACAGCTTGTTGGATAATACTACTAAAGGATGTCTAAGGTCATTTTTGTCAGAAAGGATTGGACGAAAGAGGTTCCAGCTAACTAGAATTCTAATGAAAAACGCTGGCAAAGGTTGGGAATGATAGCTTGTAAAACTTGGAGAGTTAGAGGGCTATCATCACAGCAGAGTTCATTTAGAGGTGTAATTCAGGGTGCTTAGGCCGCTATTTTAATTCATGGATATCTGGATACGGGCGGGGAAATAGGTAGGAGAGCTAGGGGAATGAAGGTTGAAATATGGGGAATCTAGTACAGCCAGCAATGTTTGCCACCTGAACCACCATCTAATGTGTGAGACTTAAGCACCTTCTGGCCTATTCAGGCCTAAACGACTCTCACTTTTTACTAATACTAGCTCGGATTGGTGGATAACCAACAAACCACAACCATGTTCAATAAACCAACAGGCGTTGATGATCTATCTTTTTCATGCCCTACTAAACCCCAAATAAACAAACCATGATTTTTATGCCTTTTTTTTTGGAACAAATCGGTACATTTTTATTGTTATCTATTTTATAAACATAGATATAGTTCTCGCACTTCTACCTACTAAGAGGACTTGATCCTCCGACCTGCGAGAACTGCAATGTCCAAAGGACAGTAAAGCACATTATTCAAGAATGCCCTACATTTGATCCTACAAGGAAAAAGTTAGACATGGCACAGAGTCTAAAAGAAAACCTACAAGACCGTGAAAGTGCAGTAAAAAAAAATTTAAGGTTTTTAAAAGTGATAAAACTCTACAACAGAGTGTAATTCAAAGGTGTTGCTAATGACCCTACAGGGTAGAGGCAACAAAAAAAATCAAATAAATAAATATTTTATAAACATTTATCGACAAGAAAAATTGAAATTCGATAATAAATAGTTTAAATACCGAATATCAAAATATATACGTATATATATATATATATATATATATATATATATATATATATATATATATATATATATGTATATATATAGGCTTTAAGGTGTAAAACCTTAGTGTCATATATATTTTTAGAAACTTCTAAAAACAGTGTACTTACTATACTTCTATAATTTTGTAGTTCAGTTCCAAATTATTTTTGAAATCATAACTGTTTCTTATCGTAGTTCTGCATCACTTATCTTCACGATATATAATTTTAATAGTTCCAATAGTGTACAATAATTCTAAACATCTATACACTTATCGTGTCACGTGGTCTCTCTTTTCTTCAGTATTTAAAATACCGAAAAGAGCTACATACACCAATTTAAAAATATCTAAAAAAAGAATAATGTTTTAATAGCTTGCGCTAGAGTTCATTGCGTAATCTCCCTTAAATGTTAGTGTACTATATCTATATATATAAGTGAAGAACTGCGGTGCGAGTTGGCGCTAGTGCATGACGACGTTGCTGGTGGAAACCCGTCCCTTAGCGCTGCTCGCCGCCTTCACCATTTTTTAACGTAATGACCGACTGATATTTAGTATTTGATAATATCCAAAGGGATGATGTTAGGCATATGCAGTATGTAGAGGAAGAAATATTTAAAAAAAAAAAAAATAAGTTCATGAAATCAATAAAAAAAAAAATAATATTTCAACATCACTTTGCATTAATTAGGCCAGGTAACCAGAAATAAAAATCATTTAGTGAAGCGATACCCAACAAGAAAACACCTCGAACGTTTCTCAGTTAAAAATAAAATAATTTTTAACAAATTATGTTCATTTGTATATTTCTTTACTATATTTATTTACAGTGCGTTAGTAGAATTTTAACTCTATAGCAAGTGACTTGCCCAAGCTTTGTATTGTAAATAGATATTTTTTAACAAAAGAAATAAAAAAATTTGGATTTTTATCGTTAACATAGACATGCGGCGAAATTGTTCGGAATTGTTCATTAACTATACAAGTGCAAGTAAAACAACTCTATTTCCACTTCGAAATTTTCTAAAGCTGTTAAATATTTGTTGAGATTGCTCGAATTACCGAAATCCTGGGTTATTGGAGGTGTATAAAAAAATAATTAATATAATAACATCATATAATTAAATTAATATAAACCATTATTATAATTGGAAGAAAACAATTTCCTCAATAAATTTATGTGAAAAGCGCGAAACCACTCCAATTACAAATTAGAAATGCACTGCTAATATAATATCAGACTGCTAATATAAATACGTTTTTAATATTAAATTAAGCCATAACCAATTGAAACATGCCGGGAATCTTAAGGTAACGCAGCTTTCATATTAGGGGGCAATAAGGACATTTTTTTTTTCAGAAATGTTTATCATTATCACAATTTATTAATATTTTTATATGAAATACAATTAATAAATAGAACTAAAATTAAAAAAAAAATTAATTTTCTTGAATTTTTAGCAAACCTTTCGTATTATATTATGTTTAATTTGCTTTCAAATAATTTAGGGGAGGCAACGGCCCCCCCCCCACCATGCCCTCCTCAGCCCACGCTGGGAATATTTTTGCCTTTTAAATAAGAATTCCATCTCAAATAATTGCAAGAGCTTGGTCAAAAGGGAGTACATTTTTTTTTTTTTTTTTTTTTTTAATAGGCGGGGCAATTAATTTGAAGACGGGGAAATTAATCTTCACTTCTTAATTATTTTATTTCAGAATGTTGAAATACCATCAACCTGTCACTGATGATAATTTTTCATAAGTTTTTAGTTTTTTATTTGTTGCTACTTTATTTTAAATTTGTTCCGTGTCCCATAGAAAAAGAGAAGGCATTAGTTGTATTGATTATATACGCACAATAAACGTATACCGGTATTTCCAAGAAGCGGCGCCCTTTGAGTCAATACTGAAACAGGAAATACGGAAGCCAAAGCTCTACATGTGTTGAGTACTTAGGATTAAGTCATATCTGCCGCTCTTCCAAGTATGCGGCGCCCTTAGATATTTTTTTTTATATACACATAACCTTCAGAGAGCTTTGTTTTCTTCATTTCCTGGTTTAAAAGTTCTCTTAAAATTGATATCTTAATATACCTCCCAAAAAATTCTTATGCTGCAACCTGCGCCATACAGCTCCGGGAAACCCTGATCGATTCTAAACGTTGTTACTTTTTTCTCGAAAAAGGCTGAAACAATTTTTATTAAATCCGTCAAATCAAGTAGTATGTAATATTAGACAGGTATTGTGTTCATTACAGTTAGGCTGGGCTTAATCGCTGAATTTTATAATTTTTTTCATTAAAAGACCTTCAATTTTGTTTATTATAAAAATTGACCATTCCAAATTGTAACTAGTAACAAAAAATTGTAAATATAATGAATAAAATAAAACGGATTGTTAACATTAAGGTTTTTTTTTTTCTGTTCTTACCTACCTCGTCTTTTAGGCTATACGGGATTTTCCCGGACCAGAGGGTGAGGGCGGGGAATTTAAAATCCCCTCTGCCACCGGGACGCGAACTCGTGACTATTTTCATATAGAATCATATATCCGGTTGCCGGGCAACGGCGGTGCAGTGCACACGCGTTAGCCCATTCGGCCACCCCGCCCTCGTTGTTAACGTTAACGTAGAAATAAGAGTTGCAAACTATACGGAAACAGCCGAGAGCACCCGAACTTTGTCGATCCTCTCCATTTTCAGATACTCGACACTACTTTTGAGGGGATATATTTTGACAGGTTTTTGAATTTTCGAGGGGGGCATATTTCTAAGGGGTTACGAACTTTTGGAATAAAAGCCAAAGGGAAAATATTGAACGGGCTGCAGCAAGTTTAATTGTATATGGTCTGTAGTGTTGCCCAAAATCGGTCTTGGTCTTGCAAGACCAAGAACAAGATCGCCTAACTGTTGCAGGACCAAGACCAAGGCTGGTAAAAAAAATCGATTTTTTGAATACAAATTAAGGCAAAATAGTTGCAAATACTTGACAATTTCGGTCAATATATGTAAAGAATTGCTATAACCAATGTAATTTTGCATTTAACTCTTCAAATTTTTCTTTCGGGCTTAGTTAGGTTACTCCTATCTAAAAAAATTACAGCAATATCTCTATAGAATAAGCTAATAGATAACTATAAGCCCAAGACTGAGTTTGTAAGACCAAAACTCGTGTCGGTCTCGCATTTGGGCAAGACTAATGGTCTGCAATTTTTCTAATTTTATCTAAGCTTGCTCTGTTTTTAAGAAAAGATGAGCAATAAAATATCTTGGGGTTGGAGGGAGGAGGTAGATTCGACCTTAAGGAGGGGTGGGAGTGGTAACTCCTGCTTACTCATAATTATCAAAAAAAAGTTTTTACGCAAAATGTTTAGGACCTAGTAATATACAATATATTCTAATATTAAGTTAGTTTTTCAACGAGTTTCGTGGTAGATGTTTCGAATAAATCTAAAAAAATTTCCAAAAGATCCGATTTTACCCACTATTATTTGTATTCATAGTTATTATATTATTACAAAAATTTTTTAATTAATATAATTTTCTATCCGAATAATTACTCGTTGGGCGCCTGGCTTTACCAGCCTTTCATCTCTAAAGAGATATATCTAGAAAATATAGGGTACTTACCCATTATTTGGCCATCATTAAATATTTATTCTACCATGCTAGCTCAGGTGAGAAGGGGTTAGGTTGGATATTTTTATAAAGCAGCAAAAAAGGTTAAGAGATCTATTTACAGAAAGAAATATTTACAGAATTAATACAATGTACAAGCAAAAGAAATAAAATACAAGAAAAAGAGAGAATTTAAACATAATTACTATATACAATTAAAGATAAATAGGAAGATATTTAAGATAATAAAAATAACAAAAAAAGATACTTATTCTATATACAATAGTATGGCATGCCACATATAAACATCAAGAAACGATAGTCAAGATATAAGATATAAGATCACATGCACATGCTAAAATAGGAATTAATAATTAGTCACAAAATAGAGAAGAGTTCTATTTTTTTTTCAATGATTCCTTAATCTTGGTTACAATGTACAGTCGTAAAAGGAAATGGAGAGTGAGTCAAACTTAGAAATTTAACAGATTCGATTGGTAGGAAAAACATGGCAAAAAAAAAAAAAAAGTTGTGAATGAAGTTATACCGTCGTTTTTATAATTGCTTCCTTAAATAAGAAAATATCTATTTATACTCTAAGAAGGTTGCTAAATGAAAGTTGATTTTTTTTTTTTGTTTTACAGTCCCATTTAAATAAATACGTTATTTAAAACATCCAATTCATCTTCTGATAAATCGTCGATTTCATGTTATGATTTTTTTACAGCCGATAAATCCTTATGTAACAATTATTTCTGATTTTAGCAAATAGGTAGGATATAGCATTCCATAGGGCTCCAGACTTCTGAAGAACGTGGGGGACGATATCCTCAATAAAAATGGTGAGGGGGCAAGGATATCGTTTCGCCCCAATAATGTGAAGTAAAAACAAAAATTAAAATTGATAACAAATAAGCTGAATAAATAAATGAAACATTTAAACTAAAGTCGATTCATTGTACACCAAGGCCTATAAGAAGGTAAATATTTTATCACTACCTAAATATTTCTATTATTTAAGTAAGGTGATGGTCCGGGGTGGCGGTCATAAATAGGCTAAATAGTGGCAAAACTATTTTATTAAAAGCCAACGTTTCGACCCGACTTTGCAGGTCTTCTTCAGGGCTAGAACGGACAAGATACAAAAAGATATAGAAAATTGTGGAAGTTACATAATATTTAGACAAAAAATTATAAACAATGTGAATAAACTTATTAAAATTATAAACAGTAAGTACATTAAAATATAAACAGAGTTAGCTAAGTAACAAGTAACAAGATCCTTAACTGAAATAAATAGATGGAAACAATTGTTGTAGTATAATATATAATATATGAAATTGTGAATATACTCCTATAGATCTACAGGAGAGATTGGAAGAAAAGGAAAATATGGAACATTTTTTCTTTGATATAATCAGATATATAATATTATACGACCGTTAATGGTAAACAATTTATTTAACATTAATTACCATTAATTTATTTACCGTTATCGGTCGTATAATATTATACATCTGATTGTATCAAAGAAAATTTTTGAGCACCAATTCTTTGATAAACTAAATCAATATAAACCAAATTGTGGTAGATCAGTGTAGAAATTTCAATACCCTCTAATTTTGCTAACCAAAAACTTTTTGCAATAGCCTAATTTCGTCACACAATAATTTCTGTTAAAAATATAGGAAATAGAGGAGCTTGTGTGATGCGGGACACAGATTTTCTTACTTTCACATAGTTTTCTTTTTTCTCTCTCAATCATCCCTTTCTGACACCAGAATATGAACACGTAATCTTACATACGAAATCGTATATTTAATTATGGGTTAATAATTATAATAACTTCGTTAAAAGTTGTCCGAAATGAACAATTTCTGTATAGTTTTGTTGGGAATTTAGCACATGCACGAAAATTGACAGGACAATTATTAGAAAATTATAGGAATGTTTCATAAAAAATCATTAGAGCCATTTTTGCGCTAGTCTATATAAAAAGGGGTTTCACTTATTGTGCTGCCGCTATTGCCCAGGGAGCAGCCCATTTATGTCACAGGTATCAGTAGTCAAAACCCTACAAAATAAATACGAGAAGCAAAAAAAATCGGTCCACTAGTTCCCGAGAAAATCTTGGCACAGACAGACAGAATCAATAATTTAAGCAATGAATTTAAATAATTAAACATTGCTTCACTGTAAACTAGATAAATTTTATTTTAAACGAAAATAAAGTTTGTCCTTGTTAGAACCATTTAAAGAGGACTTTTGAGCGGCTAAACTAAACCAAGTTCTGTTTTTAAAAAAATCATAAATTATTCGCTATTTTTTATTATTATCATCATCAAGCTATACCACAGTTACCCCACTTTTAGGAAAACGTCTTCATTTAATAGGCTTTAAGTCTGTATTAATTAAGTTAAGGTTCATTTGAGATACATCTAATTTTGTGTAAACAAATTATGTGCTTTTATCCTATCATCTATAAGTACCATTAATTTCAAATGACTACAATTATTGGTTACAAAGCTTTTATTTCTTGTTTTTCCATGTTATGCGATGTATTATAATAAACATGATTGCCTATATATACTTTTTATTTTTAAAAAGAAAAATTCAAAAATAATAATTTAAAGTGTCTATTAAACTGTTTTTTTTCGGACAGACAGTTTTTTCGGACTCAAGGGGTTCTGAAACGTGTAAATACGTAGAAAATCGCATATCAGAAATTTTACTCGATCGCAATACTTTCCTTACCTAGAATAGCTAGGAACGTAAAAACCATTCAATATAATTAATTTTAATTTTTCGTGTATAATTAATTTTCTAAATTTCATATTTTAAATGTTTTTTTTTATATTTTATATTTATTGAAAGATATTTTCGCGGGCCGGATGGAAAGTGCTTCCATAGGCCGTAGTTTGGAGACCGCTGGTCTATGCAATGAATTTATTTTTAAATAAATAATATTATATTAGTTCGTTTCACATTAAAGATGTTGTATTTGTACACATAATAGGAACTAAAACCATCATTTTAGTTTTTGGGTTTTTTTTGTCCACCTCCCTCCTCCCTCCCCTTTTCCCCCCTCCCACATTGTGTGTAGTCTATGTAGCAGACTAAAAATTTTGACATAATTTTAGTTAATGGAGTCTTGCTAAAGCCTTGTCAAAAAAAAAAAGATTAGATGTCCCCCTCCATTTGATGACTAACTTGGTCCCTCGGCATATCTTTTACTGTTTAAAATGACTCAGCGATAATAATCAAAAGAGGTAATATAGAGCGATGGAAGAGAATTCTTAAATCTAGTCAGCACAAGCTCTGTTTGTGTTGCCAGAAAAGTAAACATTTTGACTATGACGCTGCGGTGACAAATAAAGGCCTTGTTAATGTAAACAATTGAACTTATTGTATAAAGGAAGATATCATTAAGATATGAATGACCTGTTCGAAAAATATATAAAAACCGATGATAACGACGCAGTAGGAAAAAAAAAAAAAAAAAAAAAGGGTGTTTATATTAAAATCGTCTAGTTCAGTACTTTTGAAACTAGAGGGCCTTAGTATTTTCTCCAGTCTTCTCCCGGCATCAGCTCTGTCAACATCGTGTCATTTCAAGGTAGGCATAAAGTATATCTTCTTATAATGTGAGATTACCTAATGATAAACTTAGAGTAGTTTAGAGATATTATAACTGTTGACAAGTTTACATTGTGGTTTGTATTTTTTTTAGTGCGGGCTTCCTCGAACTGTACCCCAAACAGTAATCCTTCGTGTAGCTGACTTCTCCCATCTAATATCCGAGTGTTAATATCATTACATTTATTAATTTTTCATCCTTATTTTATCTATTTATTTCTTACTTTATTTATTGTACATCTCATTAGACATCCTTATTTACTAGGCAATTTCCGTAATATTCTTATTTTATTTTTTTTTTTGTGTTTATTAGTAATTTCTTATAACTTCACACAACTCATTCGAATTTCCTTCTTACAATCGTACACCACTAACAATGGGAGATCCCATTAAATTTACTTCTAAAATAAAAGGTGCCCGGACTCGTTTATAAATTCCCGCCGAAAAAAAAAATCACGGTACAATCCCCCTAAATAGTCTAACATACTTACAATTAGTTGTTGAAAAAAATTGGCGATGAAGGTTTTAAAATGTTATCCCCTTTCTTTATTAAGGAATTCCTCATTTCATTAGTTGGCGGTTTAAAAAAAAAAAAATCTGGTGCTGTGCCTAATTTTTACATACCACACTATTTAGAATAAAAGCATTCTATTTTCATATATAGGGAAGTTAGTGTGGGTTTTTTACATATTAAGTCAGCCGGTTACTTTTTGAATAGAAAAAGTAATTGTTAGGATAAAATTATTACTAAAAAATCTACTATAAAACCTACACATCGTGGGTGATAAATATTCAGGACGCAGTCTTTTTTTTTAAATTTTTTTAAATATTTTTGCCAGCGTTTGTGAGTCATCTTCAGGGCTGAAAATTTAAAAATACAATCAGAGATATAATATTATACGACCGATAATGGTAAATAATAAACTATAGTGATTTGATGGTACATGAATCTTAACTAATATTACAATACACATATTAAAAGTGAAATATGTAAATAGTTATACAAACTAACTATTTTGTATAACTATTTACTCTCTATTTATACTACTGTTTAACTATCTATTTAAGTTTGTATAACTATTTACATATTTTATTTTTAATATGTGTATTGTAATATTAGTTAAGATTCATGTACCGTCAATCACTATACTTTATTATTTATTGTTATCGGTCGTATAATATTATATCTGTGATTGTATTTTAAAATTTTCAGCCCGGAAGATGACCCACACGTTTGGGTTGAAGCGTTGGCACAAACAAAAAATTATTATTATTTTTTTTATAAAGACTGCTTCCTGAATATTTATCACCCATGTTAAGATAAAAGCACCAATAGCTGACATCCTTCTCGAAAAATGGGAATTATAAAATTTTAGGACCTCCTAGACCTCTATTTCATATATTTTTAGTTTATATATTTTCTCCTTGTATTTTTACCAGCTTTGCTTTGGTTTTGCAGGAAATCGCAACTGAAATAACGAGTGGCAAATTGAGAAGGTCCCTCACGGTCCACTTAAGTGTCCCAGGAAAAACCATCCGTCAGTAAGAGCTCTTCAGATTTGCAGTTTTCTCTTTAACTACTCAGGTATATCCCAAATTCTTTTTTGGTTTTTTGAATGTTTTCAAATTATATTTTGTCTTTTTTTAACTTATCTTGATGAAAGAATTGGATATTTAATATGTGTCAGCTACTGGAGCTTTATAATGGGGACTTTAACTTTAATGGGGAGTTAACAGGCCTGTGCTATAAAATGTCCTGGTAAGGTGAGAAACAGGTAATCCAAGAAAAATATAATATAAGATGAATCCAAGAAAAATATAATAACATCAATGTTTAAGTTTTTACTCGTAAAAGTTCAAAGAAATTCCTTAAGCATGTCGGCTACCCAACACACAAGTACTAGCTACTGATTACTTCTTTATTTTATTTATTTATTTTTGGCGCTACGGTCCTGTAAGAACCTGGGCCTCTCTTATGATCCTTCGCCACTCTCCTCTATCCCGAGCGAGCATTCTCCATCTTCCAATTACCATCCTTATCAGGCTGTCCTCTACCTGGTCCAGCCATCTCAGGTGTGGTCTTCTCCTTCCACATTTTCAAACAGGCCGATCCTCCAGCAAGCGTTTGGGAATCGCGTCTCGGGGCATACGTGCCACACAGCCCAACCATCTGATCTGGTTTCCCCTCACAATTAAGACCAAATCCGGCCTCGCATACATTGCATATAGTTCTTTATTAGTGCGAATTCTCAATTGTCCCTGTTCGCACACCAGGTCATAGATTCTGCGGAGAACCCTTCTCTCCCATGCGAGTAGCCTTATTTCCGATGCTTTGGAGATCAGCCAAGTCTCAGAGCCATAGGTGACAACGGGTCTGATGACTTTCTCATATACCGTGATCTTTGTTCTGTGAGAAAGAGATCTGTAATTCAATATTTTTCGCAATGCAAAACAGCATCTATTCCCGGCAGTCATCCTTGCTTTTAATTCTTCTACCATTTTATTGTTTTCTGTGATTAGAGCTCCCAAATATTTAAAATTTTCGACCACTTTTAGGGTGTGGTTACCAATTGTGGGTACCAATTTGTTCCGTTATCCAGACTTCCATCATAAGGTTGTAGATCTCTCTTAACAAAGGCTCTCCGCAATTCTTTAGCATCTCTGCATCTACTCTATCCAGACCAGGACGTCTATTATTCTTCAATGCGGCTATTACATCTAAAAAATCTTCATAATCTGGGGGTTCTACATCACTGTTGTTAACATCCTCCTGTCCTACTCTAGGGCAGTTTCGCACTACACTGTTTGGGATTGGTTGTTCAACATTTAACAAATCATTAAAATACTCTCTCCACATCTTCAAGATTTTTGATGGATCGCTGATAAGTTCACCTTTCTTATTTTTGTATATTGTCATTTTGGGTTAGAAACCATTCGTGAATTCCTGCACCCCTTTGTAGAATTTTCTTGTAAGTTTTGAATTAAAATCACTTTGGAGCTTGTCAAGTTTGCTGTTTTTAAAACTTCTCTTCTTCTGCCTACATATCTTCTTTGGAATCCTTCTCATTGAGATATACTCCTGCCTACTTCTTCTTGTTCCCACAGTAAGCTTCCTCAATTTCGCTTCTTTTTGGTATCGAAGTGCCCGGTCGCATTCCTCATTGTGCCATTCCTTGCTCGCCCTTATCTGTGTTGTCTTCAAAATCTCCTCGGCCCCCTCGTTTAATGATGATTTAATCCTTTCCGAATAATTGTTTATTTCCTTATTTTCATCATACTTCTTTAAAAAGTAACTGATTATTTCTTATCAGTTACTTATTGATTCAAACCAATGTTAGAGTTGATATGTTATAGTTATATAGATTATACTATTTATTATATAAACATCTGTTAACGGATTCATTTAGTTAGCAAAATGAACTCCTTTAGGTTATGCTATACTCCAGTTTGAATAGCTAATATCTATGTGAATTTGTTTGGCGGAAAAGGCTCGGAACTCGGAAAAAATTGTTTAAATCAATATTTAAAATATAGAGTTTTTTCCATGTGAATAATCTTTATAAAAAAAAATCTGGTGTGTCCGCTCCACACGACTTTCCTACCTATTTCAGACATGTTTTTATATCTTTACTTATGTTCATAAAAAAAAAAAAAAAAAAAAATTAGATTTATTTTCCTAAAAATTGATCAAAGAAAATATTTTAATACGATTTATTTGATAAACTAAAGCAATGTAAATCGGCTTAAGGTAGATCAGTAACAATTTCAATACCCTCTAATATTGCTGGCCAAAAACTTTTTGCCATAGCCTCATTTTGTCAAACAATAATTTCTGTTAAAAGTAGAGGGGATAGTGAAACTTGTATGATACTGGCAACATATTTTCTTATTTTCACTTAGTTATGTTTTTTCTCTCTTTCACCCCTTTCTGACACCAGGATATGAACCCGTGATCTTACATTGGAAATTGAATAACTGTAACTTCGTTAATGGTGGTCCAAAATTAACCATTTTTATATAGATTTGTAGGGAATTTCATTATCTTTCAAATTGGGGACTCTAAAAAGTATAGATACATCGAAAACCGCATATTTGACCAGATCGCAATACTTTCCTTACCTAGTATAGGTAATTAAAACATGTTTATAAAATAGAATAAGCTGTATCATCGCTAATAATGGTTCGATTCCGACAATTTTTTTTGTTTTGTTGATAATTTAATTACCTTTCAAAAGTTTTTTTTTTTTTTAATTTTACCATATAGTATATGATTAGCGAGTTAGACCCCAAAACATTTTTCTTTTCTTTATAACTTTTTTTTTTAATTTTCTCGGGAATTTAGTCAATATACGAAAATTGAAAGGACAGTTATTAGCACATTATAGGAAGTTTATATTAAAATCGGTAGAGCCGTTTTAGCACTACAGTCTATAGAAAAAGATGTTTTTAATTTATTGCGCAGCAGCTATTGTGGATGGAGCACCCAATTTCTGTCACAGGCATCAGTAGTCAAAACCCTATAAAATAAAAAAAGAAGCAACAAAATCGGTTCAGTAGTTTCCGAGAAAATTTTGGAACAGACAGACAGACCAATGGCTAAAAATGTGTTTTTCGGACTCAGAGGGCTCTGAAACGTATAGATCCATCGAAAACAGCATATTGGAAATTTGATACTTTCCTTACCTAGTATAGGTCGGAAAGTAAAAATGTAAACAAGGTTAATTATAATAACAATTTTCGATAGCATGTGTTCTCTACAATCAATCAAAATATGATCAGTTAACAGATGTTTATATAATAGAAGAATAACTACGTTGATTCAAATGTAACTGATACTTTTCTATAACAGATTCTTTTTCCTATTCAAAAACTAACTGACACGGCGAATGTGGAAAATACTCGTTATAGTAAAAACGACGATATAATTAATTTAAAACAATTACTGTATTTTCCCCTCCCTTACGAATCTTATACATATGTGTTTGGGTCACTTTCCTTTTACGACTGTGCATATTATCTAACAGTACTAAAAATAGGGGATGGAAATGTAACATATGGAAAAAAATCGAGTTTTATTACATAACATTTATGACGAAAATTGTAGAAAAAATAAATAAATATTGTATATCATTAAATTTATATCAGTTATATTATATATAACAGTTAGCCTAAAAATCTTTTTTGAAAATTATGGATAAATAAAATATAAAAGTTAAACTAACAACCTGAAAGCCTTCTACAGAGGGGAATCATGTATCCATACATGGAGGGGATCGACAAAGGTCGGGCTCTCTCGGCTCTTTCCGTATAGTTTCAAATCCTTATTTCTCCTTTAGTTAACAAAAATTCATTTATTATATTTAAAATTTATTCATTTTAACAATAACTCATTATATTTAATCATTTTTATTATTAGTTACTATGTGCAATGAATAATTGTTGAAATAAACAAAATTAATGGTTTTATTTGTTTATTTATGGTTTTATTTGTAGAAAATCGGCGGAAAAGCGTTAATGGCGTAAGCCTGAATGATAGGCCACACCATTCAGTACTCATAAATGGCATATCATGGATGATAAATATTTAGGACGCAGTTATTATAAAAAAAAAAAATTATTTGTGCCGACGTTTAAACCCTCATCCAAATAAAGGAAATAAAAAAATGAAATTAATTTTTTTATTAGTGATGTATTAGTTTTATTAAACAATCCGGTATATATTCATTATATGTATTTCAGATTAAGTATATATTTTAGTTTATAAACCGGGTATTAATACGACTCGTTTCTGGGAAGTATATACAGTTTAACTTACCTCTAAGTATTACTAGTAAATTTCAAAATTTACTAAATGTATTTTATTTCTTAATACAGTTGTAAATATCATAAATGAATTAAAAAAATTAAAAATGCAAACGTTAAATAAAAGTTTCGATATATTCAGCGAAGTATTTTTGAATTATGTTTTGTTATTATAATTATATCATTTTTACAATGAGACCTTAAACGACCTCAGTATAGAATAAAGGATGTAATATTACAAAAAAATATTGTTTAATTTTTTTAGACGATTAAATGATTACACTAATATTTTTTCGCTAATACAATCAATATAATGTACCATATATGTTATAGCAATATAACTGTGCCATTTATGAATTATTGAAGGAAACTAGTCGACTGTTATGGGTGATAAATATTCAGGACGCAGTCATTATAAATTTTTTTTATTTGTGCCGACGTTTCAACCCAAACATGTGGATCATCATCAGGGCTGAAAATTTTAAAATACAATCAGAGATATAATATTATACGACCGATAATGGTTAATAATAAACTATAGTGATTGATGGTACATGAATCTTAACTAATATTACAATACACAATATTAAAAATGAAATATGTAAAAAGTTATACAAACTAAAAATAATGTATATAATCCATTTATAAAAATTTGTAATGTTTTCTCTTACTAACCGTGGTTCGAGCACTGAAGGCTTTCAAGTACTGACACATTTAGGTAGGTAAGTGAAAGGGTCGGGGAGGATTTCCCAGTTGTCCTTTTTCAGATAGCAAAAGGTAGGTAAACATAGTCAGAGGAGGGAGGGAGGTAACATTTCTGTTTGTAGAATGTAAATAATTTGCTGACTAAATATTCAAGATGTGTATAAGATTTGCGTTGTTTCTTATGGTTACATAATTGTGAATATTGGCTAGTAATGAAATTAACATAAGCAAGAGGTGCCAATCAATATAAATATAACATAGTTTGATTGAAGGTATACAATGGGTAGACAAATAATATTTATAATAAAGACTATAGTAATGTATTGAAAAGATACTTAGGACAATATATTGTACGATATTTTAAAAATAACAATATTTGTCATAATAGAAGTATGTATTATATTGAGGATTACATAGTTTTAATAGTATAAGTATAAACATATCTGTGCCTTTTTATAGTATATATTTATATATTGAGAGTGGACAATTATATGCGTGTATATATATATATATATATATATATATATATATATATATATATATATATATATATATATACTAAACGTAGGAGTAAGTTACCTATGTAAGTTGACTGGAGAATGAAAAACAAAATTTTAACGATTATACACTGATTGTTTTAGGAGACGGAAATTATTCGAATATGTGTTGTAGATCTTTTCTTTATCTACTTTGTGGTTTAACGGATTATTTTTTTTCCAAATTAATGAATATAGCTTCAGAAAGTAGTCGTTTTTGGTATTAGGAACTGTGGCAAGTATGATTGGGTTTTCAAAATGAAATGTGTGGTTGAGGGTTATGGCGTGTTCGGCAAGTTTCGAGGCGAACGGGTTTCGTGTGGAGATGCTGTATTTGTGTTGATATACTCGTTTTTTTAAAAAAATAGTTTTCGGTTTCTCCTATATGAGAAAAATTGTAGTTTGGGCTAGAGTATGTGATTACAGTATACAATATTTGATTGTTGTAGGAGCGGAACAGGACCTTTGAGTTCGGTGTATAGATTTCTTAATTTACTGTTATTTTTGAAAACTATTTGTAGATGGGGGGAATTTGGAATTTAAGGTTTTTTGATTTTTGAGATAGGTTATTTATAATGTGCTTATGAAAGGCGTTGGATTTCAGGATTTTGTGTGGTTTGGTTAGGATATTGTCGTGGAGTTGCGGGTCGATTAATGTTGTTAGACTGCGGTGTATCAGATTTTTAGGAGATTTTTTGGTTTTAAGGATGTTGGGAAAAATAGTTCAGGAGACGGCCGGAGTAGTAGGTAGGTTTGGTGTACCAATTGGTGGATAAGGTATTATCATTATTTCTGGAAATGAGGAGATCAAGAAATGGGAGGGAATTATTTGATTCTATTTCAATGATAAAACGGAGTCGAGGGTGGTATGGGTTGAATGCAGAAAGTATGTTTGGAATAGCGTGGGGTTTGAGGATTAATAAAAGATCGCCATCATATTTTTTAAATGAAAAAAATATCATTAGAAAATTTGGGAAGTATAGAATCAATTAGGTTGTTTAAGAAAATACTGGAGAGGTCTGTTGCAAGGCAATTACCCATCGTCAAGCCGGCAGGTTGATGAAAAAATTTATTTTGACGACATTATTTTGACGATATAATTCATTTAAAACAATTACCATATTTTCCCCTCCCATTGAATTTTATATTTATGCGTTTGGATCACTTCCCTTTTAAGACTATACATAGTATCTAACAGTACTAATAATAGGGGATGGAAAAAATCCGAATTTTATCATATATGAATTATGAAGAAACTTGTCGAAAAAAACTAAGTAAATATTGTATATCATAAAATTTATATCAGTAGATCCCCAACAGTCAGCGCAAAAATCTTTTTTGAAAATTATGGATAAATAAAATATAAAAGTTGAACCAACAAACTGAAAGCCTTGTATTTATACATTGAGGGGATCGGCAAAGGTCGGACTCTCTCGGTTGTTTCCGTATAGATTCAAACCCTTATATCTCCTTTAGTTAACAAAAAATCATTCATTATATTTAACATTTATTCATTTTAAAAATAATTCATCATATTTAATCATTTTTTTATTAGTTACTATGTGAAATGATTAATTGTTGAAATAAACAGAATTGATGGTTTTATTTGTTATATAAATTAGGCCATTATTCACCAACATTTTATTTATTAGCTATTTTATTAAAACAACGTTTCGACTAGGGCCATTTTCAAGTCTGGAAAAATTTTAATATCATCGTTAGTTTAGATTTACATGTACAAACAGTTTTATTTCACGTAATTAACTAATCTAACTATCGATGTCATACAATTTCAATACACATAGATTTGTACACTTTTTTTTTAATAAAAAAACCTTTCATATACGTAACTTTACTCATTAAATACAATTGATTATTATCTTATTGAGTCCTCCATTAAATATCCGTCATTAAGTGCCGTATTAATTTTTCAGAGAAAATTAAGTTGTTCTGATATTTAAGAGTTTCTGGAGGGACTGACTTATATCGTCCTGGTGGGGATAGTCAAGGGAAGAGGAGTTTTTCTTCTATTGTTTTGCAATGGTGAATTATTTTATCTAATTTATGATTTTTATTTTGTTTTTTAATTTAATTATTATATTATATGCGAATATTGTTAATTATATTTGCGTAAAAGGTTATTATATTGTCTACATCTGTATGGTTGTTAAAGATACTCTTCACATTTTTAGTGATATATTTTGACTCTATAATTTTACTTTTGTTATTACAATTTCCCTTATATATTATTTTGGCATTTTTTAAATCAAATTGTTTTTTATTGTATGTTGCGTGTCGTGAATGGCCGGTTGATGTGTTTGATTGGATTTACAATTTTGTTCATGTTGCTTTATTCTTTTTGCGAACCATTGTACCGCGTTTGTCCTATATATGATTTATTAGTGCAATTTATTTTATAAATAACGTTACTTTTCATGTCACGTGGTATATTATCTTTAGTATTAGTATAATTTTTTTTCAATTTTATTTACTGTTTTTTTTTTCTAATTTAATTTCCGATAGATCATATTTCCCGAAAGTCCTTTGAATTTTATTAGTTAAATCTTTAATATAAAGTTATTGAATGATATTTAGTGTTACATTGCTCAAACTGATTTTCAAATTGTATGGCAGTAGGTAACTTTTGAGATTTGTTTTTCGAGGTTATTGACGGAGTTCTGGAGTTATATTAAGTTTGGTCCATTATGTGGTTTAGATATATGCCGCTATGATTGACCGAGAGCGAATCCTCCATCGGTAAACCGTTTTTCATTAAATAAAAAGTATTATTATATGCAAAATACCCATTTTCGCAACATAATCTTATTCCTTCTAGGAATATTGCCTTATTTTTAATTGGTGTATGAGGTTCTATTTCCGACAATTCTTTTTCTAATATTTTATATAATTCTTTTAGCTATCCCAGGATACACGGATTCAGTAAACTACATAAAAATAATAAACCCTTAAGACCTATTATAAACAATATAAACGGCATCACCGAAAAATTATTCAAAATTTTAAATCTCTCATTAAACAAATTAAGCAATAATAATCCTTACGATACCAAAAAATCTATACAAGTTAAAAATAGTATTAAATATTAAATAAAATCGATGAGGATGAAGAAATATTAATTTATGACGTGGAGTCTCTTTTTACAAACGTTTCGCTAAAAGAAGTATATAAAATATTAGAAAAAGAATGGTCGGAAATAGAACCTCGTACACCAATTAAAAATAAGACAATATTCCTTGAGGGAATAAAATTATGTTGCGAAAATGGGTATTTTGCTTATAATATGATGGGGGATTCGCTCTCGGTCAATATTAGCGGCATATATCTAAACCAAATAATCCCTCTTCTACTAAGATTTTATTCCTCTTCTCTTCTTAAAACAGTGTAAGCTAAAGTATAATTTTAAAAATCATAGGTAATATACAATAATACTTTCAGAGATCTTTACTATGCTCTTCTGCTTGTCCTCTGGTTTGAAAATTTTCAATCCGAAAATTCATAAACCCGTCGAAATTTGCCCCTAAAAAATTCAAAATGTGTCAAAAATTTTGATGGCGGAACTTGCACCATGAAATCAACTTGTGTGCACCTCTAGTAATGACAATTATAAATAAAAAAAAAAAAGAAAAATCAAATCCTAGTCCCGCTACTAGTTAAACGCGGTATGTCAGACCCCTCTACCGTGAACCCTCCCCCCTCTCCCCACACCCTATAAATTGCATATCTTTGTGTTCCTCGTAAATACGTATTAAAAAAAAGGCCAATGTTCTCACAAAAAAAAGTGAACCTCCCAAAAATGGCATCCAAAGATGGCGGACTGACGACTTTGACTTGGGTTAGTTTTTTGGTCACTGAGAATGAGCATTTGGCTTAATTTCGCCATAATTGTCTTATTATTAAAGCTTAGTCAGAGAATAATAAAACATGAATCAATATTAAAAAATAATTAGCTTAGACAATAAAAAAAATAGTATAATCAATTTTGTCAGCAAAACATTTTTTTCAAGTTGAAAATCAAGTGTCGTTTGTAATTAAACGGTAGACAATAACGTGAAAAGTCACGAAATAAAACATCTGGAGAATATATACCATTTTCTAAAACACTCATAAACTTCTAAAATATTTGAAGCGGTTTTGTGGAAAATGCACTTAATCGGCGGAAAATCGGTACTGGCGTGGGTGCCTACAGGCCTCACATCATACTACTGCCTCATCATTCAGTACTCATAAATGGCAGTTGCAGTGCTATAATAACGTTTATGGTACATTATATTGATTGTATTAACGTAAAAATATCAATGCAATAATTTAATTGTCCAAATAAATTAAACTTTTTTTTTGCAATATTACTTCATTTATTCTATACTGAGATCGTTTAAGAAGGTCTCATTGTATAAATGATGCAATTATAACAACAAAATATAATTCAAAAATACTTCGCTGAATATATCGAAATTTTTATTTAACGTTTGCAGTTTTTTTTTTTTAAACTCATTTATGATATTTACAACTGTATTAAGAAATAAAATACATTTAGTAAATTTTTGTAATTTAAAACTTTGTTTTGTAAATTTACTGATTCTTAGAGGTAAGTTAAATTGTATATACTTTCCCAGAAATGAGTCGTATTGATTCCCGTTTTATAAACTAAATTATTTACTTAATCTGAACTAAATATAATGAATATATACCGGATTGTTTAATAAAACTCATATATCACTAATAAAAAAATTTATTTCATTTGTTTATTTCCTTTATTTTGTATGGAGGTTGCCATATCATAAAAAAAATTGAAATTTCAATATTGAATGCTTTATTATCTCTGCACAAAGAAAGGTGGAAAGGGCGAAGCCGTATGTACGTTTTGGTGACCGGAACTGATTTTTCGTATTTGGTCAAAACTAGAGAAATCGCGAAATTGAACCCAAAAATTGGAAAAATACATTGAGCGAACGAGAAAGGTGGCCTGTGTTATGTTATGTCCACAAGACCACCATGTCCGTAGCATCGTGAGGCTTGGTGAGCCCTCCGGGCTATCGTGTGTTTAAGTAATATTCGTCTATAAAAAGTAATATATATATATATATATATATATATATATATATACTAGTTTTTGAAAAACTAATATAGTATGTTCTTCTTGGTAACCGGAACTAATTATTACTATTTAGTAAAATGAGAAAAAACTGGCAATGCACTTAAACAAATGCCATTTATGACTGAATGATGTGGCAGACACCTGGCACCTACGCCAGTCTCGCTTTTCCGCCGATTAAGTGCATTTTCTACAAAACTGTTTCAAATATTTTAGAAAGTTATCAGCGTTTTAGAAATATATTCTCCAGGTGTTTTATTTCGGAACCCTTTCCGTTTAATTACAAACGATGCTTGATTTTCAACTTCAAACATTTTTTTGTTGAAAAAATAGACATTACTGTTTGGTTTTTTTTAATAGCTTAAACTACTAATTTTTTAATATTGTTTTATGTTTTATTATTCTCTGACTATTTAGCTCTAATAATAAGCCAACCGTGAAGAACTTGAGAAAAATGCTCATTCTGAGTGACCAAAAAACTAACTTAAGTCAATGTCACCAGTCAGCCATATTTGGATTCCGTTTTGGGACAATGCGTTCACATTTTTTTTTTTTTGTTGAAACATTGGCCTTTATTACATAGTTACAAGGAACACAACTACATGAGGGATATGGAGGGAGGGGGAAGGTTCATGGTAGGGGGGTCTGGCCCACAGACTATTAGGTGTTCCCGATAAAAAAGATCTATATTACAGCAAAATTACTAAAAAATGATGTATTTTACACCAAATATGGAAAACAAGATCAATTTTAGTGCATTGGCGATTCTATAGGATTTTATGTTTTAAATCTACTAAGCAACATCGTCAAAGATTTGTTGAGAACTCTGATTTCACTTTAACTGAAGAAAAGAGATATATTTAAAATCAGAACATAAGTCATAAATCATGTATAACATTTTTGGTGAATAGAAATTTTTTCAATACCGGATTCCTTACAGCTGATTGCACTAAAAGAAAAGTTAAAAGAAAAACTTAAAAGAATCAGTAGATTTTGTTTTTGTTTATAAGAATCATGATGGTATTAACACTAAAGACGTTTTCATTTTCTGACTATGGTGTACGATCAAGCACTTCCTTTAGTAGAACGTTGTGGTGAAAACGTTTATTACCATGACGAAAAATAATTTAAAATAATTAAATATGGTATTTTTTTACAGTGAAGTTGCGATTATGCGGATCCGCCATGAAAACTTATTTATTTTATTGCCTAAAAAATTTTTTATTTATTTATTCTTGCCGCTACGGTCCTGTAAGAACCTGGGCCTCTCTTATTATCCTTCGCCACTCTCCCCTATCCCGAGCGAGCATTCTCCATCTCCGAATTCCCATCCTTTTCAGGCTGTCCTCTACCTGGTCCAGCCATCTCAGGCGTGGTCTTCCTCTTCCATGTTTTAAAGCAGGCCGATCCTCTAGCAAGCGTTTGGGAATCGCGTCTCTAGGCAAACGCGCCACACAGCCCAACCATCTGATCTGGTTTCCCCTCGCAATTGAGACCAAATCCGGCCTCGCATACTTTTCATATAGTTCTTTATTATTGTGAATTCTCCATTGTCCCTGTTTGCACACCGGGCCAGTTAAAAAATTACATAATAATAATTTGTTATAAAACAATGTATAGCTTAAAAGTGATTTTAATTACTGTTTTTTTTTTTTTTTCAGTATGCCACGAAGAAAGATTAATAATAAAAAAAGTAAAAAAAATAAGTTGACCAGAAAGGAAATGCAGCTGTTTAAAAAATTTAAATGTAAGGAGCTGGTAATCATTGTCAAGGATATTATGAAATACCCGCAAGACAGCAATAGCGAAAACAAAATAACCAGTTCTGGAACTACTGCAACTGATACTGAAATTAACATTTTAAAAAAAAACGAAATTAAAGGAGAAGAAAAATCACAAAAAGCAAATGTATCCTCTACTTGTGAGGTCAGTGCCACCACTTCTTATTACGATCATTTAATCACTTCTAATAATGATAGTGTAAACACTTTTTACCATGAAAGCGCTACCAGTTCTTATAATGTTAATGCAACATCTGCTTCATATGACAGTGAACCAATATCGTATCATGACAGTGCAAGAACTGTTTCAGATGATAGTGCAATAAATGCTTCAGATGACAGCGTAAATATTTCTTATTATAACATGCCAACAGCTGCTTCAGATTACAGTGCACTCCCTCCTTATTATGACAGCACACCTACTTCTTATCATGAAGGTGTGACCAATTCTTTTTATGGGAGTACACCAACTCCTTTTTATTTCAGTGCACCCATTTTTTATCATGATGTTGAAAGCACTTCTCATTATGATAGTGCTGCTACTTCATATTATGAAAGTGTAAACACTTTTTATCATGAGGGGACTACAAATTCTTCAGACGACAGCATAATCACTCATTATCGTGACAATGCAACAGCTGCTGTAGATGAAACTGAAATCACTTCTTATAACAGCAGTGCCACGACTTCTGATCGTAGTAGTACAACTTCTTATTATGAAAGTGTAAATACTTTTTATCAAGAAGATGTAACAAATGCTTCAGATGACAATGCAACCTCATCTTATTTTGATAATGCAATGACTGCTTCAGAAGATAGTGCACCCGCAACTACTGGTGACAATCCTACCACCTCTTATACTAACTTGATGTCGGCATCTCAGCGAGAACATGAAAACCAGATTGTTGATGAGGTGCTATATGCTTTGAAGGGAAAAAGGAAAGAAAATTCTTTTTTTATTTAAATGAAAGCAAGCAATGAAGGTAAGATCTTTTGTTTTATACTGTTGTATAGCATAACAACTAATTATAAGATTGCTATCACTCACTCCTATAAAAATTTTTCTCAACTTAGGGAACATCCGCTATGCAGGGTGTCCCGTAAGTTGAAGGACATTTTTTTGTAGTGATAGCAGACCTCAAGGTATACAAAAATGTTTATATAAATAATGGGCCAATTTTCAGCAGAAAAGTAGAAAATTCAAGTTTTGTTTTTTTAAGTGAGTCGTATTTCTTATTGAATCAAAAGCAATAACTAATTAAATTTTTAATTTAAGTAATTAATTATAGCTTCATTGCAAACAAGATAAAATTTTCTTTTACCAAACATTAAGTTTATCATTATTAAAACCATTTACAGAGAACCTTTGAGCGGCTAAACTAAGCTAAGCTCTGCTTTTAGAACTACTTAAATTAAATTTAAAAAAAAATATTCACAATTTTTTTTTATCATTTAATAAGTTATAAGTTTGTATTAATTAAATTGAGGTTTATTATAAAAAATTTTGAAGATTAGCTCAAATTTTGTATAAAAAAAAATGATATTTTTTATCCTATCAAGTAAAATTACCCCTGTTTTCATAAAAAATGCCTACAATTCATAGTTGCTAAGCTTTAATTTCTTGTTTTTCCATGATCTGGGATATATTTTAATAAACCTAACTGCCTAAAACCCATTTTATTCATAAAAAAAATTAATTTGAAAAATACTGATTTATCCAATATTTTCCGATAAATCGGTTATAAACTGTAATTTTCACTCATAGCTGTATTATATGAATTGTTCTGTATTTATAAGTGACACAATGAATGTTCCTGATCCTAATATTAAAGTTTTCATTAAAATAATTGAAGCAATCAGCAGGTTTTTTTCATTTTAAGCCTAAATTTTAGGACAAGAAAGTTTTATTATATCTCTCACAAATACAGATCAATTCCTACAATATAGATCTGAGTGACAAAACACAATTTATAACCAATTTATCTGAAAAATCACAATTATGAATAAAATGTGTGTTTAGGCGATAGGGTTTCTTATAATACATCCCAGATTATGGAATAACAAGAAATAAAAGCTTAGCAAAAATTAATTGTAGTAATTTTTACTGAAAACAGAGGTACTTTTACTTAACAGGATAAAAAATGTAATTTTTTTGCAAAAATTGTGCTGAATCTCAAAATTTTCACTAGTAAATCCCAAGTTAATTAATACAAACATAAAAATTATTAAATGGAGAAGTCTTTGTAAAATTGGGGTAACAGTAGTATAGATGGATGATGATAAACAAAAAAAAAATGCGAATAATTTATGATTTTTCTAAAAACAGAACTTAGCTTAGTTTAGCCGTTCAAAATTTCTCTGTAAATAGTTTTGACAATGATAAACTCAATGTTAATTTAAGGAAAATGTTATCTTGTTTGCAATGAAGCTATATAATTACTTAAACTAAATATTTCATTATTTATTGCTTTCGATTCAACAAGAAATACGACTAACTTGAAAAAACACCTACTTTTCTGATGGAAATTTGCCAATTGTTTACATGAACTTTTTGTAGGTCTGCTATCATTCCTCTAAAAATTTTCCTCTTCTTACGGGACACCATGTGTAACTATATATCTACCACATACCTGATAATCTGGAACTTTTTTTTTATCTATTTTTTTCTGAGAGAGAAACACTTTATTTTCATATAAAATATAAAAGATTGCTGCCCAATTATATTGGGTTGCTATATACACAGCATACTCGTTAATCCGTAGGACAATAAATGAACTTATATATGAATATACAGAAGTGGCTAGTTTATATGAGTATAATAAATATATATATATATATATATATATATATTTTTTTTTTTTCCCTTTCATTGTTCATGTTTTTTTTGTTAACATTTAATTTCCCTTTCTCTTACTTCTCTCTCTTTATACATCTTATTAATTACTTATTACACCTTGTGTATTAATTATTAATACACCATATTAAAGATTAAAAAACTTATTGCTAATCGAATTCTTATTATTAACGTATGGATATTTCAGATTGCATAGAAGTTCGCAGAACAGTGTGATGAGGCAACACCTGCTTTACAGTTAAATGGAGCCTACTTAGAAAAATAATTGAAAACAAGTACTGAACAAAGATTTCTGATTAAATATCGCATGTAAATCATATGTTAAAAATTGATATAATTACATTGTTATTATTATTTACCAACATGTATAATATCTGTACATATATATGTATATATAGAAATATAGTTTTATTCTTGTATATTACTATAATAAATTTAATTGAAAACAAGATTTATTTTTATTTCGTAATCACATAAGCCATCTCTTATTCATAATTTCTAGTAATTTGGAAAAAGTGTGAATACATTTTTGATGAAGTTTTATTTTTTTAAATTTTTATATTCCACTTTAATAAACTTTTTATTAACTACTAGTTTTGCTGTCATTACCTTATTTAGATATGAACTTATATTTGTGAAGTTCATTTTTGATTTTACAATACTTCGATCATTATACTTCTTAATTACTTACTACTTATGTTACACATTTTTTTTATTTATTTTCCTTTTTTTATTACTTTTTTTTCACTTTCCTAATTATTTATATACTTTTTTATATGAATATATTTTATGAAATAATAACTTGAGCACTAATACTTATTGCCCTTGGATGTGGCAGATTGTATTAATATTCTATTTTTTATTTATTTATTTAGAAATATTATAATCTGTCATGTGGACAATAATTATAGTGATATATGAACACATTCACACCATATATACAGAAAATATAAAATTAACAAAAGTAAAATAATAATAAAAAACTATGTACATAATTGGTAAATGGTTGACTGTCGTGGATAATGAAGAAGAATAGTTGGGGTGGTCAGTCAAAAAAAAACAAAAAAACTATGTACAATAAAAAATAGAATAATCTAAAGATAAGTAAATGAAAAACAATTCTATAAATAGTTTTTCAATAACTAATTTTTTTTTTTTTACTTAATGAAATTTACAACTGTATATAAATGCAACCAGTAAATATGCACAAATAGAAATAATGACATGAACAGTCTTGAAGAGATACTACCCAGTGGTAGCTCTCCCTAAATAATTCTAGGTAAAAAGATCACGAGGCCATCTCCTTTTCAGACGCCCAGGAGGATTATCAGGAATCGAGGAAGAAGCAAGGCTAGAAACAAGCGGATTCAGATGGGACTGGAGTTTATCATGAAAGGATAGATATCTGGCTCGGGCTAAATCAGTGACATTAATAAGTAATAATAATTAACATTATAAATAGTATATTATAAATATTATACTAATACTATAAATATTATCATAAAAATTGTTATTCTCTAAATAAATATTCAAAAAATGATTTGGAATAGTGCTAACCATGCTATTCCGGATAGAAGGGTTTTATTGTTAATTCAAAATCCTCCTTTTAAGGAAACTGGAAAAATGGGAGGATAGTGGATTTAGTGGTATAAAGTTTGATTGAAAATATAGTGATTATAACCAATTTCTGTTTCGTAATGAAAATATTAAAAGATCTAAGAAGGTCTGTATACTACCAAGGAAGAATTTCTCTGTATCCCATTACTGTTGAGGTTCAACTGAAGTTGTGTAGCATTTAATGATTTATATAATACAAGAATAGTAATCATTCCCTGCACCATAAAATGTACATTAATCCTGTAAAGATCCCTCAAGTATTTAGTGAATTAACACTAAAAAAGAGAACAATTAAGAATACAACGTTATGACAAACCTTTTAAAAGACATTTTATGTACTATTAACAAGATGTACTTTTTTGTTTAGCGAATCTCTTTGTATAGATGAAGGGGGGGACTTTGTTTAGGCTATAAAATTCTAGATTAGATTTAAAAAAAATAGTAAATATATATATATATATATATATATATATATATATATATATATATATATATATTACTTTTTACGTAATATAGACGAATATTACTTAAACACAAGATAGCCATCACGGTGCTACGGACATTGGTGTTCTCTATGACACAGGCAAGGCCACCCATAGATCAACAGCCGATACCTTTGGGGTCAATCAGCAGTGCCCTTACCACCGAATCACTCGGGTTCAAGGACGGTGAGAAATCGGTCTAGATCCATGGATTATACACGGTGGGCCAGACCCCCTTACCGTGCACCCCCCCCCCACATCCCTATAAATTGCACATTGTTGTGTTCCTTGTAACAATTTATTAAAAAAAAGCCAATGTTCCCACAAAAAAAAGTGAACGCACTGCCCCAAAATGGCGTCCAAAGATGGCGGATTGACGACTTTGACTTTAGTTAGTTTTTTGGTCACTGAGAATCATCATTAAGCTTAATTTCCTCATAGTTGGTCTTTTATTAAAGCTGAATAGTTATAGAATAATAAAACATGAAGAAATATTAAAAAATAATTGGCTAAGGCTATGAAAAACACCAGTAAAGTCAATTTTTTTAACAAAAAAATTTTCAAGTTACAAATCAAACGTCGTTTGTAATTAAACGGCCTACAATAACGCAAAACGTGCTGAAAAAACCATCTGGAGAATATATTTCTCTTTCTGAAACGCTAATTATTTTTTACAAATGTTTGAGTAGTTCCGTAAAAAATGCACTTATGCGGCAGAAAAGCGGTACTGGCGTGGGTGCCTACAGGCCTCTACCACACCATTCAGTGCCCATAAATGTTGTAGTTATAGTGATATAATAACATTTTTGGTACATTATATTGGTTTTATTAACGAACAAATATTAATGCAATAATTTAATAGTAAAAAAAAAAATTTAAATTAAAAAAAAAATTTATTATTATTTTTTTAAATTTTAACCTCCTTTATTCTATACGTAGGTCGTTTAAGAATACCTCAATTGTAAAAATGGTATAATTATAATAATAAAACTTAATTAAAAAATATTTTGCTAAATATCTTGATTTTTTTTTATTTAACGTTTGCAATTTAACACTGTGTTTTGAATATTTACTGATTCTTAGAAGTAATTAAAATTTTTATATACTTCCCAGGAAATGAGTCATATTCATACCTTTTTTATAAACTAAAATAATATATACCTAATCTGAACTATATATAATGAATAGCTACCGGGTTGTTTAGTAAAACTCATATATCACTAATTAAAAAATTAATTTTTATTTCCTCTATTTTGTGCAGAAGTTGGACTATATCATAAATAAATAGGAAATTTTAATATTGAATGAATTATTCTCTATGCACAAAGAAAGATATAAAGGGTGACCCTATAAGTTCTTCTATAAACCAAAACTGATTGTTTGGATTTGATCTCAAAATGAGGAAAAACGTGAACTTAAACGAGAAAATTGGAAAAATACATTAAACGAACGAGAAAGGAAGTGCCAAAACCTCGGAATAGATAAAAAGGACCTGTATCCATTATATAGCTAAATGAATGTATAGTAGATAGATGAACAGAATATTTCAAGATGCTGCTAAAACGGGATCAATTGCAGTATGGATGATATTAAGTTGACGATGTAGGTTTATTATGGTGAAAACCACTTTATTTTCGATTGCTGAAGGTGCACATCGGGACTATATTAACTTTGAAGATGAATATAGAGATGTACATCGAGAAAGTTATAGCTCATAGCTTTCCTTCTGTTTAGTGGATTTTCAAAAGATTTTTTAAGGTATCTTATATTAGTTGTAGCTCGTTATTCTTCTCGTTATTCTTGAATTGTTCGGAATTTGTACCATATCATAAAAAAATAGGAAATTTTAATATTGAATGTATTATTCTCTCTGCACAAAGAAAGATGGAAAGGGCGAAACCGAACTGCTTTGACAGTTTTGCGCGTACATAGGCAACAAGCATATTAGAAAATAATATGAAAGGACTGTGGTTTTTACCTTTACAAGAAAGGAGGTACTAGGAAATGTAATACCCATCAAGACCCATTCCTGTTTAGTGTACCAAACAAATTATACACAAGAATCGTAGAAGCTGGAATAAGAAATATTGTCGATTGCCAGAGTGATATGGATTGAGAAACTCAAGTTGCACATTGGAAGAGAAGTTGAAAATTGGGACTGTCTTCACTTTAAGGCAGGTTATAGAGAAGTCCACATAAAAAGAAAAATAGCTCTCTATCTGCTCAGTGCCTCACACTTTGGATTATGCTAATATCTAACTGTCTTTCAGAAAAACTCGTTTTCCTTTTAGATCCCTTAAAAAATCTTTTGAAAATCCACTAAACAGAAGGAAAGCTATGAGCTATAACTTTCTCGATATACCTCTCTATATCCTGCTTCAAAGTTAATATAGTCCCGATGTGCACCTTCAGCAATCGAAAATAAAGTGGTTTTCACCATAATAAACCTACATCGTCCACTTAATATCATCCAAACTGCAATTGATCCCGTTTTAGCAGCATCTTGAAATATTCTGTTCATCTATCTACTATACATTCATTTAGCTATATAATGGATACAGGTCCTTTTTATCTATTCCGAGGTTTTGGCACTTCCTTTCTCGTTCGTTTAATGTATTTTTCCAATTTTCTCGTTTAAGTTCACGTTTTTCCTCATTTTGAGATCAAATCCAAACAATCAGTTTTGGTTTATAGAAGAACTTATAGGGTCACCCTTTATATATTTCTTTGTGCATAGAGAATAATTCATTCAATATTAAAATTTCCTATTTATTTATGATATAGTCCAACTTCTGCACAAAATAGAGGAAATAAAAATTAATTTTTTAATTAGTGATATATGAGTTTTACTAAACAACCCGGTAGCTATTCATTATATATAGTTCAGATTAGGTATATATTATTTTAGTTTATAAAAAAGGTATGAATATGACTCATTTCCTGGGAAGTATATAAAAATTTTAATTACTTCTAAGAATCAGTAAATATTCAAAACACAGTGTTAAATTGCAAACGTTAAATAAAAAAAAATCAAGATATTTAGCAAAATATTTTTTAATTAAGTTTTATTATTATAATTATACCATTTTTACAATTGAGGTATTCTTAAACGACCTACGTATAGAATAAAGGAGGTTAAAATTTAAAAAAATAATAATAAATTTTTTTTTTAAATTAAATTTTTTTTTTTACTATTAAATTATTGCATTAATATTTGTTCGTTAATAAAACCAATATAATGTACCAAAAATGTTATTATATCACTATAACTAAGCCATTTATGGGCACTGAATGGTGTGGTAGAGGCCTGTAGGCACCCACGCCAGTACCGCTTTTCTGCCGCATAAGTGCATTTTTTACGGAACTACTTAAACATTTGTAAAAAATAATTAGCGTTTCAGAAAGAGAAATATATTCTCCAGATGGTTTATTTCAGCACGTTTTGCGTTATTGTAGGCCGTTTAATTACAAACGACGTTTGATTTGTAACTTGAAAATTTTTTTGTTAAAAAAATTGACTTTACTGGTGTTTTTCATAGCCTTAGCCAATTATTTTTTAATTTTTCTTCATGTTTTATTATTCTATAACTATTCAGCTTTAATAAAAGACCAACTATGAGGAAATTAAGCTTAATGCTGATTCTCAGTGACCAAAAAACTAACTAAAGTCAAAGTCGTCAATCCGCCATCTTTGGACGCCATTTTGGGGCAGTGCGTTCACTTTTTTTTGTGGGAACATTGGCTTTTCTTTAATAAATTGTTACAAGGAACACAACGATATGCAATTTATAGGGATGTGGGGGGGGTGCACGGTAAGGGGGTCTGGCCCACAGACTATTATGGCTGCTCAGAGTCAGCAGACACACGAGGACCTATATTTCGTTCCCTGAAAAAGACCATCTATGAAAATAATCTCTGGGAAGCTAATGACATCATGCAAATGTTATCGAATCGCGATTCTCAATTAAGGAAAGCCGAGTAGGGGAATCGTTCCTACTCGGGATGGGGAGGAATCTCGGACAGCGTGGCTTCCTCTGGTGTGGGATCACCCATCCCATTACTTACCACACTTGATGTTGCTTAATTATGAATACCTATTGCAAACGCCTTGACTCGCTCGGCTATGTTGTCCTCCTTAACAATATACTCGAATATATAGGGTGTTTATCAGCGCAATCCGTCAAGTCGTTTTTATGAAGGGTTTAAAGTTCACACAGGTTTTAAATTAATTTCAACAAGTATATTCCCTTTTCCTAATTATATATATATATTTAAACTTCACTATTTAATTGGGAATAAGGTCACTTAATAATTATTTAATAAAGTAGCTTAATATATATGCTGGTGGACGGTGCTGAAACTGTCGGTGTGTCCCTGGCCTGATCGAAGCTCTATTTTTTAAAATTCTAGCTTTGAAGAGGATCCCATGGTTGACTAATAAAAAGAAAATACCGGGATCGAAACGTCAATAAACAGAAGAAATGAACATTCATTAGTTTATTAAATAATAATTAAGTGACCTTATTCCCAATTAAATAGTGAAGTTTAAATTTAATACTCAAAGGTCGATTAAGGAAAAGTTGTAAATATATATATATATATATATATATATATATATATATATATATATATATATATATTTGTTTTTTGATTTTGTTTTGTAAGTTGCTTAATTCATTACAATCTAATAACATCTTTTTTTTTTTTTTTTAATTTTCAATACGCTGGTCTATTCAAATTTAATTAAAACAAACAAGTTTAAATCATTACTAACGCTCGAAGGAAAATCTTGTTCCTCGAAAATGAACCTCCTTTGAGTTGGTTAAATAAATTTTCGAGTGTATATTGAGAAAGGTATAGCAACAATCCAACCTAGGATACCCGGGTAGATACATAGACCCTAATAAGGGCGGGATTTACGATGGGGTTTACCATCCCTTCCCCTCACCTGTCCAAGGGAGACGTACTACTTAGGCAGTGTATTCAGACATCTATCCACTGATTGACAAATGTCAGTCCCTTGGAGGAAGGCACAAACTCCCATATCATCTGAGGAAACTTTTCAGCAACCTTTCAATCTATCTTAGGGCCAATGAACTCTTGGAGTAGTAAAATTATTAATATATTCTTAACCATTTTTTTACGTTTAATCTATAACTTGAATATAAAAATATAATTATAAAAAAATGTTAAAAGTTCTAGTCATATTTTTCCAAATATGTACGTTCCAAATATATATATATATATATTTCTACAGTGGGTTAGGGATTCCAGGAAGCGCATTTATTTCTATTTCTGTATTTATAATTTATATTTGTATTTCTATCGGTTCTAGAGAGGAACTTATCTGTTTAAAAATATATGAATTATGTATTTAATAGATGACACAGACCCCCTACTGTGGTATCCTATATTGAATTTTAATTTCTATTGAACTTCCAGAGGTATCATGTTTGCTAATTTCCTATTTATATATATATCTAAATGGTAGAATGCAGGGAGATGTTGAAAAAAATCAAGATTTAATCAAAAAGTAGTCTATTTTTGTTCTAAAGCATTATTAGTAAAAAAGTAACTCTTTAATGGAGAATGCTATTTACGCATAGGACTAATTAAACGGTTAAATATACTGATCGCCAACACAAGTTTACACGGGTATATCTTAATCGGTGTTATGAATTATCTGTTGTTACTGCTAGTTGGTGGTCGGCTTCATTGATGTCTTTCCCTGGACTATCATTTCTGAGGAAGCATCTACGTCCGCATCTCTCGAGTACTTCTTGCTAGTCCCTACCCACAACTCTTCTGCGCCTCTAGCTGTCTGTTCCTTGGCTCCCAAGTCTCTGTTGTCCCAGACTGACTGCCCTCTCTAGTCTCATCTGACCCACTTGTGACGATTTTTGTACTGGCAGTCCTTATCTTTATGACGTTCATTAGCCACTCTGTGGCTTGATGCACGTACTGGAGGACGATACTGAGGCTGTCGGTGTGCTCAATAAAAACCTCTGAAGAGGATTCCTTTTTAGGTGTAAGAAAATAATAGAACTGGAGTCAGGGCCAAAAAAACGGACCTCATCGCAGGCTAAGGTTTGAATGTAAATTATGAAAGTGTATAACATTTTAATTAAAATGAACTTTGTCTGCCATTCCATAGCAGCTGCTTTCAATAATGGTGGCCATGCAAAGAGGTCCAAATTCGCCGAAAATGAACCTCATCGCAGAGAAGATGAAACTTTGATCAGTGAATCTTTCTACAATGAATCGCCATTTTTGAGCAGTCTGCCGTTTCTGTGCCGCTGATTTACATTGGCAGAAAAATTACAACTTTAGGTTAATAAATTTACCAATCATAGAAGCCTTGAAATTATAACTAAAATAAATGTGTGTGATAAAAGGAAGAAATAACTTTGTCTGCCTTCTTTAGACCACGGCAATCTATTGTCAGACTAATTAAAAAACTGCAATTTTAGGTTTAAATAATTATTAAAGTTAGAAGGTTTGAAACTCTGCTATGTGATACTTATATATTAGCAGTTAAATTAAAAAGTAATCTGCCGAAGTTAGACCGCGGCAATCTACTGGCAGACTCAAATTCAAAAATTGCAATTTTAGATGCAAAAATTGACTATAGTTATGAGATTTGAAACTTCGCTATATGATACATATATATTGGAGTATTTTACCAATCTGTCTGTTTATTGAATAATAATACAATCAGCCACTGCTGGAGGGCTATAAGCATTAGGGCTACTAGTTCTCATACATACAATATATACAAATAATAAAGAAATAGATATAAATATAATAAGTAAATAAATAATACAGGTGAAGAAGTTAAATAAAAATAAAATAAACAAATAAAATAAAATAAAAATTTCTAAACACAATCATACCTATATACAATATATACATTCGCCCAAGAATCTCCGAGCCAGACTTTTTCCCCCACACGTGGAAGGCGAAGCAAGACTCCGGAAGATCCCAGCGCCACTTTTCCAGCCGCATCACTAGTATTAGAAGCCATTTGAGACTGAAAGAGGGCACTAGAGCAACAGACGCTCAGGACATGAGTGGAGAAGCTGGCCATTGCCAGGACTCCAAAGGCATATTTACAAAAGATCTCGAGGCCACTGCCGTTTCAACCTTCGAGGGGGATGGTATGGATGTTCGGAGCTGGATAGGGATTGCGCTAGCGGATTGGGATGATGAATGAGGTTCTGGTGAAAGTTGGAGAATCTGGATGGGATGATGTCATGGACATATGGGATGTTAAGGTCATGGTGTAGGGTCTTGTTCGTGACATAATATGGAGCATTGACTATTGTTCGGAGGACTTTGGACTGGAAGGATTGGATGCGTTTGATATTCGATGATTTAGTTGTCCCCCACAGTTCAAGTCCGTAGGTCCAGATAGGTTTCAGTATAGTCTTGTAGATTAATAATTTGTTTTCTGTTGAGAGATGAGATCTTCTGTTTAGTAGTCTATATAGCTGACCAAATCGTCGGTTAAGCTCTTGTCTTTTAAGTCTCGTATGTGGGTTCCAAGTCAGTCTTTTGTCCAAAAGGAAGCCAAGGTATCGGACTGTGTCTGAGTAGGGAAGAGGAATTGAATTAAAAAGGATTGGCGGACAGGATCTGCGTCGAAGAGTGAAAGTTACATGCTTGCATTTTGATTCATTAATTTTGATGCGCCAGTTGTTGCACCACTGCTCAATGAAGGAAAGGTGTCTTTGCAGGTTCTGAGACGCTATTAGAGGATCCGAGTGAGAGGATAGGATGGCAGTATCATCAGCAAATGTTGCTAGGAAGGTATCAGGACTTGAAGGGATGACATATATATTAGAAGTTAAATAAAAACGTCGTCTGCCGATGTTAGGCCTGGGCCATCTACTGGCAGACTCAAATTAAAAAATTTAAATTTTAGGTACGAAAATTTACCAAAGTCAGGAGGCTTGAATTTTCACTACATAATCCCTTCTTACCAATAGTTCATTAAAACCGAAGTCTGCCAACCAGAGGCCGTTGTTTTCAGTAGGCATGAATGAGCTTGAGTGCAAGAAACTATAGCGAAAAAAAGATTGAAGTGTCAGGTGATCGCTTATAATGAATCATTTATTACTCGGTTGTTCAATCTTCAACCTATGAAGACCTAACAACCGTTTTTTAAAGATAATTAGATACATTTTTAAAACATTAAAATGTTTTTAAAGAATAAATATGTTTTTTTTATTTGATTAATATTAATAAGACTAGATGAATATTTCCGCATGCATTTCCTACTTTTGTAGTTCCTTATTTCATTTTATAAGGTTTCTATAGCTTCTAAGCTAGATGTACCACTCATGTTATTAATTATATTAGTTGTCTAATAAAAACGTTGTCTACCTGTCAGACCATAGCCATCTACTGGCAGACTTAATTTCAAAAATTGCAATTTTAGGTGCAAAAAATGACCAAAGTTAGAAGGCTTGAAGTTTCAAAGTATTGACAATAACAAAATATGATAATGGTAAATTAGATATTAAATAAAAATTAAAGGCTATCCAGTTGGCCATTAAAGGATCGTTGTTTTATAGTGACAGACAGAGCTTGAAGTTAAATAACTTCGAGTCGAGGATCCTTTAGCCGCCCATTTAACTTGAGTACAAGATGTGAAAATAGTAGATAAAAAAATGTCTCATGCAGCCAAGTATTACTCAGATTTGAAGTAAAAATTATACAACAAATGGCACGACTGCTGGAGAAAAGAAAAACGAAACAAAACCTTGTATACATTGTTGTAACAATAGTGTATTTATTGAGTTCAACACCACGAAGAACTTCCTAGGAAAAGTTCTGTCTTTTTGTTTTTTTTTGGTCCTCCCCTTCCTCGCCTTCAAGGCTATACAGGGTTTTCTCGGGCCAAGGGGTGAGACCGGGGATTTAAAATACCCGGAACGCGAACTCGTGACTAATTTTATCCGGTTATCTATGTATCAGGTTGGCGGGTATAGCGCAACGACGGTGCCGAGTTCGGTCTTAATATCTTTGGCTAAAACCCGTAAGATTTAAATTAAATTATTAAAATCAGTTTTAACCCAATTCTTAAATAAAAACGAAGTTCCCAAGAAACAAATATATGAAATTTTGAAGGAAATTAGGAAATAAGAGTGGTACCTGGTGCACCAGGTTTTGTTGACATATTTTTCACTTGCCCAGCCGTCTCGTCTAAAAGACCGCCACACATCTTAACCAGTTGTAAAGATAACATTACAGGCAAGACTACAAAAGAAATGGAAAAACCTCTTGAGAGCACTACGAAGATTGAAAAGTTCAATTAAAATCAAATATCTGAAATCAATTAGACTGGTATATATATAATATATACATACATTTAATCTTTTTAAGATCTTCTACATTACTTCATTCCTTGTATGTACCAGTCAATTAACCAATTTAAGAGAAATTTAAATAAAAATATTTAATTATTTTTTGGTTAATTATTGTCCCATTTTCTACTCTCGGAAATGATTTTCTTTCTACGCAGATCTTGTTATTGAGATGGAATTTTCGGCTTATTATCATATATTTTGTTTTGTCTTTATTTATTTGTAAATAAAGACGAAACAAAGCCGTTACAACTAGTTGCATACATCCCTCTCCGCTCTCCTTTGGAATGCGAATGGTATTCGAAATCACGTCAACGAACTAACAATCTTATTACAGGACAAAAACATTGATATAGCATTAATAACTGAAACTCGACTTACCAACAAACGACCACTTAACTATCGCATCTATCGAACCGACCATCCTGATGGAACATAACATGCTGGCACTGCCATAATTATCCATCAATCCCTTTCCCATCATCTATTCCCTTTGCTAACCCATAATTTCCTACAATCCACTGCCGTGATAATCCAAACTTCCCTTTACCCAATAGCAATAGTCGCAGCATACTCCCCGCCTAAAATACCCATCTCAGAATCCCAATTAACTTCCTTCCTTAATTCCTTAGGACACCACTTCCTTCTAGGTGCAGACTTAAATGCTAAACACCAGCAATGGGGAGCCAGAACCACAAATTCCAGAGGACGAACATTGCTATCTGCACTTAATTCCCGTCACAGCAACATCCTCTCACCCAATTCTCCCACATACTGGCCAACAGATCCTAACCGCAATCCCGATCTCCTAAATTTTTTCATCCACAAAGGTCTAGGGTCCCTTAATTATAGCATTTCAAGACTTGATGATCTTTCCTCAGACTATAGTCCCCTAATCCTAACGGTCTCCACATCACCAATTCCCAAACCACCTCCACCTTCATTTATCAGGAGGCCAGTTAATTGGAACCTCTTCCGTCAAATACTGGATGATAATATTGACCTCAGAGTTTCCTTAAAAACACCTGCAGACCTAGATGAAGCAGTATATTCCATGACTACCTTGATCCAACAAGCAGTTTGGACTGCATCTTCACCTGATCCTTCTAAAAAATACCGCAAAATAAATCCTCTACCCCAAGACCTACTGGACCTTATTAATAGGAAACGATGCTCTAGGACCATCTGGCAAAGAACCAGGCATCCTGATGATCGGAAATCATATAACTATTATTCCAAGCAGGTAAAACAAAAACTGGCTACGTTTAGATCCCAATCCTATAATTCCTATCTTTCCTCACTATCTGCAAGTGATAACTCCCTCTGGAATGTAACAAAAAAAATCCTTAAATTCCAATCCATTTCCCACCCCCTCCGCCGTGATGATGGTTCCTGGGCTTCGTCAGATGAGAATAGAGCAGAAGAGTTTGCTAAACATCTATCGTACACATTCACTCCTCATCCTGAACTCCATCCCTCCCATACTGCTGAAGTTAAAGAATTCCTCTCTTCATCGATTCCTCTCTCCTTACCTCCTACAGCCGTCAACCCCTCTGAGGTCAAATTCCTTTTAAAGAACCTAAAACCTCGCAAATCTCCAGGACACGATCTCCTTACTTCCCAGATCCTCAGACAACTTCCCAAAAAAGCAATTATATTCCTTACATATCTATTCAACTGTATCCTCCGCACAACCCACTTTCCCCTGGTGTGGAAACACTCCATAATTATCCTCTTTCCTAAACCAAGTAAACCTGTTAATTATACATCATCCTATAGACCGATAAGCTTACTTCCGATCCTTTCCAAAATCTTTGAGAAAATCCTTCTCAAACGCATCCTACCCATACTCGAATCCCACAATATCCCTTCCCATCAGTTTGGATTCCGCTCAAGACACTCCACTGTCCAACAAGGCCTTCGCGTTGTGGACCACATATCCTCTGCACTTGAAAACAAGCAATATTGAACTGGAGCCTTTCTGAACGTAGCTCAAGCTTTCGACCGGGTGTGGCACGATGGCTTGCTTTTCAAGTTCAAAACCCATTTACCTCAACCCTTGTACCTAGTCCTCAAATCTTACCTTTCAAATCGCTCCTTTCAAGTCCGCTGCGGCACTGAACTCTCCAAACATTATCCAATTGAGGCTGGTGTTCCACAAGGCAGTGTCTTGGGTCCAGTTCTCTACATCCTTTTCACCGCTGACATCCCTTCAAGTCCTGATACCTTCCTAGCAACATTTGCTGATGATACTGCCATCCTATCCTCCCACTCGGATCCTCTAATAGCGTCCCGGAACCTGCAAAGACACCTCTCCTTCATTGAGCAGTGCTGCAACAACTGGCGCATCAAAATTAATGAATCAAAATGCAAACATGCAACTTTCACTCTTCGACGCAGATCCTGTCCGCCAATCCTTTTTAATTCAATTCCTCTTCCCTACTCAGACACAGTCCGATACCTTGGCTTCCTTCTGGACAAAAGACTGACTTGGGACCCACATACGAGACTTAAAAGACAAGAGCTTAACCGACGATTTGGTCAGCTATATAGACTACTAAACAGAACATTAATCTACAAGACCATACTGAAACCTATCTGGACCTACGGACTTGAACTGTGGGGGACAACTAAATCATCGAATATCAAACGCATCCAATCCTTCCAGTCCAAAGTCCTTCAAACAATAGTCAATGCTCCATATTATGTCACGAACAAGACCTTACACCATGACCTTAACATCCCATATGTCCATGACATCATCCCATCCAGATTCTTCAACTTTCCGCTCCGAGCATCCATACCATCTCCCTCGAAGGTTGAAACGGCAGTGGCCTCGAGATCTTTTGTAAATATGCCTTTGGAGTCCTGGCAATGGCCAGCTTCTCCACTCATGTCCTGAGCGTCTGTGGCTGTAGTGCCCTCTTTCAGTCTCCATTGGCTTCTAATACTAGTGATGCGGCTGGAAAAGTGGCACTGGGATCTTCCGGAGGGATTTCCTTATTATTTGTATATATTGTATGAATGAGAACTTTTAGCCCTCCAGCAGTGGCTGATTGTATTATTATTCAATAAATAGATCTAAAAAAAAAAAAAAAAAAACGTTGCATACAAGTAGTGTGGTAGTGTACATCATTCGACCTTTCTATGACTGACAATGCATATCTCGTCATTCGATTTTAAAAATTAAAAAACTTTGCAATGGAAAATAACATTTATATAAGTAATAGTCGTACAATCCATAATCAACGAATAGTACAATCCATAATAAATCGTTGATATAATAAATAGGATTCTTGTTATTTTAATTGTATTAATGATTTGTTACCTGTAAGCTTCAAGCTTTAGCTCAGTTAAAAATGCACTTCAAAAATTTTACAATAGCCTAACATTGCCAGAAGAACATTTATAATCAACGTACAGCTGTAAGTGAAAGTTTTGTGTTGCGCGCACCAGATTTTGTATGTATATTTTTATAGTTTATCACATATTGTAATAGGTATTAGACTAGAATTAATCTTTATTTGTTTGTACACCGTTTTTATTTTAAAGGGACTTTTTCCCATAGTGAAATTGCTTTTTCTATTCTATCAACTTCAGGCAGTTGAAATTGTTGCTCTAGAATTGTTAAGATGGAAAGAAAATTACTGTCGAAGCGAACATTGATGACTCGCCAAATAAAGGTCTGAGATGTAGACTGTATGAATGAGAAGGATGTTGCAAGTTTGGATCATGATGTGTCGTTTATGGTTTAGATTTTTCTTTAGTGCTACCACTGGGTAATATCTCTTCAAGGCTGTATATGTCATTATTTCTAATTTGAACACATTTACTGTTCGTATTTGTATACAGTTGTAAATTTCATTAAATAAACAAACAAACAAAAACAGGTTTTTCTTTTCGTGTTTCACAAAGAAAAAAACTTTTTATAATCGATATCCCTGCCAAATGGAAAAAACTACAATTGAACCTAACCATGAAGATCAATATCGAAAGATGACTATGTTTTTAAGTGCAAGACAGAAACCAAGAAGAAAATGGGTGGTACATGTAGCCAGTAAGTGGGTCCATATATTGCCAACCTGAGAGGGAAAGGGGGAGGGACTCAACGGCATGTACATTCCCAGCTAGCGATTCCGCAGTCTGTCGTAAAAGTCTTCGATAACGTCCTCACGCTTGAGTGGTCCACCTTAATGCTGCCTCTATGGGGTCGTGGCCCCTTCGCATTTCGTCAATAGTCCTCCAAAATAGGTACCTATCGGATCAGCCTAGCGTACTTCCTAAGGGAAAAAAAAATCACCAAGTCGAACCTGAAATTCCTATAATTATTTGAAAAAAATATTGATCTACATTAGACATTCAAACTGAAAATAAGAAGAAATGTATAAAACAATTGTTAACGCCACAGCGTTAATTTATTTTGTTTTTACAGTTAAAAACGCCACAGCGTTAATTCATTTTATTTTACACTTAACTAGTTTGATTAATTGTTGATTTGTGTTATTTTAGCAAAGTGAAATCAATTAATAATATGTATATTTATGTATAAGATATGTGTATATTAAGTATTATAGGCCCATAGCGTATATTAAATAGATCAATAGTTTATACTTGGACTACTTTGTTATGGATTGTAGCACTAGCTATAAACAAGTGCTAGGTTCAAGTCATAAGGCGGTAGAATTGACAATAGACAGTCTGACTCCGTCCTCCACTGAGCTGAGTACTGCCAACTTCTACACTGCCCACTGCAGTTCTACTCTGAAGAGACGTGCTTCTCTCTCGAGCCACCATCGCCGCTGCCCACTTGCAGTTCGTTTCGAGTACGCTCATTGAAGAGTTACAATTGGTTTCTGCATAGAGACAGAGGTTTACGAACGTCCTGCTTCGTCCACGTAACGCTGTGCAATCTAATTATTTGTTATATACATATATATATATATCTATATATATAAATTTCATATTGGGACTATAGAGAAGTTTTTTATTTTATTTTATTTTTATTGTAATTTGGGCCATAGACATAGTTTTTTTTATGATCAATCATGAAGATATTGTCACAATTGTTTGTTCAGCTGGCCTTTATTTTATGCTAGAAATTTGTTATTTTTTTTAACCTATCTAACAAGTTCAATATTAGATTTCGTAAATGTTCCAAAATAAATGTTTGAAGATACAGTCCACTTTCTTTCTTTTCTTTTTTTTTTTTTTATTAAATCACAATTAAATATTTATGCTTCATTCAGAGTTTGACATAAACTAAGAGGGAGCTAACAACAATAATATAAAAAGAATGTTAAAATTTAATATATTTTTTTCCGGCTCCATAGGGACATTAGCAAGAACCTACGATTATGCACACCGATTGTCAAGAAGTGTTTAAAGCAATGAGCAGGCAGTTATGAGTATTACACAGGATTTGCCAGTTGATAATGGGCAAACTCTGGGGCACGAATCTAGACAAAAGAGCTTATTTGATGTACCGGCCAAGGAAAAGGAGTTATGACCAATTCTGTGTTTTTCTTAAGGTTGTCTCGTTTTTATTTAACAAAAAGTAATTACTCAAAGACTTTTTAAGACAATTAAATTATAAGTACGCCATCGTAATGTAGACAAATTTTTCTTCGAAAAAACAGTGATTAAATTTATAAACGTCATTGATAAAATGTACTTTCAGGAGGTCAAAAAACGCAAAGCCTACCATTATCCCGAATTATTTCAAGAATTGGGATCGCAGAGATACGCTGCTTGGATATGGGTCCTGTAACTACAGCTGTACAGCGGTCGTATTAGACATCCTAAATGTCTGTTTTATCATTTTCCTTAGTAAATTTATTCATCGTTTTTCAACAAAATGTCGTCTACTTTAAGATTTTGTACTTAGAATTTAATTATTTAAACAATTATTGAGCAATTTCCTTTTCTTTAATAAAAACAGTGACCACCTTAAGAAAAACAAAACAAAACTCTTAAGACAAACTCTTTTACAATTTGGAATCGCTCCATTCATGAAACTTTTTTGTTGGAAATTTTGTCTAGAATCACGGGCGGATCTACGGGGGGGGGGGAGGACTTTCGAATTAAAGTCCCCCAAAATGGTAAAATATAACCATGTTTTATGGAAACAAATATTTAAAAAATTATCTCTTAAAGTATTATTGTTCGTGTGATTATATTTAAAAGGACTTTAGGAATCACTTAAACGCCATTTCATGTAGGTAGTTAGTTTTTTTTTTTTTCCGAAGTAATTATCGTTATTTTTATGAAAAAAAATCTTTCGGGCTGAAGTTCTCCCCCAAAATAAAATCCTGGATCCGCTAATGTCTAGAATCATCCTCCTCCCCCCTTCGAGTTCGGCTATTAAGAACTAAAACACCCTGTATAAAAAAGAATAATTTCTTGATTTTGCAATGCTCCCCTTCCCCTGACAAACCAACGTCATGTAACGTCAATAATTTGTCTCAAGGAGTCTGAACTAATATGGAATATCTTATTATTATTTCAAAATGTAAAGTTAAACGAAAACAACAGTCGGGGTGTGAGAGAAACGTTTGTCGACTAAGCGAGTATGAGGAAATGAACAAAACGAAAGGACGCTGGCTGGGGATCTTAATGGAAGCTAAAGAGGGAGGAAGTGAAGGAAATACTGGGTAGGGGAAGCGGTGGCTGGGAAATTTACAGGAGATTAAATCAGGGCCTTGTCCTAAACATTCGTATAACAAGATCAGGAGTGGCCAGGGGAGGTTCAAATCTCGCCTAGGGTAGAGAATATTGGCGCTCAACACAAAAGCAATAAAAGGTATTTATAAGTGAAGCAGTAGCAGGTTTAGGATTCATTTTTTTTTAAATTTATTATTTATTGTTTTGTTTTTTTATTTTATGGGAGCAGCTAAACCCTTTTTATCTCTAATAACGGTAATTACAGGAACAATAACGCTTTTAGGGGTAAAATTTTCATATTTTTAATTCAAATGCGTTTACATGAACCCTCCTCTCCCCCCCAAATATTAAATCCTGGATCCGCTAGTGAGGTGTACTAATATTCTATATTTTGCATGATAGTTGATTAGTTGAGTTATTATTGTCATAAATTAGAGAACCAATGTGACTTTTTTTAAAATTTTAACTAAGCCCATGGTACAAAATGTCTTGATCAAATGTTTAAGATTACAATTGTAACATATTTTAAAAAAAAAATATGAAAATATATTTTTTCATTCTGATACCGACATGGGTTACATTTCTTTTTCGTAGGGAAAATTCGTTCACTTGCCAATGCCTCTAAAATTATATGCCATTTAATTAAGAAAGCTTTGGTTATTTAAAGTAAATGCAGAGTGGCAGGGTGGCCGCTAATAAGCAGATATAAATTCTTAGCAATGGCGTTCTGCCAAACTTTAAGTCTGATTAGTTTTCTTCCCTCCCCTGTATTTGCTGGCGTAAAAAAAAAACCGATTTTCAAGTCAACTATCTTTAAAGATGTACGTCTGTACTAGGCAATTCGAAGTGTTATGTTTTGTTGTTTTGTGTTATGTAATGTGGTTTTAGCCTAGGACGAATAAATAAAAAAAATTACTAGTTATAACTTTTGTAATTATTTGATAAATTAATAATTCATCATCCCCTTTGGGACGTAACTGTAGCCAGTGTGTTGGAAATTAGAGATTATTGAGAACTGATTGGCCGAGAACTGTCTTGAGCCTAGTAAGTTGATCAACCAATTAAGAAGATTTAGTTGATCGATGCCAATCTAAACTTTAGTCAAAGGGAGGAAGCGTTGGCTCACTAACAAAAGGGCTTCAGAACCATTTGACTATTTTAGATGATGGTCCAATTTCGAAAGCCATACTTAGCCATCCATAGCATTATAAATGAATTTGAATCTTATATATATATATATTAAATATAGTAAAATTGTCTTATATACAAAAGTTCTCAGTTCTTAATTACCGAAATCTAGGTCATTCTAGATACAGTTTAAAAAAAAAAAAAATTCATTTTAGGCATATGTCGATTCTGAACGAAAAATGAGTTAAGACAAATTTTGTGTCTTTCTTAAGGTGGCCACGTTTTTTATTGAATAAGAAGGAATTGCTCAAAAACTGTTCAAAATAATTAAATTTTAAATACACATCAAATACAAATACGAGACGCTTGATATCAAAGACTGGTAGATGTCTTTATTAAAAAGTTAAGAAAAAGCATATCATCTGAAACTTACCTTCAATTTAAACAAATTGTAATGATTATTTTAGTCATGATTCATTCGGTATTCTCTCATAAGCTACTACGTGTAGACGACTATCAATGAACTTTTGCTCCTTAATTAGACAATATTTAATAATATCCCGCATATCCCTGTTGAACAAATCCGGTACCTTAGACTCCACTTGGACAAACGTCAAACTTGGAATCCTCATACCAGACTTAAACGACAAGAAACCGCTTAACGATTCAGCTTACTCTAGCACTTACTATACAAACGCTCTAAGCTTTCAGTTAATTACAAAAGACTCATATACATGACTACAATAAGACCTATCTGGACATAAGAAGTTGAGATTTGGGAATCCAAAAAGCCATCGAATTCCTCACGCATCTAATCCTTACAAACCAAAATTCTTCGTAAAATCCTCAATGCACCTTACTTTGTCACTGATAAAGTCATCCATAAAGACCTTAATGTTCCTTAAGTTTCCGAATTGGCCCAATCCAGATACCTATCCTTCCATAATAAACTTCAGAACCATCCGAACCCTCTCGTTTCTAACCTTGCTTCCTATTCGATCCCTGATAACCCTCCGAGACGTCTGAAAAGAAGATGGCTTCGAGATCTCCTATTGTAAATACATTTTTTTTTAGAGTGCTACCAGTGGGCAGTTTCTCAAAAAGTGTTTTCATGTTTTCATTTTCTGTTATCACATTTACTTAATGTATTCTTTCTTAATACAGTTGTAAATTTTATAAATAAAAAAAAATGCAATAAACAATCCTTAACAAGAGTAACAGTGATTGTAAAAGAATATCAGATGAATTTTAGGTCAATCAAAGGCGATGGATTTTGACTAATGAATAATTCAAAGAAAGAAAGATTCATGGATAAGTGACATATTCTAAATTCCGATCCTTAAATTTCTACTACAGCTCCAATAAAAGTATTAAAAAAATGTAGGATATTTCAAAATAATGTTGATATTAAGTTGATAAATCAAGATGGGATCATTCTGTTTTGATGATTTCTTTCAAGATCCAAGAAGCCAAAAAAATGTTCAGTTAGCAAATAAATAATTCATAATTGCATCCGTATTTTTTTTTTAAGAAAAATAAATTTATATGAGCATGCCTCAAAAATATAAAATTTATATTTCATTGATTGTATCCATGATAATTTAAATGGTTTGTAAATTACTTAAAAAGTAAGCATGAATGTAGTTTTATGAATTTTATATTTTATTTAATGTTATTTCAAGTTTTATTTTGTATTCAAGTTTTTTTCCAAGTGAATACTTCATTAGTCGAGTTTTGAACTTTTTTTGTGGAGAGTGAATTAGATTGATCCGTCAGATTTTAACGCTCGGGTAAAATCGGCTTTAGTCGACTAATTTAAATGTTTTTACATATGGTTTAAATATCTAAGAAAGTAAAAATCGGGCCTGCACACTGTATGCGAGGAAATTTTTCAGCATTTCAGTCTCTCTGTAATTAGCTATAATTCGAAATTGTATCTTAACGCGACGCTATGTTAGGAAGGCGTAAAGGAAAAAATAGTGCCGAAAACCAAATGATAACGAGATTAGTCGAATAAAAGGATTAAAATATTTCATATACTAAAAATCGGACTTCTGTACTGTAAGATTGGGAAATGTGAACAAACTGAAGCATTTTGTCTTCTTTGCAATGAGCTATTATTCAAAATTGCATCTTAACTCAACACCGTGTTAGAGAGCAGGAGAGTGTCCAAAACTAAAGGATAATGTATAGTTCAAATGCTAATATTATTACAACATTGAAATTTTATTTTGACATTATTAACAATACATAAAAAATAAGAAGAGAAAAAATATAAATAATAACAATGCAAAATTTCTTAGGCATAACGGAAAATTTATAATAATATAACATTTCATAAATTTCCAACTGGAGATTTACACATAAATATTATACAGTCGTTGGATACAACATCATGAGTATCCTGAAATAAAATCATGGGAAACAGTTTTGACTTTTGACTAAAACAAAATCTACTTTTTATCCACTTTCTGAAAATGATGTCAGTCGTCGATAAGAAGCCACTCATATATATATATATTAGCAGTTTCCACAATCATTTTCATAATTATATTTTTTTAATTCTTTTTATGAATGATAAATATTAATAATATATAAAAAAAAATTATCATAAGTATTGAAAATAGACATACCTTTGTCCGAAAAGTTTTCATCCTTAAAAAATAATTTAGGGCGCATCATACAACATTCAGTTATCACCCTAATTTGTTTTGAAATGGGTATGTTCATAATCATGGAAGTGAAAGTAAAAATTATACAAGGTATAATTTATTCATTCAAAACAAATTAATTACCATATGTTTTCCCATCCATCTAATCTGTTTTCTTCTCTTCCATCTAATCACTTTTCAATTCATGTTACAGCTGTATATACTATCTACTTATATTAATGACTGTGGTAAATGAAGTTGTTTTAAAAAATATTGAACTTTATATCCGTACAATTTATCACAAAATCGTTGAAAAAGTAAGGTAATCTTAGTAGATATATATTCTCGATATTTATACATCCCCAAAATTTATATGTCCTCAACATTTCGAGTGATTTTTTTTAACTGTTTGAAAGGTTGCATGAAAAAAAAATAGTTTTGACTTTTGACTTATAAAACAAAAATCTACTTTTTATCCGCTTTCTGAAAATAATGTCAGTCGTTGATAAGAAGCCACTCATATATATATATATATATATATATATATATATATATATATATATATATTAGCAGTTTCTGCAATCATTTTCATAATTATATTTTTTTAATTCTTTTTATGAATGATAGATATTAATAATATATAAAAAAAACTATTAAATTTTTTTTTTTGTTTTTCAATATTCAAATTTACCAATGATTTATTGAAACATGATTAACAACTTTTACCTTTTTATTTCCATTTTACATGTAAAAAATAAAGTTTCTACTAATTAATAAAATACTAGAAGCTTAATTTTTATTTATGAATAAGCCGTCCAACCAAAATATAAAGATTAAAAAAAAGTATAACGTTCTGTTTTTAAATATATTAGTTTTTTTTTTTTTATATTATTCTAAATGAGCTATTTAAAAGCAATAGACCATTAACTTATTAAAAGAAGATAAGCCATTAAAAATATTTTTGAAATAAAGTATGAAATGGTATACATCTTTTTCAAAACTAAAATAAGCATACGTATAGACACTATGCACGAAATATATAATTCTCTTAATGAGCTTTTCCTACATCAAAAGGTTCCCTCAAAGGGTAACAGGATTATTATTTTAATGAGGCACGCATGGTAGAAATGGCCATTGTGGGATATCTCTTTACCTTTATATGCTTTTTTTTAATGAATACCTTAAAGTTACATATAAATAAATATCTTATAAAAAAAAGAAAAAAATCAATTATTTTATAAATATTACAAAATCTCATAATGAAGAGGTAAAGATAAGTATAGGGAATATATTTAATAAGAAATTTATCATAAGTATTGAAAATAGACATACCTTTGTCCGAAAAGTTTTCATCCTTAAAAAATAATTTAGGGCGCATCATACAACATTTAGTTACCACGCTAATTTGTATAGAAATGGGTATGTTCATAATTATGGAAGCTAAAAAGTAAAAATTACCATATGTTTTCCCATCCATCTAATCTGTTTTTGCCACTTTTCAATTCATGTTACAGCTGTATATACTATCTACTTATATTAATGATTGTGGTAAATGAAGTTGTTTTAAAAATTTTTGAACTTTATATCCGTACAACTTATCACGAAATCATTGAAAAAGTAAGGTAATCTTAATAGATATATATTCTCAATATTTATACATCCCCAAAATTTATATGTCCTCAACATTTCGCGTGATTTTTTTTAACTATTTGAAAGGTTGCATGAAAAAAAATTTACTATTTTAACAAATTCAAGATTTGAAAGGACTGTAAATATTCAATCGAATTTAATACTTACCAATACTTAATAATCCCTTTAGAACATTCTCTAAGCTTTTTTAATCCCATTCGAATTCTTCAAAAAAAGCTTCAGCTATTTCGGGCCAAATGTCACCATCAGATTATTACTTATTTAGATCATTGTCCCACATTCTTCAAGGGAAAAATTTTGATAATTTTGCAGAAGTAGAAATTGCCGTCCATGAGTTCTTTGACAGCCATTCCAAAGAATGGTATCATCAAGGGATCGAGCAAATGGTTAGCAGATGATAAATGCCGGTAGATAAAAATGGACTATACTTTGAGTATTAATTGTATTTTATATTTTGATATAAATATATCCATACTTACTAGTTTATCGAGGATAAACAAATAAAAAAAGAGAAGTTTATTTGTAAATAATAATATAAATATTTGGTTGAAAAACTGTCTTTTTTTATACACCCTATTATTAAACTATTTTTAATTATCAGTTCCAATGTGAACTTATTCATTATTTAAAACAAAAAATAATATTATTTTTTAGGAAGCAATATTGAAAATTTGCCAATTAATCACAGCCTGAATATAATGTCTACTTGATATTAAAGAAAGCCCCCTCATTGAATCTGTGTGGCTCATATTCGATGGTTTGGTGGAGCTACAAAGCTCAACTCCGTATGTTCATATAGGTTTTATTATATTTATATAGATGAGACTATTGTAATTAATTGAAAGTTTGGAGCGTTTGTCTAGTAAGTGTTGGAGCAGTCGGAAAAGTCGAGCAGTTTCTTGTCGTTTCAATCTAGTGTGCGGGTTCCAAGTAAGACATTTTTCCAAGTGGAGTCCTAGGTAGCGGATTTATTTAACGGGAATAAGTGGAGTATTATTGAAATATACTGTAGGACAAGATGTCATAGGCTTACGGATATCTGATGGGATTTATTGGAATCTATTTTTGTTCTCCAATTTTGACATAATTCTCCAAGGTTTTGGGATGCAATTAAAGATATCAAACATGTATCATCGGCGTACGTGGTGATGACTTTGTTAAAAAAACAACAACAACTAATATTAAGAAAACTGACAATCGAAGCTCACGATTATTATCTAAGAAATCTATAATAATCTTTAAGATCAATGTTTCTTAATAAATAGAATATATTTTTTTTAACCCCAATCGCTCGATCCAGAAACAATTAATGGTCAAATAATATATTAATGTATAAAAACACACACAAACACACACACACACACACATATATATATATATATATATATATATATATATATATAATATATATATATATATATATATATATATGTAAAAGCAATTAATAAGCAACTGATGGTGTGTAATTAACCGAGCTTTGAGGCCACAGTCTTTCCAATTATACCGAATGTGCCCTATTTCTTACAAATATACAGTAAGCATCCCTCGTTGGCATAATATAATATGTCTTTACAATATCATATCAACCTTCTTTATGACTCTTTTGTGTTTACCCAGTTATGTTTTCTCCTTTTTAGATATGTCGCTGCATGTGGCAATAATAACCTTTAACAGCTTCAATTTTGAAAGTAATATTATATATATATAGCTACTTAAATTGATTCCGTTTATAATTTCCTTTTCATGACATTTTTAAGGGTTCCTTTGTCCAATCTTTATCGAGACAATAAATTTTATCAAAAAAGAAAATTCCTTACTACCTACCCTACATGCTTGTGTTCCTATATATATATATATATATATATATATATATATATATATATATATATATATATAAATATATATATATATATATATATATATATATATATATATATATAAATATATATATATATATATATATATATATATATATATATATATATATATATATATATATATATATATATATATATATATAAAACTAATACATATATATATATATATGTATTAGTTTTATTATTATTATTGTTGTTATTATTAACATTATAAAGTTTAAAATGAATCTGTCTTCGAATAAGTTTCTCTTCATGATTTCTGTATATAAATATCTTTTTTTATTAGAAATCTTTATATATTTTTCTCTTTAAAGAACATATATATAATATCACATACAAGTTAAAATATTAAATGCCGACCTACAACCTAACCCGCAGTTTTTTTTTAATTCCATATTCTTGCAGAACGGTGAAATTCAAAGTAGGATTTTGATGATTAACATAAAATTCAAATTTAATAACATTTAATATGTTTATACTAATTATACTTCATTAATGATTTTATCTTCAGTAATCGATTTAACAAAATAAATACTTGGAATTTACAGTATTTTCGTTATCATTTATAAGTGGACATTTCGGAGTCATTTCCCAGTATTGGTTCAGTCCTAAAAAAAGTTTAGTACTGAACCGATATGGGGGTTAAATTATTAAATTTTCTGAGAAAAATTTAATTAAGTAGAAAAAAATTAGCTCTTAGCATTGAATGTGTACATGTGTAACAACATTATCATAATCATGTTCCTCTTAATGCTTATGCAGTGTGAGGTTGCTTCTTGTAGAGCTTGGACCAGGTGGACCTTCCCAGTACCAGCTCTCATCTATTCCATTCCAAACCTCGCTTCTATAATGCATCTTGCATGCCTTCTTCCCAGAAGATTCTGGGTCTTTCTCTTGGTTTCAACCGCTTTGGCGTCGAGATTGGCCCGGATTGTAGTATTTCGAATTCCGTCTCGTCTTGTCTTTTCCTCCACCTTTCGCAGGTATCGCATCTCTAGAGCCTGGATCTGGCTCCTTTGTTTCAAAGTAAATGTCCAGGACTCGGAAGAATACGTCAGTATAAGAAGGAATACTGATCTGTAGACCGTCATCTTCGTTTCCTTGGTCACCTCTTTTCGGTTCAGAAAGCCTTTCCTAACCGAGCCGAACATTCTTCACGCAGCTCCTATCCTCTGCCTTACCTCCTCAACAATATATCTATTTTCGTTGAGTTGAGCACATAAGTCTTTGAAACTTTCCACCTGCTCCAGAATCTCCCCAAGACAATATGTTTTTTATGATGAATAAACATTTTTACCTAATGATACCGCGATATGATTTTATTTAATTTTTCCATGTCAAAGAAATATTTATATTGCTGTAAATTTAGTTCGGTAACTCCACTAATCGCATTGTTTCTAAAATATTTATTTCGTTTATTTTATTTTTTTAATTTTATAATTGAATGTCACATAGATACATCTAATGCTGCATTGAGATCAAAGCATTTCTGGCATTGATATTTTGAAAAACAATCCTGTTGGCGGAGTTTCCATCCTAAATTTACTACAATAAATTCTATATTTCTATGAAAATATTATTTTTATGGTATTTCTTTGACTTGAAAAACTTTACTAAAGACTCACAATATCATAGAATATTTTTTTCTTTTTTTTTTATTGATAATAAACATATTCATTAAATGAAAAATGTGGGCCATTTATGTATAAATAACATATGGTGAATGATAAATAGGTATTCATATTCTTCAATAAAATAAATTAAAAAAAAAAAAAGCTGTACCTCTACAGCCCTTGGGTTCAGTACATTGTAAGGATTACTGTTTCAGGACTCACGATTGTGCAGAGAGAGGAGTGATCAGGCCGGGACTAACCACCCGGTTTTTCCCTTAACTGATTATTTAATTAAGATTACCCGCTTTATATTGGCTGGGTATAACCCTGGAGGGTCTTCATACCCCAGACTCGATCCACGGCTGACGAAAGAGAATAAATAATTACCTGCCATAACCCGAACCTGGAACTTGAGTCTTGGAAGTCAGTGCTTACCTACTGAACTATACCGCTCCCAAAATAAATACTTCTGATCTTATGCGAATCTTATGGGCTATATATATATGTATATATATATATATATATATATATATATATATATATATATATATATATAGGGAAATTTTTACAGGGGTGATAACAGATGTCAAGAACTACAGAAAATTCCATGTAAACAATGGGCAAATTTTCAGTAGAAAAGTAACAAACAAAACAAGTTTTATGTTTTTTAAGTAAGTCGTGTTTTCTTCTTGAATAGGAAGCAATAAGTAATGAAATATTTAATTTAAGGAATTAAAAATTGCTTTACTGTAAACTATACAAAATTTGCTTAAAATGAAAATAGAACGTGCCACTGTTATAACTATTAAAAGAGGACTATTTAGGTGGCTTAACTAAGCTGAGTTCTGTTATAAAAAAAAAATCATAAATTATTCGGGATTTTTTTTTTTATCATCGTCCGATTGTATAGTCAGTAGTATAACAGATACCCCATTTTTAGAAAAAACTTCTTCCTTTAATAGGCTTCCAGTCCATATTAATTAATAAGTGAATATCAATTTTTTCCTTATAAACCTGTAATTAATTAATACGGACTTGAAGCTTATTAAACGAAGAAGTTTTTCTAAAAGTTGAATATCTTTAATACAGTCGGATGATGATAAAAAACAATCCCGAATATATATATATATATATATATATATATATATATCATTTGTTAAATCAATTTTCTAGCTAACCCTTTATTATATAATAATATAATGAAATTCCATTAATTCTATGCAAGAATAAAAAAGACACGCTAACTTTCCATAGCTGTTAGATAAGAACATGAATGTGGTCTGAAACTTCGGTGAGAACTGAAAACATAACGAGCAAATAAATTTAGAGGAAGAACGAAACACTCAAACAATATGATCAGTAATAAACAATGAAAACATTTCTTTTAGGCCGTAGATCATTTTTAATGTTTTAAAGAAAAAATATTATTTCAAAATAAATCTGCAGAAGCGTCGTCCTTTTGCCACCATATACAAGCTTTTATCAACAGCTTTAATCTGAGGTCTAAACCCTCCCATCTATGCCGCCCCTTCAACACAAAAATTTATATTTTTAATCCGGGATACTATATATAAATAACTAAAGTAAAGTTTATCATTTCTTTACTTAAAATAGTAATTACAAATATCGGTATATCGAACCGATTAAAAACGCCTTAATCGTCATTGTCAGGGGAGGAGGGGATTGAATCGTATATTTAGAATTACAAAATTTAAAAAAAAAAAACAGAGTAAAAATATAGTTGTGGGCACTGAAGACTGTGTTAACTCAATTTTTTTTTTTATCTAAATCCAATGATAGTAAATTTCAAACCTCAATAATAAAAAATAAAATCAAGGTCTCATAAATAGAGGATTTATTTATTGAATAATTAACATTCGGTCACTTGAGAATTGGTTATAGGGAGATAAGACAACATTCAAACGATATGTCCAAAAAAAAAAAAAAATTAAAATAGACAGAAGCAAAACAACTAAATAATAATAAAAAAGTATATACAATAAATAAAATAATGATGTAGAGATGGTTGACCGTGATATAATATGAGAATGAGTTGATCGGGGGAGGGGGGTGCGGATATAGGAAAAAGATATAAAAATATGAAATATAAATAACCTTTTATATTTTGTAGCCCTGATGAAGACCTGTAAGGTGGGTCGAAACGTATATGATGTCTAATATCTCTTTTTATGTATTTTTTTGCAGCCAGTCGCGGCTACGTTTATTAAGTACATTTATTTAATAAGTTATTGGCATTCCGAGAGGGACTTGGTATGTTCAATATTTGGTGAACTAAGAAAATGAGGGGAAAACTCTGCAGTATTTTATTACGTGATTTTTATTACAGCAGAAAATATTTCCAACATCGAAGATATGGTTGAAAAAATAAAACATTATGAAAGTAAAATTTCAATAAAAAAATTGTTTAAAAACAATCTTGATTTAAAACAGAATTCAAAAATAATTCTACCTTAATTGATTTGTATAATAGTGTTATTGTAAGTATTTGTGGCCCGAATAAGTAAATATAAGATTTCTCTGTAATTCTGGAAAATTTATTACTGGATATACTGTTGATCCTCATGGGTGATAATTATTCAGGACGCAGTTAAAAAAAAAAAAAAAATTTATTTGTGCCAACGTTTCAACCCAAACATGTGGGTCATCTTCAGAGATGAAAATTTTAAAATACTATCAGAGATATAATATTATACGACCGATAATGGTAAATAATAAACTATAGTGATTTGATGGTACATGAATCTTAACTATTATTACAATACACAATATTAAAAATGAAATATGTAAAATGTTATACAAACTAAAAATAATATATATAATCTATTTATAAAAATGTGTAATATTTTCTCTTACTAGCCGTGGTTCGAGCACTGAATGCTTTCAAGTGCTGACCCATTTGGTAGGTAAATGGAAAGGTCGTGGTGGATTTCCTAGTTGTCCTTTTTTATATAGCAAAAGGAAGGTAAACATAGTCAGAGGGGGAAGAAGGTAACATTTCTGTTAGTAGAATGTACATAATTTGCTGACTAAATATTTTAGATGTGTACAAGATTTGCGTTGTTTCTTATGGTTACAAAATTGTGAGTATTTGCTAGTAATGAAATGAACATTAGCAAGAGGTGATAATCAATATAAATATAACATAGTTTGATTAAAGGTATACAATGGTTAGTCAAATAATATTTATAATAAAGACAATCGTAATGTATTGAAAACATACGTAGGACAGTATATCATACAGTATTTTAAATTTAATAGTATTAACCGTAGGAACAGTGTTGGTATATATATATATATATATATATATATATATATATACTGCAAAGTTATTTGTAAATTGATATTCGTAGTTGTTGTTACACTAACGGATCCAGGATTTAATTTTGGTTAGGGGGCTTCAGTACGAAAGATTTTGTATGTATATATCAGGATAATTACTTCGGAAGAAATAAAGAGACTAACCACGTATATGAAATGGTTTTTAAGTGATGCTTTAAGTCCTATTAAATGTAATTAGACGAATAATAATACTTTTAGAGATAATTGTTTCATAAAACATGTTTTTATTTTTACTTTACCATTTTGGGAAGGGGGACTTCAGCTTTAAGCCCCCCTCCCGTAGGTCCACCTGTGGTTCTTGTTACCATCTAGTTAGATTACATTTGAAAAAATATTAGGACAAGAAAATTTACCAATAGCTATTTTACTAGAACAGCTCTTGAAGCAAAAAATAAAGTCTTAAAATGATATTGGTATTTAACGCTGGAAAATGTTCTCGGATTACTTTTCGAAACCGGGAAGTGGGCCTGAACATTTTTGCCGAACCGAAATTAGGTATACCAATGGAGTCCATTTTATTTATCCTCCATCTCAAAACTTTTGATTTTTCTAATGAAATGGGATGAGTAATGGGAAACTCGTGACATCGGTTTGTTACTTTACTTTTTTTTTATAAGAACTGTAAAAACTAGATAAACTGTTTTAACGAAACCTTCTGAAATTGGTGAAAATATTTTCATGTGACAGAATACACATTTTTCACTGTTTTTTATAGAATAGTTCAATTGAAAATCAAGTCATTTTGTGGGATTTCGCGCGGCTTGTAGGTTTTGTAAACTTGCATGATTTGAGCTAGTGGTTCATACTTTTTTCTTGGAACTTTACCAACCTTTTACTATCATTCTGTTTAAAAATATAAAATATATAATAATGTATAAAACCTGTTTTACTTCGAATCTTTCTCATTTTTTGTTTACAAAAACAGGTTTCTTTTAATCAAACTTGTATTAAGAAAGCGACTTGAAAAAAGCTCTGATATGCTCCGAAAAATAGATTTCTTTTTAGTTATGTCATTGTTAAAGAGAAATTTTTATTAATTTTAACCGTCATAATCAACCTGAAAGTAGTTATATATAAAATTATATATGTATTAACGTCCGAACAATTTCTAGATATGTAGTAATATCACCTTTGACTGGACATACTCTCAAATTTTGTTTTAAAAATTGTAGTTATTTGTTTCGAAAAATATTCCAAACCAAAATATTTAAATTATATATTAAATCTTCGTTTTCATTCTTTTAAAATTTTAACTTTATCCACCTAAATAAGAAATAAACTTTTACATTATTATTTTAACTGTACATAAATATCGTTCTAATCTAAATAAATAAAGAAACAAAACACCAATAAATCAACTTTTTTTGGTATTAATCTTTCTATTGAGGTATAATACATTTTACCACACTTAAGAGTACTGAGTATTACAGCTGTAAGGCACATTCATACCATATTTACATATAATAAAATTTAAAAAAATGAAATACATAAAAATTCTGTCTTCTGTCTTCATACTTCTATCCAATATGGTCATAGTATTGACAATAAGCAGATGTGATCTCATTGTATAGAAAATTGGCATTTAAGGAATTTATGATAATTTAAATTAATTTTTAGATGATTTATTAAGATTTTCTAACGGCTAATTAATGTTGGTTTTATTTGATTTTGAATCTGTTTCCCTTTAGATAATTTATATCTCAGATAATTGCGATATTGGACTTTGAATATCCCACTAATTAATTGACCTATTTATTTATATAAATCGTTTTAATTTCCCCGTCAGTATCTATAAAATAGTTTGTAAAGTAATACAACTAATAGAGCAACTACTAATGCTATGAAGGACTATTAAATGGAATTGGCTTCGGTTGAACTAATTGAGAGGAGATATATATCTCCTTTGTTGTATCTCATCTCTATCGATCTCTGGTTCGCTATTGTATTACAAATAACAAGGAAACTATTATTGAACATTGTGGTATCCTGTTGAGAGATATTTTAATTAATATTCAAACGAATAATTAAAAAATCAACATCTAATAATTTAATTATTATTTGTGTCCTAACTAAAAATAATAAAACGATATAAATGTTTTGTTTTTTAGTTTGGTGTTATTTAAACAAATGATGAATTAGAAAATTCAGAATAAAGAGTCAATTCAGTAATATGCATAGATAAAACTGTATCAATTATTTCAAAAACTCACTACTTATTTCTTGAAAGATTCGTCAAATAGGAGAATCTCAGACCTGGAAAAAATAAAATAAAAATTAATAAAATGCAAATAAGTGAACAAGTTTAGGTCAAGATTTAACCAATCAACTGATTCATATTTATATTAATAATTCCTACATCATTAGTTATAAGATAAATATATTTTAAAGTGCATCTAGAGCGGACATTTTTAGGTTATACAAAATGGTAAAGCAATTGCCAATTATAATTAGGAAAAATATTAACATAAAAATTTTTCGTGTTGTCATAATTTAATTAGTTATTCAATAAAAGTTTTATATATATATATATATATATATATATATATATATATATATATATATATATATATATTATATATATATATATATATATATATATATATATATATATATATATATATATATTTATATATATTTATGTATATAAATGCCACGACCAAGCTTTCAGGAATAAGAAGTATTTTACTGTTCCATCATTAGCACTTCTCCAGAAATATGTTTTTTATTATGATCTCCAATATTTTTTGTTTTTACTGGTGGATTATCAGACGCTGAAGAACTGTCCCCCCCCCTCTCGAAAAAAAAGAAATACCCAATGTTTATGTGGGGATACCATACTCTTCTTAACTAGTGAGTAACCAAAGGAACTGTCTTAAGTTACTTATTTAGAGCAACATAAGACCACGCCTTTTGACCAAGGTTCAGCAATCAAGAATAGCATTTTAATTTAAATTTTATAACATTAACCAAATATTAATTAAAAAAATTAAATTTAATACGAAATTTTCGTTTAAAAAAAAGTAATTTAAAATGGAGAATGAAATGTTTTCAATGAAAAAAAGGAAACAGTAGCAACAAAACAAAATGATCGTTTCCTACACACCATAATATAACAATTGCCTTGAAAAAGGAAGAAGTGTAAAGCAAATTTTGTACTAAGCTATATGCATTTTTTATTATATTACACAAAAAAAATTATTTTCCATTTTTTTTTTCCTAAGAATTCAAATTTAATTTACGATAAACAGATTGTTGGTAGATATGGGGATGATACTGTGGCCTATAGTTTTTTCTTGTCGACTAAGGGTTAATAGCAGCATAGTATGGTTAATATTATGTCATTTTATTTTTAAGTATTTAACATATTAATCGATCATTTTTGAATACTAGCATTATATTATGTTTTTTAGTGTATGTTTGCAGTTAATACAATTTGTTAAAAGTTTATTTAGTTAAAAGTTAAAACTTTTGAGCCTTTCTCCAGAAATATGTTTTTCATTATTATCGCCATTATTTTGTTTTTAATGGTAGATAATCAGACGCAGAACACTCACTCATCTCAAAAAAAAAAAAAATAATAAATAAATAAAATACCCACTTTTTATGGGGAGGCACCTAGTGGGTATCCAAATAAATTATAGTCACCACTGGCTGGAAAAAGGAATTCTCTAATTTTTTTTTTCTCTACATAAATGTAAAGTCATAAGTTACTTATTTAGAACAACATAATACCACGTTTTTTAACCAACATTCAGCAATCAAGAATAGCATTTTAATTCAAATTTTTAGTGCTCTCCATCAGTTTCCACTGGTTTTTTAATACCTGTGACGCGACTGGGAGAGAAGCACTGGGATATCCTGGAGTTCCACATCGGGGGATAAAGCATGACTCAGAGTCCCCTGGGTGAATGTAAATATTGTACATAGCTGTGAATGCATTTTATTTACTTTAATTTCATTTAGCTTTTATCTATTATTTCATTTTTTGTAAACAGACATATTAATTTAATTATTTTATTTTTATATATTTCTTTTTCTTTATTATTTCTATCTTAGTAATTATTTTTATATACATGTTGTGTGAATGATTCATGTAGCCTTAATATTAATGCCCTTTAATGTGGCAGAATGTATTAATATTTAAAAAAAAAAATTCAAATTTTATAACATTAACCAAGTTAAAAAATAAAATTTAATACGAAATTTTCATTTAAAAAAAAAATGTAGTTTAAAAAGGAGAATAAAATGTTTTCTAGTAATTTAAGCATGACTGTTATTTTTTTTTTTTTTTTTTTGTTTTTTTTTTACTCAATTCTAAAAATTTATTATCATTAATATTAATTTTTTTTTCTTATTAATTTTCTGTATTATTTCACTATAAGCTATATTTCTTTGTTTTTATTTTTGATATATATACAATATTATCTTTTATATATCTATTTTTATGTATTTAATTTTTTTTTATTTTATTATATTGTAAATATGGTATGAATGTACCTTACAGCTTTAATGATCAGTACCCTCAAGTGTGATCAAATGTGTTTAGCATCGTTAATATTATGTAATTAAAAAAAAAATTATTTGACATATTAATCGGTCGTTTTTGAATACTAGTATTATTTTATGTTTTTTAATGTATATTTGCAATTAATAAAATTTGTTTAAAAAAATTTTAATTGTACAAAGGGGAGTACATAAATTTGATATTACTTAGCAGAAATAGAAAATAGACTCTGAGTGTTATGATGTAAAAAAGATTTTTTATTTTTTTTTAAATACTCCGCGGGAGTGTGGTATTAAAGGTGGTTGAGTTGTGTGAATATCGCCTGGGGCAGGACGACACTGGAGCTTGTGAAAAACGGCACAGTAAATTTTACTTCAGTGTCTTCTTGACGCCTCTACTGCTTAATAGTGTAAATCCAGGCCCTCCAGCTGGAGAAAATATAGAGGACGCTTGTTCACCCCGTTTTTCCAACTGATATTCCGAATCGAATTTCCGCTTCTATGGTATCTTATCCATCGAAATAGTTTACTCCAGATGTTTTTAGCCGAATTTAATTTTCTTTTTCTTACTTACTATTCGAAGAACGAATTATTGACTTAATTCAACAGGGATAACACTTTCGTCCGAGGTGATAAACAAAATTTATTGATCTGTAGCAAGTATTAGCGTTAGTGTTGCCCAAATGCGAGACCGAGTCTTGGTCTTGCAAACTCAGTCATGGTCTTGGTCTTGAGCAAGAGTCTCGCAACAGTCTTGCAGTTACTTAATAGCTTATTACTGTAGAGATATTACTGTAATTTTTTAGATAGGAGAAACCTAAGTAGGCCCGAATGTAAAAGTAGAGGAGTTAAATACAAAAGTATATTGGTTATACCAATTATTAACATATAGTAACTAAGATTGTCAAGTATTAGTAACTATTTTGCCTTAATTTTTATTTTTAAAATCGATTTTTTTTATCAGTCCCTATCTAGTTCCACTCATCCCTACAACCCTCCTCGAAAGTTGAAGCGGCAGTGGCCCAGAGATCTTTTATAGTATTTATTTTGGAGTTCTGGCAATGGCCAGATTCTCCACTCAAGACACGAGTGTATGTGGCTAAGCGCTCTCGCTCAAACTCCACCGGCTTTAGCACCGGTGAGGCGGTTGAGAGAGTAGCGCAGGGATTTGGGTTCCCCGCCTGATTGTATATAGGTATGACTGTATTTTTATGTTTTTAATTTACTTATATTTAAGTTATTTTATTTTTTTTTATTGTATATAGTTTTTATTTATTATCATTTAGTTATTATTTTACTTTTGTTTCTTTTTTGTATATACGGTGTGAATGTTTTCCTTTATCAATATAATTATTGTCCCTGTGACAGAATATTATATCTCTAAATAAATAAATAAAAACAAAACAAAAAAAAAATATTGAAAAATTGATTTTTTTTTTTTACCAGTTCTGGTCTTGGTCTTGTAACAGTTAGGTGGCCTTGGTCTTGGTCTTGCAAAGTGCAAGGGAAAAATCGTTCTTTTTAAGGAATTAGTTTAGTTCACCTTATTGTACTAGTTCATTAGTTCACTCCGATTTCAGCGCTATCTAAAGGAACTCATATGGTACTAGGTCTAGTACCATCGTGTTACAGTAGATGGCGATAAAAATGTGAGATAATCTGCTCCAATTTTAATATATTTTTAGTAGTAACAATCTTTTCAGTATATTTGACTTCTGATTGATTTAATGTTATAAAATATACACACATAAAATTTATAATTTGTTAACAATTTTTGTTGAGTATTTAAAGATTTAAAAACTAAGAGAAACTAAACAGTTCTGTCATCATCCTATGAAATATTATTAAATTATAAAAAATAGTCTGACCACGACTTATGTAATGAAAAATACAATAACAACAATCTATAAGTAGCACTATAATAACATGTCAACATAAGGAGATCCTTCTATAATCATTCGTTGACTGGACTAAATAGAAAAATAATAACTACCATATAATATAGTTTTCGACAAAATAAGATTAAGAAAAAAATACATTTTTCAGTGCTCCTAATAGGTAAAAATAAAAGAGTAATTTAAAAGATAAAAGATTTTTAGATTAATTTTAAATAAAAAATGGCCCGGTCGAGACCCCATAGACTAAATTGTAATTAAAAAATTCAGCAAATATGTTATTTTTTTCTTGACGAAGGCTATTAAAGTTTCTTTCGCTTTAGATATTTTCCAATATCATGTAAAATTATATATATATATTTTTTCTATATCAGTTTATTTATCTATTCAGAAATATTACATTCTTTCACAATTAAGGACATTTATAACAGTGTTCAGAGAGCACACTCACACTCTATTTACAATAAATAAAAATAAATAATACAGAAACTAATAATAATAAAAGTAAATTTAAATGCAAAAAAAAAAAACATCCCATAACCAAATAAATATCCAGCAGAAAATCGAGCAACAGATACCAGATAACATGAAAAAATTGTGATTTTTTTTTCAAATAGCCTAACAATTAATGAGAGATTTGTGTTTAATAACTCGACGGTGGTCCAACTAGCTAGATATTTACCGACTAAATCACAAAGCTTTTAATAAAAATATACACGTTAATATGCTATTTATAGACGTAGAATAAGCATTTGACGCACTATGGCATGCAGGCATTATTCATAAACGCATTGCATATAAATTCCCACCGGGCATGATCCACCTTTTTCACTCGTATCTCAACAACAGATCCTTCTAGATCAATATATATATATATATATATATATATATATATATATATATATAATATCAATTCTTCAACCCATTTTCTTTATGTATGGCTCCCTAAAGGTCCCTGTCTGTTCTCTACCCTATTTAATTTATACATTTCGGTTCTCTCCTACGTTCCTTCAGCAAAACATTCACTACATGTACATATTTCAGAATTGATAAAAAAGTTAACAGATTAAAACTTCCAAATCTAACAAAGTATTTTGAAAAATTGAATTAAGAAAAACAGAACCAATAAATTTTACAAAAAGAAAAACACGGATAACTGATAACATAACAATGAAAGCCCAACAATTTCTACGAATAATTCAGTGAAATATTTAGGCCTACAACTTGCTAACTCTTTAAATTATACTCAACATGTTAATACCGAGTACTAAAAATAATAAAAAAGAACATTATCAACAAAATATTCCATATTAAAAGGTATAAACAATTAACTTAAAACAAATAAAAGAATTCTATATAAAGCAATAATCTGCCTAAAAACCGCCTATAGGCCTATACGCCCCTTTATGTAGTTCTACATTGGAGTATAGCTACCATTGCCCACGCTACAATAAAATATCCACCATGTTTTAGGAACTGCAGCCTCCAACGAATGGTGCATTTATTTTATAATACAAACAAATTAGGATTTATTTAAATATATTATTCAGTTACGACTTAAGGTGCCATGTACAGCAACATAGAACGCATTAGAAAACTATTCACACACACACACAAACACAAAAAATAGATAGATAGATAGAAAATAACTTTTTTTCTGAGACAAATTCCTTTGAGATTAGCAAAACAATACAATAATAAAGATTACATCAGGCCTAAATAAAAAAAAAAGAATAAACGTAAAGAAAACATTAAGTAAACATGCTATATACAAAACAAATAATAATATATACAAACTATGAACAAGACACTAAAAACTATACGGTAAAACTATATAAATATATCCTTTTAAGAAAAAAAAATATGAAATAATACATTAAATTCTTCTTATAAATAAGCTCTGAGTTTCTTCTCAGAAAAAAATAGGTGAATCTGTCAATACAAAAAAGCTAAGTATGTAAATAAATAATAATATATAAAGAAATCTGGGTATGGGCATGATCATTTCTTAAAGTAACTATACGTAAGAGTTTAATTGTAAAAGAAGAAGAAGAAAAAGTCTTTTTATTTATCAAAATTACAAAATATAAGTTACAAAATAATATTTTTGGATTTAAAACCGAAAATACCGAACCGAACGAATATAAAAACCGAACGTGCTACATGGTCTGTTGACCGTCAGAGGAGTTTGTGTTTCATAACAAAATTATATTTCAATCTATTTATATACAACGAATTAATAGGAAAATAAGAACAATTATATTTACAATATAAAAGTTATACAAATATTTTAATTACAAAAACAGTGGTACCGAAATTCTCCAACTTATTAATTGTTAAATTCTCTGGTGAGCATTATTCTATAGGAGAAAGCAGACTTGCAGTAATTTACCAATGCTATCCAATTGTTTCCATTTAATAAATCAATTACTTGATCCTGAGATAAATTTCTAGACTTTAACCATTTAATTCTGAATTCGGAGAGTATCGGACAAGCAGCCAGGAAGTGATAGAGATCTTCTGTTTCGTTTGTATTACACATGCTGCAATTATTATTTGTTTGCTGGAAGTGTTTATAATTTAAGTTCAAAACGTCAGCTCTAATTTTAACTACCCATCTGATGACCTTTAATGAGCTTTTGTCATCAATATTATTTACTGAAGTTAAATGAGGAATTTAATTGTATATATAAATTAAAATAATAGTTATATTAAGTGGCATCGAGAGTTGGAAATTCCACGTACTACGTAACTCAAAATAACCCTCTTCATAACTTCAGAAAAATAAGTATTAAACTTCTTTATACCAATTAATAAGTTATATTTCGATTACAACAGAAAGTTTTCAAGTGTTTATTCGTTATATTTTTTTATTTATTTATTTAGAAATATAATAATCTGTCACGTGGACAATAATCATAGTGATATATGTACACATAAACACTATATATACAGAAAATATAAAATTAACAAAAGTAAAATAATAACTAAATAATAATCAAAAACTATGTACAATAAAAAATAAAATAACCTAAATATAAGAAAATTAAAAACATAAAAACACATTCATACCTACATTATATTATATTCGTTATATTATGTTTTAGTTTATTTTAATGGGTAATTTTTATTTTATTACTAGCTGTAAGGGCCATGCGTTTCTGTGGCTCATTCTGGTTAAATAAAAAAAGAAGTAGAAAAGAAATTATATTTTATGTAACAATACTTGTGAATCTGCGATATTGTTTGTTGTTCCATTCTTTGTATAGATATAGAGATTGTCTGGTTTTCCAACTCTAGAATTATCAAAATATAATTTTATATATAAGAAGCAATCGGTCTCTAAATCTCTCACGAAAAATGACAAAATGTTTAACTCATCATATCTCTGCACCAAATAGTCCGATTTTATTATTTTTTTTTTTATTTGTAGGGTATCAAAGAAGCTTAAACAAAATGATGGTATAATAAAAAAATTGTAGATTCTTTGAGTTATTCGCAAATAAAGTTTTGAACCCATCATAACATTTTTTTCATACTCTTTTCGGAGAAGGATGTCATATACATTAATTAAAAGGGCTTCAAGGATAAAACTTTAGCCAATTTTAATTAAAATCGTTACAGTCGTCTATGCGCTACAGTCTATAGCGACACAGTTTTTTGAGCCGCCATTCCTAAACGAAAGTCCGGAGGGTGATTAAATGTATATAAAAACACTCCTGAATGGTATAGGAACATTATTTCAATATTTTAAAGCAATCGGTGAAGAATTTTCGGAGATTAGCATTGTTCGGTTTTGAACAAACGAACATTTACGTTTTTATTAATATTTTTTTTTTTATTTATTCATGATATTTACAACTGTATTAAAAAATTAAATATATTAAGTAAATTTGATAACAGAAAATAATAACATGAAATGACTTGTTAAGAAACTACTTACTGGTAGCACTCTAAAAACAAAATGTATTTACAATAAGAGATCTCCAGGCCATATTCTTTTCGGACGCCTCGGAGATTTATCAGGAATAGAAGAGGAAGCAAGGTTAGAGACGAGAGGATTCGGATGGTTCTGAAGTTTATTATGGAAGGATTGGTACCTGGATTGGGCCAAATCGGAAACATAAGGAACATTAAGGTCATTATGGATTATTTTATTGGCGACAAAGTAAGGAGCATTGAGGATTTTCCGAAGGATTTTGGATTGGATACGAGACGAATTCGCTGGCTTAGTGGAGCCCCAAAGCTCAACTCTGTAAGTCCAAATAGGTCTTATTGTAGTCATGTATATAAGTCTTTTGTAATTAACTGGAAGCTTAGAGCGTTTGTCTAGTAAGTGTTGGAGAAGTCGGAAACGTCGAGCGGTTTCTTGTCGTTTCAGTCTGATATGAGGATTCCAAGTTAGACGTTTGTCCAAGTGAAGTCCAAGGTATCGGATTTGTTGAACAGGGATAAGTGGGGTATTATTAAAGGATACTGTGGGACATGAGGTCATTTTATTAATATAGATGTTGGTCTTTAATAGGTTTTTCCTTATGGAAAAGAAAGTTTTTCTGACTACTGAATAGAAACCATGTCACTAATGTTAAGATATACGATTATAGATGGTTTTATCAATGACAAGAGAAAAAAGAATTAAGATTGAAAGGATCGGATACAAGATGGAGACGTGGCTCGGTAAAGCACCAAAAATCAATTACGTAAGTCTACACAGGCCTTATTATATTCATGTAAATAAGCCTTTTGTGATTATTTGGAAGTTTAGAGTGTTTGTCTAGTAACTGCTGAGTTAGCAGTTTCTAGTTCTTTCTGCCTTGAATAAGGATTCCAAGTTTCTCCATGCGTATTCCTTAGTAACGAATATTTTAAAAAGGGATGAGGGGATGCAGTAGCAACGTATGACTTCTATTTTACGGTGAAGGTGAAACGAATTTAAAAATATTTAAACTTCAACTCAAGAGTGAAACCACAAAACTTTAGTACTAGTTGATTTCGAATCAAGAATTTTTTGTAGAAAGGAGTTTAAAATTCCTTCATACATTCAAGCAGTTCAAAGACCCCCCCCCCTCCCTCTCCCAAGCCATTCTATTTTAATTTGTTTCTATTTATGAAATTTACAACTGTATAAATTAATATACATTCAGCAAATGTGATAAAAATAAATATATGACATGACAAGTCTTGTAGAGAATCTAGGAGATCACGAGGCCATTTTCTTTTCAGACGCCTAGGAGGGTCAAAAACATAATGAACATTCAGGTCATTATGGATTATTTTATTTGTTTCAAAGTAAGGAGCATTAAGGATTTCATGAAGGATTTTGGATTGTAAAGATTGGATACGAGAGGAATTCGATGGTTTAGTGGAGCCTCAAATCTCAACTCCGTAAGTCCAAAGAGGTCTTATTACGGTTATGTATATGTCTTTTGTAGTTAATTGAAAGGTTAGAGCGTTTGTCTAGTAAGTTCTGAAGTAGTCGGAAACGTCGAGCGGTTTCTTGTCGTTTCAGTCTGGTATGAGGATTCCAAGTTTGACGTTTGTCCAGGTGGAGTCCTAGGTACCATTCCATTACATGCATTATTTTCATTTTTTATTATATTGTTAATAAGCGATTGGTGGTGTCGAACCTTCGGGTTCGCTAAGCCTTTTATTATTATTATTTTAATGTTGTATATTTTCCCTTCATTATCCGCTTGAAGGTTCCCAACAACAATGGCTGAAACGTCAGCACACACAATCAGAAAAAAATTATTATATTGTTTATTATGATTCCTGATCAACCGAAGTGGAACAAATGTATTTTACTTTTCTTCGAGTAAAGTTCATTCAATTTCGTCAGATTTGAGTGATTATTGTATTTAATTTGCATCCAAGAGTTAATTCCTACGTTGCGGATATTATCTCATGGATCGATTCACTGATAATTTGAATTTTAAGCTACTTTAACACAACATGGATTTCATAATTATATTATTCTTAGGAATTACGGATTATTCTTTCATTATACAAATTCATGTTTGTAACAGTGGAATTAATGCGAGATACCTCGAATTGTTTCTGCATAATTTTCATAATTAGGTATATACTTAAAGGTAAAAACATATACCTTTTGTAACATTTATATATTGGAGTGTTCTCCACTCAAGTCATGAGTGTCAGTGACTGTAGCGCCCTTAATCAGCCTCCGCTGGCTTTTAATACCAGTGAAATCATTGAGGGAGAAACTCTGGGATCTCCCGAATCCTCGTTTTCCCCTCAAAAATTAGGGGGAACAGTCTGATTTGGAGTTCCTCTGACTGATTGTGATTAATGTATATAGGTATGTGTGTGTCTAAAACGTTCATTATTTTTTTTAAAGAACATTTAATTTATTTTTATTTATGTATTTTTATATTAATATTATTATTATTATTATTATTATTATTTTACACCTCATTATGATATTTTATTTTGTACTTATTTCGTTGTATACAATTTTTTTATTAGCTTATTTATTTATGATTCTCTAAATATGGTGTGAATGTGTTCTATGAACTCTATTTTAAGTGCCTTCAATTGAGACAGATTGTAATATTCATCAATAAACAAGTAAAAAAATACAAACATAAAATCCGATCAGAAAGCATTTAAAAAAAACAAAAACAGGTTTTGTAATGTCCCTTTAAGGTTCAAAGACCAGTAAAATTAGACTGATCCCTTAATGACCGTTGTTGGAATTGAAGCTAAAAAATAAAAAAACAAAAGATCGTTTTCACAGGTTTATTTGATGTTAAACATATGTAAACCAAGTTCGGACGGGCCCTTTACGTAAGCACAGAATATATAATAATTTACATTACTTTCTTATAGAAATTTATTAATTTTTTATATATTTAGTGATAAGAAGAGTATTACTTTAATTACATGTACAAACTTAATACAAATTATGATATGTGGGCTACATATTTTTGGTTTCCCAAGGAAGAATAAACTTAGTTTTACTTTTATTTTTAAAGAAAATTTCATTCAGTTTTTATGGAAACGTTTATTTCCCATGCAATTATATAATATTAGACGCAATTTATTACAACAATTCCATAGTGCTACAAATGGATAAATACGAACCGGGAGAGAATTCGACAATTAATTAAAGGAGAAAATATGAGAAGAATTTTCGCTGGTTGAAAATGAATTTGAGGAAGTGACAGCATTAATATATAGGTAGATATAAAAATAAAGGTATAACATACCGTTGGAAATCCAACGATATTATAAAACATAATATCTGACATATAAAGCCGCAGAAGGCAATATGGAGTGATGGAAAAGTAATGAGTTTATTATTATTATCATTATTAAATGAAAAAAAACAAATATGGAAACTAAGTAGAATTACATGGGAAATAAATGAGAAATTTAAAATTTATCTTGAGCTTGATAAACTAAAAAGATATACTGCATAGATTTTTTATATTTTATTATTAATTTATTATATAATTAAAATCGGTTAAAAATTAGATGGAGCTAAAGTTTTATATTCAAGTCAAATATAAGGATTTTTTTTTTACTTATTTTCTCCTTGGAGGTTTTCGTTTACATAAGATAATGGACATACATATTTTTCCAAAACATTGATTACTTTTTAAAATATTTGAAGCAGTTCTGTAGAAAATGTACTTGAGCGGCAAAACAGCGGTACTGGCGTAGGTGCCTTCATAGCCCTGGCGCCAGGGCCCAAAAATCGACCTGATCGCAGGCGAAGGTTTGATTATAAATTACTAAAGTGTATGTTATTCTGAGTAAAAAAAACCTTGTCTGCCGTTCCGGAGCCGCTGCTTTCAAAAATTCAAGAATATTAGGCCAATAATTTGAGGATCAAAACGGGAAATCCATTGCGAAAATGTGAGAAAAGTTTATATTTTTTTAACTTGTATATATGGGTTTAGAAATGTAAAAAAACAAAATTGCTAACGCAGGCCACTAAAGGAAAACTTTTTACAGCCAAAAAAGTCAGATTTTTTTCGATATTTTATGGATTTTTCATCTATAACTCCTAAACGATGCATCAAAGCGAAAAATGTATTCTTTAATAAATTGAAGAAGGTTAAATTTTGTGTCAAACGAGTACATAAACTGTAAAATTTGGTTTCGCGGTAAGGTATAAAACCACGGTCAACCAACACTGATTTTTACCAAATTTACCAAAAACTGAGACAAATTACTATAAATGGCCCTGTAACTTGGAAATTAGTTCTCTAAGAGGAAAAACCCATAGAATAAAAGTTGCAGAGCATCAAATTTTGCGTATACTGGGTACTGACATTTTTATTGTTGACCAATTATATATCTCGAATCGGAATTCGTTATTCCTTTATAAAATCTGTATCTTTCGGCACACCGTTTACCAAAATCTTTTGCTGTTGAGAGGTGAAAAAGAGGCTTATACTGCATGTAACAGACTTTGAACAAAACTAACTCAGTAGAATAGACACCCATACTGTTGAAATATTGAAAATCACGTTTACCTTCATTACCAATATCTAGCCATCGGGAAATTACCGATTTTGTTCGCAGCAAGTGACCTACATTAAATTAGTTGATACTGAGTATACGCAAAATTTGATGCTCTACAACTTTTATTCTATGGGTTTTTCCTCTTAGAGCACTTATTTCCAAGTTTTTGGCAAATTTGGTAAAACTCAGAGTTGGTTGACCGTGGTTTTATACCTTACCGCGAAACCAAATTTTAAAGTTTATGTACTTGTTTGACGCAAAATTTAACGTTCTTTAATTTATTAAAGAATACATTTTTCGCTTTGATGCATCGTTTAGGAGTTATAGATGAAAAACCCAAAAAATATCGAAAAAATCTGACTTTTTTGGCTGTAAAAAGTTTTCCCTTGGTGGCCTGCGTTAGCAATTTTGTTTTTTACATGTCTAAACCCATATATACAAGTTAAAAAAATAGAAACTTTCTCACATTTTTCGCAATGGATTTCCCGTTTCGATCCTCAAATTATTGGCCTAATATTCTTTAAATCAGCCGCCATTTTTGAAAGCAGCGGCTCCGGAACGGCAGACAAGGTTTTTTTTACTCAGAATAACATACACTTTCGTAATTTACAATCAAACCTTCGCCTGCGATCAGGTCGATTTTTGGGCCCTGGTTCCAGGGCTATCAGGCCTCTGTAACCACACCATTTAGTACTTATAAATGGCTTAGTTATAGTGAATACTATAAATATAATAACGTTTTTGGTACATTATATTGGTTTTATTAACGAACAAATATTGATGCAATAATTTCATTGTCCGATGGATGATGAATTGTTAATGGTTTTAATGAAAGGACGGCATTTTTTTTTTTTTTGTGAAAAAGTACTCAACATAAAAAAAACGAAATAATCTGAAAAGCACGTATGAATAACATGATGTATAAAAAGTCCGTAACGTTAATCTTGAGATTCCTTACGAGGCTTAAAAATAAAGTTTTTGTACAAAAAAAAAAAAAAAATTATTCTTCAATTTAATTCTCTTTTTTTAAAAATCAAATAATGTTTTTAATAAATATCAATGATGTTTTTGAGTGCTATGAATTTATAACTCGATTTTTTTAAAAAATTATATATATAGGCTTTTTACCTAAATATCGAAACGTTAATTTTGAGTTGAATCAATCTTTTATAATTATTTTTTTAAGGTTCGACTTGTTTTTCGAAAAGAGTTATTAAAATATTTAAAACTAATAAAAACAACTGAGATGATATCAAAGAAAAAACATTAAAATGAAGAAGATTTGAGTCCGTTGAAGCTGTGAAGGAGCATTCAGAGAGTGTTGCCCAAATGCGTGACCAAGAAGAGTCTTGGTCTTGCGCACTCAGTCTTGGTCGTGGTCTTGATCTTGCGCAAAGGTATCGCAACAGTCTTGCAGATACTTATTAGCTTATTACTACAGAGATAATACCGTATTTTTTTAGATAGGAGAAATCTAACTAAGCCTGAATGAAAAATTAAAACAGTTAAATGCAAAAGTATATTGCTTATATCAATTCTTTACATAGTAACTAATATTGCCAAATATTCTTAACTATTTTGCCTTAATTTTTATTCAAAAAATGGATTTTTTTTACCAGTCTTGGTCTTGATCTTAATCTTGCACTTTGCATGACCAATACCAATGTCGAGAATGGCTACACATCACTGTTTATAGTAGGGTCCATTGATAGTTATTAAAAACATTATCTGATAAAAAATATATATAGATGGATCTTATCGCAACCTACAAATTTTTTATTAACGAAAATACTCAGTTTTTTAAGAGAAAACTTCTTTAGGAGGGTTTGGAATTTTTTTTATGGAGAGTGAATTAGATCGAGCATATGGATTAAAATAACCGAAAAATTAAAAATCGGACCTGCATATTTTTAGCGAGAGAAATGTTCCTCATTTCATCCTCTCCCTAATGGACTATTATCCAAAATTGTATCTTAACGAGGCGCCGTGTTGGAGAGGCGAAAGGGAAAAAAATAGTGTGGAAAACCAAATGATAACCAGTTTTATTGAAGATATGGATCAAAATATCTTAGAAACTAAAAATCGGACCTGCATCGTGTAAGCGAGATCTTGGCTTGCAACTGTTAGGCGGTCGTGGTCTTGGTCTTACAAAGTGCACCCTATAGAGGAGGGAGGGGTATATTGAAAGTAACAAGAAATAAATAAATTTTGCAGCATCAGTATGGTATTATGCATATAATAAAATTTCTATGAAATGTGGATCGGAAAAATATCCTTTAAATTGGCGGGATGAAAGGATGGATCTTCATTGAATGAAAGGTATTTTTCAGTAGAAACCGACTTGAAAAAGTAATGAAGGGCAGACACCATTGTCGAGGTACCTACACGTGCTAGTTAGACACAATGGGGGGACTTTTCCTCATTATATTTGAAAAAGTTAAAGGGTTCATGGAGAAACCTTGAGACGACAAACTACGTCACTTACCTCATGGTATTATATACAATTATTCTATTTAATTAGGTATACCAAGGGTGGCCAACTCAAATGATCTTGAGGGCCACTTTGGAAATAAGTCATAATTCCACGAGTCACATATAAAATTATATTTCCCCATATTATTTATATTGCCTATTTTTATAAATATGCAAACACACTCGTGCATAGTTAACTACAATCCAAATGTGTTTACTTGTGATTTGTTATTTATAATTTTAGTGTTTTTAGAAAAAATTTCCCAGAATACAATTTACTTTTATTTTTTTCTATTAGATTTAAACCCATTTTAAAGATTATTTTAGAGTGAAAAATTGAAAAATAACAAGTTATTATTATTGTGTTGACTTTTATTATTAAATTTAAACTTAGTTAATATAAGAATAATGATACTAAACCTTTATATGGATGCCGGGCCAGGTAAGGACCACTGGAAATGACCGTGCGGACGCGGCAGCCAAGCACTCACCCTCTCAGGCAGGTGCGCTGGCAATCCATGTGGGACCAAACCCCACCGAGCAAACTGAAGGGAAACAAACAATCTAAAACAATAATCCAAACCGAACCACCCTATACGTAGAGAGGGAGTTGCCTTGACTAGACTAATGATCGGACAAATAAACCTTACGCATTATTATCTAATAACCAAGCAGCCTGCTCCAAAATGCCAATACCGCAAAAGTATTCTCACAGTCAGACACATTGTCCAAGAGTGTCCTCATTACATATCAATTCTAACCAAATTAGGACTCATACCAAAATTATCAGTTGTTTTAAATAATGATGAAGTCACAGTAAGGTCGGGGATGAATTTTTTTAAAAATAATGATTTAAAATTAAAATTTGAGTTAATATTTTTCCATAATAATTTATTATTGAAATAATTGAAATGAAAATTAGATAGGCGTTTTACGCCTCTAAGCCCTAAATAATAACAACAATGATACTAAGCCCACAGTTTAAAGAAATATATATAAAAAAAAAAATATATATATATATACAAATATAAATGAAATAAAACTTATTATGCTTTTTATTTAATTTGAACTAATTTATTTTCGCTATATATATATATATATATATATATATATATATATATATATACTATTATATTATATTTTACATATTTAATTTTTTTTTCGTGACATAGTTTATTATATTTATAGTACCGTCATTTCATGTGTACTTTATTTATATCACATTTTCTGATGTATTTTTTTTTTCAATTTTTATTACTGAATATGACCGACATCAATAGTTCGAAACTTTGGTAAGTCCAATATAGTATAAAAACACTGTAAATCTTGATTATATGCCATCACTTTAAAAATTTGTATGATTAATCACAGTGAAAAATTAAAAACACATAACGTAAACATGAAAGAAAGAATTAAAATTCCGATGAGATGCTCATTGTAACTCTGATAATAAAAATATACCTTGTATATAATTATTTATATAAAAACATTATCTATTCAATGTTTTATTTAAATGATTAAAATTAAGTAGACGCAAATGGAAGACAGCTTCTCGTCTAAGTAGTTATAAGCCTGTCCAAACTTTACTTACTTAATAGAGCCCAGGTTTGGAATCTATAACTTAACTCTAAGTACTCCCTTTAACAAATAAGAGTCTCAACCTTTCCCAATGTTTTAATCACTTATCAAACTAAAAAATTTCGATAAAGTATCATGGAAAAAATAACTTGCAAATGTGATGAAAGTCGACCCAACTCGACTACAAGCAAGAGTTCACATTTTTATGTAGAATCAAAAAGGAAAAGAAAAATTTAATTTATTATAAATTTTATTAGGAAGAGTTAATCAGCTCTTCATGTAATTCTTATGTTTAGGATTTATTTTTTTGGTTCTCCAACTAATGTAAGGTGAATTAAAATATTAATAGTTTTTTGTGGTTCGTAATATATTGGTAAATTGATAAATATTAACTTCAGATAAATTAATAACTACTCCAATTATAAAAAAAAATATATATTAAATAGAGTTGACTAAATTCTATAATGTACTACATTGCATGACAAAACTTTTACAAATAAACTTGTTTTAAACATTAATGAGATTAATAATGTTTACAACTTTCTACAATGATATGGAGAATGAATTTTAAAATAATAATGTATCTAATGAGTGTATTTAATTATATAACGCTTTATAAAAATAATTGGGGTATCGAGAAATATTAATTACTTATGATCGATCATTGTTGGCAGTTTTTGAAAATAGGTAAAAAGTATGCCCGAAATGTCAAGATAACGAAGAATAACTATAAAAAAATAAATACCTAATTAATTCTGTCTTCTTTTGTTCACATTTACTGAATGTATTTTTACTTGTAATACAGTTGTAAATATCACCAATAAAAAAAAATTCTGTCTAATAAGATTTGTAATAGATGACTAGCGGGCTTTTAAATAATATAAAAATAAGAAAAAATCTATTTACTCATTCTTGATCTCATTAAAAAAAAAAAAAAAGAGTGGTAAAATTGATGGCAGTAAAATTTATTGAAAAAATCAAATTTCTGTTGGTACGATGCACGAACTAAACTTACATTCTACATCAGTCAGAATAAAACTATTTAAATGTGGAATATAAGTGAAGTTTACAAATTATATGAAAACAAGGCCTATATATACATTATTTATTTTTCTCACAACGAACCATATCTTGACCGGATGTTATGCATTCCAATCCCTTAGAGATCAACATCTTTTCAGAAATAGCCTTGAAGAATCACTCCAAATGGACCCCGATACTATTGAAAACTTAATATCGTTCCTTAAGGAAATGAAAATATTTCACAAAATTTAATCATAAAATTGTAATCCCATCGACAGATTTGTACAAAATTTAATTACATCATGTAATTGTAAATATACCTGTTATGTTTTTTAAGTTTCTAGTTTTCTCTTCAGATTGTAAATATACCTGTTAATTTTTCTTCTGTTAATCTTAGTTTTTAATTATAATTCTTTGTTTCTTAATTTTTCTTCTTGTAATTTTTAATATTTAAATTGTACTTTTTAGCTTTTCTTCTTTTAATATTAATTTTATTTTTAAACCATATTTTAGATTATATTTCTGAAATCATTAATCTTTTATTTAAATGTCTATGTTAACTGTTAACTTGTCTTTTTCTAATCTTAAATATTTAATTTTAATGGTTTTTGTCAACTTCTCTTGTTGTACTTTTTAATATTTAAACTGTACCCTTTAACTTCGTTTCTATCAATATTAATTTTTCAAAAACCTATTTTTAGCTTTTGTTATTAAAATCATTAGCCTTTATTTTAATTGTCTTTGTTAACTTATCTCCTTTTAATCTTTAACTTTCAATTTTAATAACTTTAATTCAATTGTACTTTCATATTCATCAGTAACTATTCTTAACTTTCTAAACTTTAAATTGTATTTGTTAGCTGTGGTTTTGTTGTGTATGTAGTAGTTGATCAAATTGTAATATAGGGCGAAAATGACCCAAGTGGTCGAAGTGCCCAAAAAATGTATAAATGAATAGATAAATAAATTTATTTTTGTATTTGAAGAGGAGTTGGTAGGGTGGTTAAATGATATTTATTTTTGTCGACGTTTCGGCCCTAAGTTGAGGCCTTAATCAGGGCTAAGGAAAGACCAGAAACAATTCGTATGAGAAACTATTAACATTAAAATGAAAATAATAATATGGGCTAATAATATAACTGTAACAGAGAGGGACTTATGAAATAAAGGCATCAAAGTAGAAGACTGATGAAATTAACATAATGAAATTAGGAAACAAAAGGAATGAAAAAAATAATTAACAAAGAAATTTAATGGAATATTATGAGATATGTAGGAGTTAGACATAGAATAAATGGGGTGAAGTAGTTGCTCAAATATGATATCTTAGAATACTAAATAAGTGGAAAAAAAAAAGCGGCAGTGGCATAGAATAAAATTTAAAACAGCGAAAAAGAATTTGAAGTTATATAAAGAAGATAATAGATGTAGTAAGTAGAAAAATTAAGATACTGTAAAATCTATTAAAACATATTGACTACATAGAAGATAATTAAAAGGTTAAAATGACCTAAATTATAAAAATCACATTTTAGAAGAAGTTAGTCGGGGGTGCGGTAAAAAAATTTTATCAATTTTTATCAATTTAATTCGCGAGCATTTTACCACTCCTCCACTTTGGTCCTACGAAATAATCCTTCTTTTTATTTATTCAAAAACCGATAGTAATTCTGTTGTACATTATATATCTAATTAAGTAATTGATACGTGACTATAACTATCGAAAAAACAATTAAAAGTTTCAGGAATTATAGGCATTACAGTAATGAGAATTTAATGCTTTAATTCCTGCCATAAAACTTTTCCGGCCATAATTAAGATATCGCATGTCACTAAATAACAGGGAGTTTAGCCGCGCTAGGGAAGATGGAAAACTATTAAATATCTTCCATGACTGTTTCCTGAGGACGATTTATTCAAATCATTTATTCATTAACGATTTATTCAAATGTTATTCTCTTCCTCCGGCTCACGGATAGCCCCGAAGAACGCGAATTGAGCACTACATCTTGGCAGGGGAAATGGTTAAGCTAAATTGTTCAGTTTTGGACATCTTTACCTAGATTAATTATTATTGAAGAAGGGATTTCAAAGTGAATCGTTTATTTTATTTTTTATTAAACTTTTTCTTAGCAAAAGATCAATTAATCCGAAGTACTGATTCCTTTTATAAAATTATTAACACCCGTTCAAAACTTAAAAAAAGCTAGATTATTTATATTGTATACAGCCAAATTTATTTTACATATCCAAAATAGCTCTCAAATTCAAACATCATGACTAATTTTATTTTATTGTTATTTTTATTTCTTAATGATAGTATAAAAGAAATACATTTAGTAAATCTGAACATATTGATATAATGACATGAAAACGCTTGTTGAGAAACTACCCAATGGTAGCACTCTGATAATATGTCTATATTAGGAGATCACGGGGCCATCTTCTTTTCAGACGCCTCGGAGGGTTATCCGGAATTGAAGCTTAGAAACGGTTAGAGACGAGAGGGTTAGGATGATAAACATAAGAAACATTAAGGTCATTTTGGATGGTTTTATTTGTAACAAAGTAGGGAGCATTGAGGATTTTACGAAGGATTTCGGATTGTAAGGATTGGATACTAGAGGAATTCGATGGTTTAGTGGAGCCCCATAACTCAACACCGTAAGTCCAAATAGGCCTTATTATAGTCATATATATGAATCTTTTGTAATTAATTGGAAGTTTAGAGCTTTTGTCTAGTAAGTGCTGAAGTAATCGGAAACGTTGACCGATTTCTTGTCGTTTCAGTATGTTATGAGGAATCACTGTTAGGCGTTTGTCCAGGTGGAGTCCTAGGTAGCGGATTTGCTCAACACGGATAAGTGGAGTATTATTAAAGGAAACTGTACCACAGGAAGTCATAGGTTTACGACGAAGGGTAAAGGTAATTTGGTGGGATTTATTTTTAATTTTCCAGTTTTGACACCGTTCTTCAAGATTTATGACGTGTGATTGAAGCATTTAATGGGCCATTGTTTACTGATAGGATGCATTTTTCATCGGCATACGTGGTGATGACAGTGTTGGGATGTCAGCTGTATAAACTATATAAAGGATAGGACCTAGGATACTACCTTGAGAAACACCAGCGGACTGTGAATGACTCATTTAAAAATGTAATCAGCTACGTATACAACATCAGAAACAAAACTAAGTACTTCGAACCTACGTTTAACAATAGATTCGGGAAACGGACATTGAGCTACATGGATGGCTCTTTTCTATCTGTTCAAACGAATACCACAAGATGTGTTAAACGGACATAACACTAAGAGATCTAAAAAAGAAATCTTAACTTGGATGATTTCTCATTTTTAAGTTTCAGTTACTCAATCCTGTGGATCAAATATTGTAATTTCTTAATTCCTTACCTCATTCTATTATGTATGTTTCTTCTACCAGGCACTCCAATTATTGATGAGCGACGTATAATCCTATCATTGTCACATAAACTGTGTTGTTTTATACTTTTATTCCTTCTTGTCAAGCAATTATTCTTATTGTTGTTCATATGATTCTTTTCATATTTATTAATTATTTTATTTATTGTCCTATACATTATTACAGCTATATATATTCTTATCTTAAATATCATTTGTATTTTATTTTATAGTATATAATCTTACAGATCACATTTAAAATTTAATAGATGTCGCCATATGGACGGGGCAAATTGTAATTATTGTTTAATAAACTCTAAACTCTAAACTTTGTGAATGCCTTCATCTCATCTTAACATAAACATTTTTTATTTACGGAGATGGGGTATTTTTCAATCTGGTGATTGGCAAACTTTGTCTATTTAATGAAGAACCAAAAATTTTTAAGAATTATATAAAGAAGTGTTAGCTTTTTTTAATATTTACAATTTACATTTTTATAATATAATCTAGAAAATATGAGGGGAAAAAATAATGAATGAATAAATACAAAAAGGCCTATATCCTGTTTTTTTATGTACATTGTAAACGTTTGGATTGAACATTAAAGACTAAATTTCCATCTCTTTACGTCATCGGAAGACCGCTTATTCAAGAAACCATTACAATTTTCAAGTTAACTTTTCTTTAAGAATTCATTTATGTTTTTCGTGCGGCAGGAAGCATACATGATAATTATATCAAAGGGTTTCCTTAAATAAAATGATTTACCAAAGGTGTGCAGATATCGAAAATACTGATTTTTAATGTCTATCTAGACAAAACAATATATTAAAAAAAAAAACATAACGTACCGATCACTTTTAATTTTGAAATAGTTTCGTTCCTTAGTTAACGAATCGGAGGCACTGAAGACTTTATAAGTAAAATTTGTATTCATAATGTCTGTTACAAATGGCATCTTAACATACAGAATACTATGAATATATGGGTTGACTACAAGAGTTCACTCCAAGTTTCCTACCAGAGTGTGACTTCAAGAATGCAACTGCAAGAGTGCTTTGTTCTGAGGACCATGGGCAATTTAGCTTTTGCTGAAATCTGTTATTGTTCCTTAAGCCTTGATAATGTACCTTCTTTTGTCTGGTCGGTACCTTCTAGATAACTATTTCTAAGCTACCAGAGATAACTTAACCTGGCTATCTAGGGATATCTTTGTGCTTTTGTAATTTGAGTTATGAGAAGTATCAATACAATACATGATTCAGCTATTGGCATATTTAACAAACTAAATTATTAAAACAAAAGTTAAACTAATATTATTATTATTATTTGTTACTGGATTAATTCAATTCCGAAACTCTTGTATTAATGAAGTATCTTAATCATAAATTCTACGTAATCTAAATCGTTTTTCCTTCTAATGAAGAAAACAAAACAAAACTAGGAACTTATTTAATTTCCAAACGACTTGGAGGTACTTGTTTGCCCAAACAACCAATTCCGAGAGGGTCAACCACTTAAAAAGCAATCTGAACTTCATTACTACATACCTACTATGTCCCATCTAAACGGGTTAATAAAATCCGTTCAGACTTTGCAACCTTATGGGCTTAGCTTGAAGTTGAAAGGTGGTATTCTAGGTCGCAAGGAAAGATTGCTAAAGGGTTCAGAAATGTTTTTGTAGGGCGGGGGAAGGGCGGAAGTTGGGTGCCGAACTAAGTTTGAGGTAAAGGACTATATCGCCCGATCCACAGCCTCCATTTATTAACCAGCTAGTGTTATTTGTTTCGTTTCTTTCGTTCTTTCGTCCTACTTCTTCTCCTTGTTGTTCTGAGGCTTTAAGGAATTGGAAGCACGACCATTTTCTTATATTAAAACAGAAACTTAGATTGTTCAAATCCATCCGAACAATAAACCTTCAACCTTAAATCAATTAATTAATACTCATCACAAACCTTGAAGAATGGTGTCAAAACTGGAAGATTAAAATAAATCATATCAAATCATCTTTACCCTTCGTCGTAAACCTATGACTTCCTATCCCACAGTATCCTTTAATAATATCTCACTTATCCCAGTTGAACAAATTCGACATCTTGGACCAATGCCTACTTAGAATACTCATACCAGACTGAAACGACAAGGAACAGCTCGATTCCGATAACTCCAACACTTACTAGACAAACCCTCTAACAACAATAAGACCTATTTATACTTACGGAGTTGAGATTTGGGGCTCCACAAAGCGATCGAATTTCTCTCGTATCCAATCCTTACAATACAAAATCCTTTATAAAATATTCAATGCTCCTTACTTTGTCACTAATAAAGTCATCCATAACGACCTTAATGTTCCTTATATTTCTAATTTGGCCCAATCCAGATACCTATCCTTCCTTAATAAACTTCAGAACCATCCGCACCCTTTCGTCTCTAACCTTGCTTCCTCTTCGATCTCTGATAATCCTCCGAGGCGTCTGGAAAGTAGATGGCCTTGAGATCTTCTATTGTAAATACATTTTTAGAGTGCTAATAGTGAATAGTTTTTCAACAAGTGTTTTCGTTTAATTATTTCTTATTATCACATTTAAGAAAGTATTTTTTTCTTAATACGGTTTTAAATATTATAAATAAAAAATTATATATATATATATATATATAGAAAGAGAGAGAGAGACAGAGAGAAATTAATATTTACTTATTTTGGTTATAAAGGGTATTCATTAAGGTGCAATTGTAGTCCAATAGGAGGCTGTTGAAACTAAATTATGATTATTATGAAATACTTTCAGTTCATGAAATAATACACTTGAAATTCTTGAATTATACTTTCAAATCATGAGATTTAAGCGATTTAACTTCATTGGTACATTTTATTATACTGAAAATTACATGACTATTATCCTTACTTACTTTCTCTAATTAGCAGCATTTGTTACAAGAACGGCTCGAGGACTTCGAAAATAGTTAATTGCGTACAGTACTTGGCCCGAAGAAAGATAAATCCGCGGAGGAATTTAGGAGCTCAACGTGGGACTTAAAGGGGAGTGAATGTAATTGTATTAATAGAAGCTAATCTAAGTATTTAAGTAACAACAATATCGTAAGAAAAAAAGGTGTACTTCAAAGATAAAATACCACCTATCCCTAAAACTACAAAAAAAAAAAAAAAATTCAATTATTTGATTTACTATAGGAATTAAATTTATATTTTAGGCATCTGGATATCTGTTGTTATAGTGTCCTTTCTCAGTCTCCAATGGCTTCCAATTCCAGAGACACGGAAAAATGATGGGATATCTCTCGCTTTGGCTTTCACATTTGGAGAACTTAGCGTAGGTTTGCGCTTAATTAACATTCCACACGTCGCTAGACTTAGAGTCACATGGAAGGTCTCTACGGATCTGTGAGATCCACTTCACCAAATCTCTTCCATTGATCAAAAACACTAACAAATTTCTCATTGTACTGAAAGAAAAAAATATTTATTTTAGACGAATTTTCAAATATATTTATTGAATAAAACACAGTTACATAAGTTTAAAAATCAAAATTAAAAATACGTTCACAAAATTAAGAATTTGAAAATTAAATTTCGTATGGCATTAGATAAAAACAAAATCACTGAATACCAGGAACAATTATAATGGGATTAAAGTGGATACAAAAATCATTAAAGCATCATCAAAACATTAATATGAGCCTCCAATTTCTCATCGATGTTGAAGTGTTTCTCGGTTTTCAAATATATTTTTTTTATTTGTTTATTTAGAAATATGATAATCTGTTACGTGGACAATAATTATAGTGATATATAAACACATTCACACCATATATACAGCAAATATAAAATTAATAAAAGTAAAATAACAACGATATAATAATCGAAAACTATGTACAATAAAAATAAAATAACCTAAAGATAAGTAAATTAAAAACATAAAAACACTGTCATACCTATATACAATATATACAATCAGTCAGGGAACCCCTAGCCAGGCTTCTCCCTCCAACTATAGAAGGAAAAGCAGGAGTCCAAGTGATCCCTGCGCTACTCTCTCAACCGCTTCGCTAGTGCTAAAGCCAGAGGAAATTCAAATATTAGATAAAAGTAAAAATCAAAAACTTCGTAGACTCATAGTGGGACGAAATAATTGGTTACCAAACTTGGAACCAATTGTGCCACTTGAGTCCCAAAAATAATCAAGATTTTTTCCCTGTCTTAATGCATTTCTGCAATATATAACAGTCCAATAAAGGCTTTGTTTATATCAGTTGTCACTGCATATCTTTCCCGTGAAAAATTCCGCGTACGCCGTCAATCCACAAATTTTGGCCCACAAATTGGAGACAACACAGGTCTCCACAAAACTGGATTGTAAGACTCCAAGAACTAGGAAAATGTGTGGAGGGAGGGTCCACGTTTTCAAAGCGGTATACAAATGTATCAAATAGATCTCTCGACAGATCTCTTAGCGACCTTCGGAGTATTAAGTCCCATTTTAATGGCTTTGACAAAGATAAACTCTGCTTGTATTTTAAGGAAATTTTCTGGTATAAGGAATTGAAATAAATCTACTTTTGTGTTATCGTTACCTTTGAAAGAGAAAATAAAACTTAAAATTGTACTTAAACAATTTTCCAATCGGAATCAGACCATGCGTAAAACGAACTTTTTTGTTGGAAATGTCTAGAATCACATTCCAGACTTTGGTCATTAAGAACTGAACCATCCTTTAAATATATGCACATATATAAAACTGATCCTGGTAGCTCCGAATTTAGTGTTGGGCACAATAAGTTCATTTGATAACTGTTTACAATATCCCTTTTTTTTTTCTTTTTTTTTTTATTATTACCATGCTGGAGTTACGATATGTTTTACTGTAGGCATCGGCGGATCTAGGGGAGGAGGAGGGAGGGACTTCTGGGCTGAAGCTCCTCCCACAATGAAAAAGCTATTTTTTTTTATTGTCCGTATTTGTTACTGTGAGTAACCTAAGCTAAACACTTAAAGAATAATAATATATTATATTTCTAAATTAAACTAATATAAAAATACTGATAGTCGATAGTAAAAACTCCCTTTTATCAAATTATTAACAACCGCCTAAAACTTCGTCGTAACCAACAAATTTTTAATCGGTACGGGGGAATTTTCGATCTGGAGTCGGTAAACTTTGTTTATTTAATTAGGTACTTAAAGCTAATGAACAGCCATTTATTATAATATATGAAGCCAATCTTATCGGAACCTACTAATTTTTTACCAACGAAAATTCTCAGAAATGGGACATTATCTCATTAAATTGATTGATTTAATTAGGTTTTAAAAACTTATAGAAATATATCTATTTACTTTCCGCTTGAATAATAAGATAATTTGATAACATAATCTAAAAAAAAAAAAAAAGTGGCATGTTCCCTTGTTACTTTGACATGTTTGGAGTGAAGGCCTAGCCAAACGGCCCAATATTTTTGTAGGTGATCTTTATTACCATAATTTTTGACCAAATCTTACGATTGGAAGAGGAAAACAAATGGGTGTCCATGAGTTTTAAGTACCTAATTAAATAGACAGTGTTTGCCGATCTTCAGATTGAAAACTTCCCAAATACCTAAAATTTTTGAAAATAAAAAAGCTGTAGATTCCGACGAGATAACGAAGTTTTAGACGGATAGTAATATTTTAATAAAATGAGTTCTGTACCACGGACTATACATATAACCATGTCTTATGTACAAAATTAACTCTAAAAGTATTATTGATCATGTAATTACATTGCTAATAGAACTTCAAGAATCACATAATTTCTTTATTTTTCTTCCAAGTAATTATAGTTATATATATATAACTTGGTTACCAAACTTGGAACCAATTGTGCCACTTGAGTCCCAAAAATAATCAAGATTTTTTCCCTGTCTTAATGCATTTCTGCAATATATAACAGTCCAATAAAGGCTTTGTTTATATCAGTTGTCACTGCATATCTTTCCCGTGAAAAATTCCGTGTACGCCGTTAATCCACAAATTTTGGCCCACAAATTGGACACAACACAGGTCTCCACAAAACTGGATTGTAAGACTCCAAGAACTAGGAAAATATGTGGAGGGAGGGTCCACGTTTTCAAAGCGGTATACAAATGTATCAAATAGACCTCTCGACAGATCTCTTAGCGACCTTCGGAGTGTTTCTTTCATCTTTAATCTTTCGACCTGAAACCTCTCCCCCAAAATTAAATCCTGGATCCGCTATAGACTTTAGGTATCTTAAACAAACAATTATTATTATTATAATTATTACTGCTCTTTTTAATATAGAGGTGAATGCCGAAGGTTAGCAGGGTACGTTTTGGAAAGTAATATAAAGTGTCTTTTGATCAAGACTGAATGAAGTTCCGAGACAAGATCAGAAGGCAAGTATAATTGGGGGCCTTTGCAACTTCCAAGCCTAAGTTAATACAAACGATTCCTATCCTACCAATAATGTTCTCAATTCGAGGAGGAGATAACGCTATATTCAGCTGAATCCATGAGGAGGAACTTTAAAGAAGGCCTTAACGATATAGATAGAAGAATAAATGGTAAAATAAACTTTTTTCTGGGACAAGGCCACCTAAGAATAATGATAATGAAAAAATGACAAAACATTACATATTTAGACAAAAGACTTATTAAAATTCTAACAATATATAACAGTATATTTTTTTTTGTTTTTAATTGATATTTTTAAGCTATATTGCTTAAATTGTAAAATGACGTGTTTTAAATCGTATATATAGAATGAATAATTTCTGATATTTTTGTTTACTTAATGTATTTTTAAAAAATGTAATGATTTATTAAGATATACTTTATGGACAAGGTCCATTGAACAGGCATTTCTTAACTTAACGCGTAAAACTGGTGACACACAAGAATCAGGTGGTAAGCAAAGAAGAGGCATATATAACAATATTTTTTTAACACGTTCAATGAGGGATTAAAATTACTATCAAAGGTATTAATTATAAGATGCTCAATCAACTATCAACAATAACAATCTCCGATGGTTAAAGTAGTAAAGATGAGAGAGTGCGAAGAGGATTAGGAATCAAGTTGGAGCTCCGTCAAGTCTAACATTGATGCTTTGATTGTAAATAATGGTTCCAACTGAAAAATATTGATGGTTTTCTTCACAATGTCGAAATTTCATACTTTTGTTTGGAGAATTATCGCTTTATTTTAATTTTTCGTATATTATATTACATGATTTTGGATTCCTAAACTTTATTTTCAATTTACTAACTCTTTAAAGTAATTTACTATAATATTACATACACACATAAATATGTTATCTTTCGTAAATAAAAATTTTCTTATAAAGACGAACGTTTGAAACCAATACCATAAGATTTCAGAAAGTCAGTCCATTTATAATTTATTTATATTTATGTAAGTTAAGATAAAGAGTTTAAGGTCTTTTGCACTATAAGAATGGGTTAATATTTTTAATGATGAAAGTGAAAAAAAAACAAACTGTTTTCCCATTTTAAAACCGCCACACCTAAACTACACAAGGCAATATATATATATATTAGCCGTATCTGGTTTAAAAACGAAAAAGAAAAATTAAAATAAATTATACATTAGGCTCATGTACAAGAAATTTAGGTCTGTCTGCAAAATAGAAATCCTAAAATTTTAAATAAAGATTTTCGAGGATAAGAAATCGATTCACTAAGTCTTTCCTCCCAGGATACGAATTAATTAGATAAAAAACAAATGTTGAAATCAGAATAATCCTCCAACATACACGTAAATGAATCCCAGGAAACCAAGACTGTGTCTTGAGGACCCCTTACAAAGACAATATTATTGAAACAATACAATTATAGATACTATATTGAAGGGGACCCATACACGTCTCAACAATATTATCTTAATTACGATCTTGCTTTCGCCAAGTTGTACCTTGTTTCTGTTTTTGTTAGCGTGGTCTGCAATGTTCATTATTTTTCTAAATTAAAATAAAAAGCTCGTTTTAATTTGGTTATATATTTGTTTCCTTGTATTATGGAATAACAGGATATCACCAAAGTTGCAGCATTTTCCACTTCAATTAAAAAAAGCTTGCCGTTAATACACTTTTGACAATTTTTTTTTTGTAGCAATGAATTTTAAGTTAAATTCAAGCTAAAAAGTTAAATTAAGTTAAAAAGCAGTTAAAATTAGTGTTTTAGTAAATATTTTCTTAATTCATTCTTCTTCTTTAATTTGAACAGCCTCCGACCCTATGTCTAACAAGAGCCAATTTTCAGCGCAGATCAACGATATTTGCAGTATCGAGATTAATTTTACAACTATTTTCGAATTTTAACCACTTTCGGTACTAATAAACTATCTTAGTTATCACCTCCTTCGCTAGGATATGTGGCAAACGAAAACCAAGCATCTCCAGCACTTACAAAATATAGCCGAAATGAATTTTAAGTGTATAAGAGTATATCGTGGAGAGACCAGTTTCGTGAGCCAAAATATAACAAGGTGCATACCTTGGGAGACGCAGTAACTTTTTTACAAAGTATCTTTTAAATTTTTCCAAAACTTCATAGGGCTCGGAACCTCAAACCTATATGAGTTGAATACATTTTCTTCCAGAAAAATAAACATTTTTGTAAGAATTAACATTTGGTCTTTCTCAAGGGTTTTCTAGGCATCGTAAATTAAAAAAATTAAAATTTATTTGTGTCAACCGTCGCCACAAAATATGTCACAACCTTCCCTAACTCACTTCTTCGCAAAACAAAATTATAAAAGAAGGAGATGGTCCGGGGTTGTGGTCATAAATAGGCTAAATAGTGGTAAATCTATCTTATTGAAAGCCGACGTTTCGACCCGACTTTGCAGGTATTCTTCAGGGCTAGAACGGGCAAGATACAAAAAGAAAGAGAATTGTGGCAGTTACATAATATTTAGACATAATTTATAAACAATGTGAATAAGCTTATTAAAATTATAAACAGTAAGTACAATAAAATATGAACAAAGTATGCTGAGTAACAAAAGCTTAAAATGAAGTAAATAGATGCTAACAATTGAACTATTTTATTGAAAGCTAACGTTTCGACCCGACTTTGCAGGTCTTCATCAGGGCTAGAACGGACAAGATACAAAAAGATAGAAAATTATGTTAGTTACATAATATTTAGACATAATTTATAAACAATGTGAATAAGTTTATTAAAATTATAAACAGTAAGTACAATAAAATAGTTCAATTGTTAGCATCTATTTACTTCAGTTTAAGATCTTGTTACTCAGCTTACTTTGTTCTTATTTTATTGTGTTTACTGTTTATAATTTTAATAAGCTTATTCACATTGTTTATAAATTATGTCTAAATATTATGTAACTGCCACAATTCTCTATCTTTTTGTATCTTGTCCGTTCTAGCCCTGATAAATACCTGCAAAGTCGGGTCGAAACGTCGGCTTTGAATAAAATAGTTTCACCACTATTTAGCCTATTTATGACCGCAACCCCGGACCATCTCCTTCCTTTATAATGCAACGGGCAACTATTAAATATTCAAAGCAAAATTATCAACGTACAAAGTAATCACTCCTATTTAACAAATAATGTTCAACTTATAACAAGGAAAAACAATCATTGCTATATCTGTACTTGTATAACAACAATTAATCAAAGAAATCCAATAAAAATAGTAGCTTTTGTCCATTAAAAAGTTATGTAGATTTTTAACAGAATTAATCGAGTGATGGCGTACGCTATGCTGTGAAACATGTTGAGACCTACACGCTTAACGTTTTTTCCTTTTAAAACTATTGGTTATTCCTTATAGTTTTTCTAATATGGCGACTGTCACAACTATACCTTGGCACAAGCATCCCCTGACTCCCCTATCCTTGAAACATATCAATAAAAATAATTAAGAATAACACCACAAATTAAGAGTGCTTGTTATTAAATCATACTTATGGGTAAGAAGTGAGAAGAAAATAATTAATGATTAAATGAAAAATATTGAAAATCAGATGACTGTACCACGTAAAAAATGTATTATGATTATTTCTTTTAAATTGGCGTTAACCGATTAAAGGTAACTTGATATTTGTTAATTCTCAAGGACTTACAAGAGTTCCAAGCGTAAAGCGACACCCAGAGACCATTTTTGATAAAAGACAAAACCCTCTCAACAAGCTCCATCCAACTTTGTCAATTACCGCTTAAAAGGCTGAGATGGGACTGACATGTTTACCGGGCCGGCCGTACCCGAAGAAAACCTTGGCAAGATATTTCTGACAAGGTTTGTCTGATATTGCCAGCCAGCTTGATTGCATTTAATCGAACCCACTGGACAATGAAGCTAACTCAACCCCCTCCCCCTATCTCAATCTTTCTCTTGTTTTAATCAATCATTAATTAATATTAACGACCTCGTTTCCTTAAAGCTTGGAAGCCTAACGTTTACACAAACCACCCTTCACCTCCGAGAATCGAAAGATTAATACGAGCTCTTTCACAGCTTGAGAGAAAAAGGATTCCTGCGTATTTTGGTGGTTTCAAGGCCTCTTAGAGAGTTCCCTTATATTAAAACATTAACAGTCGAATTCCTCACCGTAAAATCATGCAGAATACTAGTTCTGGTATTGAATACAAAAAATATATATTAGCGAACCGTATCTAAAACATCAATTCAAATTCAAGAGTACATTTATAATACTATATCTTAAAGAAATTATGGTATATCATTTATTTATGAATGAAATGATTTTTTTTTATTATTCTGGGACCGTTGTTCCTTTATAATACAGGATAAATGCCTGTGTGGCCATACATAAATGAAGTATTTACAAAATAATAGTTAATTAAAAGTACAGATATCTCTCTCTCTCTCTCTCTCTCTCTCTCTCTCTCTCTATATATATATATATATATATATATATACTATATATATATATATATATATATATATATATAGAGAGAGAGAGAGAGCGAGAGAGAGAGCGAGAGAGAGATAGAGAGAGATATTTAAAGAGGTGAGGTTCGAAAGAGGAAACTGATTGTACGTGTCTAATATTAGGAGAGATAGCATATCAAAGAAAGACAGCATGGATTAAAAAGGATTGTCAAACACAGCAGTTCGATGAGGAGTAGGATAGAAGTCGGAAGTGCGGGATCTCATGAGTTTCAATGGAGTATTTAAACTCTAGGCTGTGAAAAATCCAGGAGGATCGCTGGGTTCTGATGGCCTGGTATAGAAAGGTAGCAAAAAAGTACTGACAGCGGTTGGATGGAAAGAGTCACTTCAACTCAGTATAATAGAATAGAATAGAAAATAGAACTTTATTCTGGGACTAAGTCCCCTTAGAAGAACAAAGACGAATTAATACAAATCTAGCCAAAAACTAACTTATACAAATTCTAACATAATATACATTATTTAAAAAGTAGTATGTAACCACTAAGAAATAAACAAATAAAATATATACATATATATAAATACACGCACACATACATACATGCACATACATACATATACATATATATATACATATATATATACACACACACACATACATACATATATAAATGAACATACAATCTTCTCCAAATTTACTTATTATTATGATGAAAAAAAAAATAAAGAAAAGAAATGGCTTATCAATATATACATAACTGCACAATTTATAAACAATATGATAACTATCTAATAGAAACATAATTTAATACAAAATTTGATAATATTTACAGTGATTCATACAAAATAAGCAAACACTAAGATAAAATAAAATCTCAGGAATAATTGTGGTATAAAGGTAAAAAAGGAACTATATATACGTACTTACTCATATTGGTACACAGAGAGACAAAAAGTATAAAATATAAACATATATACACGAAAGAAAAAGCACAACCTGTGGTGAAGAGAAATACAAACAAATAGTAAAAATAATAGTAAAAAATCATTGCTGTTTTATGTTAAAACTAAAAAGTAGGCATCACTATTATTATCATTATTATACTGGATAATATGCGTATCTCTTGAGATTTCGAAAACTCAATGTATTGAGCGACTCATTAGGCGTTTTAAGTTTGGCTTCGAATTCTTCCAAGACTCCGCCAGACAGCCATAGTCAAAGTGGGTGAACATAAGACAGAAAACAAGGAAAAAAAGATATGTATCTAAATAGTTTTTTAGAGTACTTGCAAACCTACAGTTATCAAAACAATAGTAGTCCAAAAGAAAACTTGAAATCGATAAGCTATGCAAACTTGAACAAAATGACTATCCCTAAGGTTTTATCTCATTCATCTGGCATTCCCTACTCCTTTTGAAACTATCTCAAGAAGAAAATTTTTTTTTTTCCGTGGGTTATCATCACAGGTTCCTATATTCATAACATGCATATTTTCTTTATAAAATTCAGTTAATAGGCTCCCAGAGGCCAATTGCAATCTAGTAGATGTTCTATTATATATTATACACGGACATGTTCTAGAGGTATAGAAAACCAGGTTTGATTTTTTATCAATTCTGTATAGTAATTTTGTCTATTATTCAATCTTTTCTTTCTATTTTGTCAAAAATATCATCCTATTTTGCTATTAGTTATGTATTAGGAGAAAATTACATCGATTTGGATATGCAAAATATTTTAAAACAAGATAAATGAAATTTAAATTAATTTAATATTGTTGGGTAGTTTATTTTTTTAAAAAGATTTTATTGACTATTAATACAGTCTGCCACACTGAAGTTTATTGGTACTAGGGCTGTAGTATTCATTCACAAAAGATGTACACAGGAAAAGAAAATAAGTATAAATAACTAATGTAAAAAAAAAGAAAGAAGAAGATATAGATATAAAATAAAGATAATTGATATAGATCTATACAAGATAAATAAAATAAAAGATTGAAGCTGAACAATAATAAAATAAATAAAACATTCACACCTATTTATAATATTTACATTAACATAGAGGACTATGAATCAACAATTGTCTTCCAAATGTGGAAGCCAAAGCCGGACTCCAGGAAATCCCAACGTTTCTCTCCCAGCCTCCTCACTGGTGAGGAGTTATTAACGTTTAAATAAGTCTCATCAGATTAATTTTTTTATTCGTCATAAAATGTGAAGAAAACGAATAGTAGTTGAAACAATTAGATCTGTTAGTTACCGAAGAAACTGTTTTTTTTTTTTTTTAATTCCTCCTAAGTATTATTGTATGTTTAATATATCTTATCTTTATGATTGATCATTTATCTAAATGCCCCAAAATTTTGATGGCGAGATGTTTTGCCTTACTAATAAAAGTTCTATGGACAATGATGGAGACTTTACTATTGAGGACCTTAATACATGAGAGAATCATAAAAAAATCAAATTCCCATCTGAACAGGAAAAACTTTTTTTATTTTTTTAAAATATCACTTTTTGTACAATCATACAACTATGTTGTAATAATAAACATTATCCTTATAAATAAACGCTATCCTCCGTGTTAGTTGATTTCCTGGCCCATTTCTTGTTCTACAACTGAGTTTAGAGGGCCAGAAACTGAGGAGATTTGATAGATGAAGGTGGTGCTTTTGATATAGCTTTCCCGGATAGGGGGGCGGGTCATCATTGCGATAACATTCTGTGCCCCTCAGAGTCGCCCTCTGACACTCCGCTAAAATTAGAGCAACACCAAATAGAATGGAATTTAGAAGCAAGATAATGCCAAGTAGAATCTGTTTCGTTTGTAATAAAAACAATTAATTTCATTTTAATTACAGTTTACAAGGAGGAACAATGAAAAAAATAAATACGTATCAATGCACTTACATTTAATATTGGAATTAACGTAAAATAGAGTTATTGCTCATAAACTATCAATGATAGTTTTAAAAATATAAATAAACTAAAACGAATTTAAATATAACAATTAAATTTACGATAAGGCTTAATTTTAAATTAAGAAATTTAAAATAATTTGATTTTACATCTTTCAACTTAGTCCTAATTGACTGATAATACGACTTTTTAGAGAAAGCCCTTTTTCCCCTTTAAAATATTATGAAAACTTAAGTAACTATCATTTATACAATAAAATGTTTGTACTAGCATAATAATTTTGTTACTTATATGATACAATTCGAGTCTAAAATACCCCTTTCATCTCTTCTTGGATCTAGATTTTTTAAAAACGAAATTGAGGATAAAAATTTTTAAAACCTACTGGATACCAACACAAAGATTCATTGATCCTTAAGTTTTTTAATTTTCTATAATCCTTTTAATTTTGTTTTTATTCATGAAATTTGCAACTGTATTAAAAAATAAATACATCCAGTAAATTTGACATAAAAAAATAGAATGACGTGAAAAGACTTTTAGAGAAACTTCCATCAGTAGAACTCAAATAAAGTTTCTACTTTAGGAAATCACGAAGTCATTTTCTTTTCAGACTTCTCGGAGTGTTATCGGGGATCGGAGAGGAAGCAAGCATAGAAACGAGAGATGGTTCTGAAGTCTATCGTGAAAGGGTAAGTATCTGGAATCGGACAAGTTGGAAACCTATGGAACATTTAAGTCGTCATGGATTTTATTTGTGAAAAAAATAAGAGGAAATAAGTATTTTACGAAGGATTTTGGATTATAACGATTGGATACGAGAGGAATTCGATGGTTTAGTGGAGCTCCATAGCTCAACTCCGTAAGTTCAAATAAGCCCTATTATAGTTAAGTCTTTTGTAATTAATTGGAAGTTTAGTGAGTTTGTATAGTAAGTGATGAAGTAATCGGAAACGTCGAGCGGTTTCTTGTCGTTTCATTCTTATATGAGGATCCAAGTTAGACGTTTGTCCATGTGGAGTCCTAGGTATTAGATTTGTTCAAAAGAGATCCCAAAGTTAAAAATTAATTATTAAAAATATTATTGACTTCAAATCAATATTTCATTCTTAAATTAAAATTTCAAGATTGGGGATTGTGTTTTTGGTGTGTTAGAAGATAATTAAGAAGGAGGATTTGAATGGAGAAAAGAAAGGAGCATGACATATAGTAGATGGTAAGAAATTCCATAAGCCAGTGGAGTGGGCAAGAAACGGACTTTCGAAGGTTCTAGTTCTGTGGAAAGAGGTGTAGAGATCAGAAATGCGAGATCATATTTTCTGAGAGTATATCAAAGGTTTGGGTTGTAGAAGTCTGTATATAGGTTGAGGAAGGGTGGTGGGAGTTTGGTATAACATGACTTAGAATAAATATTGTCAATGGTGGAGAGGAACGATCATTTCAGCTCTCATAGATTCAACTCCAGACGGGTCTTATAAACTGATTCATTTCAGTACGAAAAAATTAACTAGGAAAGAATAAGCTGCATTATCTTCAAAGAGACTCGTATAATTTTTAACATCATTAATATTATGATTTTATATATATTCTTTTGGAACTTAAAGATATTCCGTAGGATGGGGTATCTTTGGGACTGGGTGGGTAACTTTGGGACAGCGGTTAAAATTTAGTTTGTGGTGATTCCATGGTGGATACACTGTGTTGGTTCAGTCTACAAAAACGTCCTTTGTATAGGCTTTATTTATTCCCATTGCTTTTTTAAAAATTCTTTTTTTTTTTATGAAACTTTCGCATTTGACTCCAGAGCAGTGTGCCGCAAGGTAGTAGCGCAGTACATGCCTACACAAAGCACGTTTTTGAAGACAGAACCAACACAGTGTATCCACCACGGAATCGCCACAAACTAGTTTTATCCGATCTTTACCACATCTTACTGTAATAAAGATAGCTTGTAAAGCTTCTTTTTTTTTATTCTATTATGTAGTAACCTAAAGAAATTTTCATGCAAAAATTTCAAAGTGACAGGTTGTTTTCAGACTTCCTAGGATGATTATAAGAGGTTCGCCAAGCGAGATTAGAAGAGACTTTACTGTGAAAACGAAAACATATTACCTATTTTAAGGCAATCTCCAAAATGTAAGAGCTATAAAAATGAAAAAGTTTATTAATAAAACAAAGATGATTAAAAGATAAGTGCTATGTTTTAAACAAGAAAGTAATAAAATCTTCTTTCCTTTGAAAGTATAATCAAGAATTTTCTTTAGAAGGAAAACAATAGTACGATAGAATCAGTTAAGGTCCGTGAATCTCAGATGTGTGCCTAGCGTAATGGGTAAGCTTCGCCATCTTTGTTTATATGAATCTATGCGATACTCCCTTCCTAGATTTCAATTAAGATTATAACATTCACATTTTAAATGTTTATTTCCGTTTCGAATCTATGATACGGACTAGATCGTAAAATAGAGGAGAATGGAATATGGTTTATTTAGAAATAAGACTGAGGTTAATTGCATGCAATAAATTTTTCTTAACATTTGAGCACGGGCTAACATACATACTATCCACGTCACATCACTCGAAGAAACAAATAATAAATTTGAGAGATTTTTTGTTTTTTTAATGTAACTAATTAACTGTTTAAATTTTACTAAACAATTAATTTGTATTTATACAAAATACACAAAGCAATGAATAATTAAACAAAACAATGAATACTTACACTAAAAGTTCTTAATTTATTGGCGAAATATTTGAAGATTGTAGTTGAAAATATTTGCTAGAGTGCCTTAATCTTAATACTTTGGAAAATATTTTTAATTAAATTTTTGGAGAAAAAAAATTATACAAAAAGTCGTGTTTTAGGTCCATAGTAGTAAATTACACTTTAAAAGAATTTTGGCCCCCATTTTATGACAGAATGCTGGATAATAGAAAAAAACAAAACTGAAATACGCATTTCATCTCATACATATCTACTTATATCTCTTTATTGATGTAGAAATGGTTGACCGTGATATAATATGGGAAGGGGTGGGTCGGGAGGTGCGGTCAAATAAATACTAAATTTTAAAAATCAGTATTTTTTTATACTATTTTTTTAATAAAACAAAATACAATTTTTCAAAAATTTAGTATTTATTTGATCACAACCACCCGCCCAACTCCTTCTCATATATTTCTTTAAATATTTCTTCTCACAGGGACCACTAAACATAAATTAGTAATATAATTAATAATGAATAATTAACATATTGATTTAAAAGTATTAGATTTAACACAATTTATCTTCTGAAAGAATTGAAAGCTTTAACCTTTAAAAAAAAAAACATATGTTTTGAGCATGTAATTGTTTTGTTCAAGAGTTGAAACTTTAATGAAAATTTTTTTTATTATTGTTTCTGTAAAACGTTTTTTGGAAAAAAAAGTTCTGCTTATCGTTCATTTGTTTATCAGGTGATTAATGTATGTATACACTTTATTTTTTTTGTAAGAAAAAATTTCTAATAGTTGACAACAATATTCTATTGTTGACAACTACTCCAGACTTAAATTATATCACAGAGATTATAAAAAAAAAATAAATTCCTGATTTAAAAAAGTATTACTCAAAAATTATTATTATCTGTTGTTATTATTGAACACGTCCACTGTACTTTATGTATTTTTTATGTATTAGGTTAGAAAGAGAGAGGAGAGAGTGTGAGGAGTGGGAACATGTATAGGGGGAGAGAAGGAAGAGAAAGGGTACAGAATGATAATAAATGAATGAAAGAAATAGTAAAAAAAAAAAAATAATATATATATGTATAAAATATTGTATACTATGCTCATACATATTGTTAATCTTATATAATTGTATAATAATTTTAAATAATGTGTGTAGTGACCTCGCGCGGGCTCATTATCGCGTATGGGGAGCGTCCCACGGGTGGCGGATGTGGGGATGGTCGGTGGAAATTCCTTGGAAGTTCCTCCCGGCTAAGTCCGATGGACTCGCTGACCAACAATGAGAGGGGCCCTCCAGACTTGCTGGAGGTAGGGGCCCACCAGACTTGCTGGAGGGTGTGACGTAGGATTGAACGCCCTACTCACATATCTTTAGTTCACCAAACATCACAAATAGTCATGGATCTCCCTAAGGTAAAACGCTCATTATCCGGAAGTAAACTAGTCCCCCGTCCGGGTCTCCGGGTGGGGACTGCTTTAGGGGATTCATGACGCAAGTTGAAATATAGGGATTTAAATATTGGTATGCTGAACGTAAGGAGTTTGAACACAGCAGGGGGGCTAAAATCGGTCTCGAATGAGGTGAATGGGTACAATTTGGATATCGTGGCTCTGCAAAAGGTTCGCTGGCCAGGGGAGGGCTCGATGAGGGAATTAAAGTACACTATTTGGTACGGAGGAAGCGGGAATCATTGTTTGGGTACCGGGTTTCTAATTAGGAGTAGATTACTATCCGCTTTGAGGGACGTACAAATCTTTACTGATAGAATTTCGGTAGCTACATTTCAGGGACGTTGGTTTAAAATCGCATTAATAAACATACATTGTCCGACCGAAGACAGTGACGATGAAGTCAAAAGTGAATTTTACGATAAACTCGAATGGGTTTATGATAAACTACCGCGAAACTACATGAAAATAATTGTAGGTGACGCGAACGCAAAGGTAGGAAGGGAAGAAGTTTATATTCCGACGATTGGTAAAGAAAGTTTGCACGAATATAGTAATGATAATGGGATCCGTCTGATAAACTTTGCCATCTCGAAAAACCTGATAATTAAAAGTACGACGTTTAAACATAAGGATATTCATAAATATACTTGGACATCACCGGATTCGCAAACACGAAATCAAATCGATCATGTCTTGATACAACACAGCTGGCAAAGCAGTATAATTAATGTACGGTCTTATCGCGGAGCAGAATGTGGGTCGGATCATGAATTAGTAATCGCGAAACTTCGACAAAAACTTAATATAAAAAAGAGAAAAGAAAACCGTTTCGATTTTGAGAATTTTAATTTGGAAAAATTAAAAAATCCATCAATTAGAAACCAATTCGAGCTAGATGTTAAGAATAGGTTTGAAGCTTTAGAGCTTCCTGACGAGGACCACGAGGATATTGACAAGTTATGGGTAGAGATCAGGGATAATATTAAAGCGGTCGGTAACTCGTGTCTAGGAAAAAAGGAAAATAAGAATAACAAACCGTGGTTTGATGAAGATTGCTTAAACATGTGCGAAAAAAGAAAAGCCGCTAAATTAAAAGCTCTAAATAATCCTAGCGAAGACAATCTGGAATACTTCCGAATCTCAAAGAACGAAACGACAAAATTGCTCAAAAATAAAAAAAGGGAGTATCTTAAAAATAAAATAATTGAAATAGAAACTAATAGAATCGAAAATAACGTAAGAGACATGTACAAAGGTATAAACAGATCACGTAAATATGTAGGGCCCGTAACGTCTGGAATTAGGGATGATAATAACAATATTCTGACCGATCCGGTTGACATATTGAATAAGTTTAAGGACCACTTTGACAATATTTTAAATACGGGAAATTATGATCTGTGTCCTCCTTCTGAGTACCAGAGTGCTGAACCGTTAATAGAAGGACCAAGTAAAGAGGAAGTTGAAGTAGCTATCGGAAAATTAAAATCATATAAAGCAGCGGGAATCGATAATATTCCTACTGAACTAATTAAGGCATGCGGGGAAGCTGGAGTTTCTAAAATACATCGGTTGGTTAAAAAGATCTGGGTGAACGAGAAATTACCTGAAGAATGGAAAGAATCTATTCTTATTCCGATTCACAAAAAGGGTCCGAGGACGGATTGTAATAACTATCGAGGAATTTCACTCCTTCCGGTATGTTATAAAATATTCACTTTAATCTTAACCAGTCGAATCACGGAATACGCCGAGGAAATTATCGGAGACTACCAATGCGGATTTAGACGGAATCGTTCGACTATTGATCAAATATTTTCTTTACGGCAAATATTAGAGAAAAAATTGGAGTATAACGGTATTGTTCACCAGCTGTATATAGATTTTAAAAAGGCTTACGATTCTATTGACCGCCAGAAACTGTATAATATTCTAATCGAGCAGGGGATTCCAAAAAAACTAGTAAATCTAGTCAGGATGTGCTTGACGGAGACACTCAATAAAGTTAGAATCGGTAATAATTTGTCCGAAAAATTTGAGGTTCGTTCGGGCTTAAAACAGGGGGATTCTCTTTCGCCTGTCCTGTTCAATTTGGCATTAGAACATGCCATTAGGGAGGTAATGCGTACCGAGAAAGGGTTGGATCTGGGTGGGACAACATCCGTGCTGGGCTATGCGGATGATCTGGTACTGTTAAGCGAAGATCTTGAAACTATAAAACTAGATACGACAATGTTAATAAAAGCCGGTAAAGAACTTAGACTCGAAATAAACGTGGATAAAACAATATATATGGTTAGCTGCAAAAATGGCGATACTACTGGTGATATCGATATGGATGGTAATATGTTTGAACAGGTAGATAAGTTTAGGTATCTAGGTTCTACGATAACTAGAAAAATCGAAATTGAAGAAGGAATTAAGGTTATACTAAAGGCGAGAAATGATTGTTATTTTTCTGTGACAAAACTACTTAGTTCGCGCCTCTTGTCCCGAAACTTAAAAATTAGAATCTATAAAACAATTATCTTGCCTACAGTTCTTTATGGGTGCGAAACTTGGTCGCTTGGATTAAGGGATGAGCAGCGTCTTAAGGTTTTTGAAAATAAAGTATTGCTTAGAATATTCGGACCGAAGAAGGATGAGTCAACCGGAGAGTTCAGACGGTTACACAACGCCGAATTGCGTGAACAGTATCCGAGTAATGTAATTGAGATAATTTCATCGCGACGAATCAAATGGGCTTTTAAAGTTGTTGGACTTAGTAACGAGAGAATTCCTAAAAGGTTAATATTTGCTGTGCCGAATGGTAAGCGTCCGAGGGGTAGACCGAAGCGAAGGTGGGAAGATTGCATTAAAGCCGATCTGAAGGGACTGGGTTTGGACGGCGAACGGTGGAGGGGGGTGTGTAATAAGCGATTGGTGGTGTCGGCATCTAACCTTCGGGTTCGCTAAGCCTTTCTATTATTATTTAATGCGTGTAGTGATTAATAAGTATGCTGTGTTGTTAGCAACTCAATGTAATTGGGCAGCACCATTTTATTTTATGATAATAAAGTGATTCTCTCTCTCTCTCTGTTCATTGTAAAAAAAAATGTAAAATAATGATCAGGATGTGGTTTTTATCAAAAATCCTTAAAAATTAAAATCGCTCTAAATAAAAATCATCAAATGGTTTTTAAAAATTCTAGATAAAATTTTTGATGGGATTTTATTTTTTAATTACAAATTTCAAACCATCATTTTAAAATATCTAAAGCTTGTACAAAAATGTAAAAAAGAAAAGAAAAGTTTTATGGGCATACAACGGTTGTGCCTTTATCCACTTATATGATCAAATGAGTAAAGTTGAACATACTTCTCTAAAGTAATCGAGTTAAAAGGGAATCTTTACACGTTGAAATTAAGACTGGGGCATAAGATGTGGCGTTAAGGTAACTAATTAAATGTTTTAGTTAATGGAGGTAGTAATTTATTCTTAGTAACATTAAGTTGAAATTAACCAAGAGTGTCCCAATGGATCTGGGGCATGAATATTCTAATATCCAAGTGATTATGTTAATCCCTAGGTTGAGGAGGGCAGCCGGGCTTCTCCCAACATCCAGCCCTCCAACATCTACTACAACAACCCTTCTTACAACTATCTTATTGTAGAAAACTTCCAGTTGTATTCAATATCAAATTGTAAGGATACCATCAGAAGAATATTTAAGTGACTTTCAAAATAAAAAAAAATCTGGTGTGTCCACTCTCACGACTTTCCTACCTATTCCAAAAAAGTTTTTATATCTTTACACATGTCCATCAAGAAACAAAAAAAAAAAAAAAAAAAAATAGATTTATTTTAATGAAAATTGATCAGAGAAAAGATTTGATGAACTAAAGCAATGTAAACCGGCTTAAGGTAGATCAGTGTAAAAATGTTTAATACCCTCTAATATTGCTAATCAAAAACTATTTGCCATAGCCTAATTTTGTCAAACAATAATTTCTGTTAAAAGTAGAGGGGATAGTGAAGCTTATATGATGCGGGCTACAGATTTTCTTATTTTCACTTAGTAATCTTTTTTCTCTCATTCAGCCGTTTCTGTCACCAGGATAAGAACCCGTAATCACACATTGCAAATAGAATCGCTGTAAGTTCGTTAATAGTTGTCCATGTGCTCTCGATCAATCTCCGCTGGCTTGAGTACCAGTGACGTGGTTGGGAGAGTAGCGCAGGGTTCTCCTGGAGTTCCCTCGCCTGATTGTATATAGTGTATATAGGTATGCATGTGTTTTTATTTTTTTGCTTAGTTTTAATTTTCTTATTTTTTAGGTTATTTTATTTTATTATCTATTGTATATACTTTTGATTATTATTTTGTTTCTATTTATTTTATTTTTTGTTGTACATATAGTGTGAATGTCATCCTACCTCACTATAACCAATGTCCAAGAGACAGATTGTTATAATACTCAATAAAGAAATAAAAAAAAAAAAATAATAAAAAAAATAGTCTAAAATGAACGATTTTTATATAGTTCTGTAGAAAGTTCCATTACCGTTCAAAAACGGAAAATAGAATAAGCTGTTTCATCACTAATGCGGGATCGATTCCGATGATTTGTTTTGTTTTGTTGGTAATTTAAATAACTATCAAAAGTTTTAATATAAATTTTATCATAGAATATATACTTAGAGAGTTAGGTCCCAAAACATTTTTCTCTTCTTTATAACTTTTTATCCTGAATTTTCTCGGGAATTTAGTCCATATACGAAAATTGAAGATAAAATTATTAGAACGTGATAGGAAAGTTTCATAATAATCGTTAGACCCGTTTTCGCGCTACAGTCTATAGAAAAACATATTTTTTATTTCTTGCGCATGGAGCATCCAATTTGTGTTACATGCATCAGCAGTAAAAACCCTAAAAAATAAAAAAAGAAGCAACAAAATCGGTTCACTGGTTCCCGGGAAAATCTTGGCACAGACAGACAGACCAATGGCTAAAAATGTGTTTTTCGGACTCAGAGAGCTCTGAAACGTATAGATCCGTCATAAACCGCATATTCGAAATTTGACCCGATTGCAGTACTTTCCTTACCTAGTATAGGTTGGAAAGTAAAAAATTATTTAAAATATGTTAAACCTATATCGACAGCCACACTGCAAAAGCCTTTAAGGATAATTTCTATGAGAAATGATGTTTTGAACATTTCTAGTCTATCTTGTCTGGACCGTATTATGATCCCACATAATGAAATCTACGATGTTTCATTTCTTCTCTATTGCCTGCTGTAAAAACCTGTAATTTAAAAACAAGCAAATTGTGATGTAAAGATTATAAGTTACAGAGAAGGTTATAGAGATTTTTTATTTACTTTATTTATTTATTATTTATTTATTTATTTATTTATTTAGAGATTTTTTCGTTACTGAAAAAAATGTAATGAAATGCTCAATGCTCAATTTTTTCGTTTGCTGAAAATTTTTAGTTTTTGTTCTTACAGGCTTTTGCAGTGTGGCTGTCGATATGTAAATGCTTATGTATATTTTATAATATTCTATATCATATATATTTTTTCTCTAACTATCCGGAAATATATTCGAATATGATAAAATATTAAATAAATCTTTTTTTTAACCAACTTAACTTTCTTTATTGAATATTAATACATTCTGCCACATTGAAGGACATTAATATTAAGGCTACATGATTCATTCACACAATATGTACATACAATTAATATCAATAATAAATAAAAAAAAATAAAATAAGTAAATTGGTATGCCTGTGTACAAAAAAAAATACATATAAATATAAATATAAATAAATATATATACATACAAATGACAACTAAAATTGATCTAAAAGAAAAAGAGTTGTGAAAGTAAAATAAGAAAATTAACATAAATATGTAAAAAATAAAAAAAATAAATAAAAACAATTAGAGAAAAACTAAATGAAATTAAAGTAAATAAATCACATTCACACCTATGTACAATATTTACATTCACCCAGGGGACTCTGAGTCATGTCTTATTCCCCGATGTGGAAGCCAAGGCAGGATTCCAGGAGATCCCAGTTCTTCTCTCTCAGCCGCGTCACTGTTATTTGAAACCAGTGGAAACTGATGGAGGGCACTATAGCAACAGACGCTCATGTCTTGAGTGGAGAATCTGGCCATTTCCAGTACTCCAATATATACATATTACAAAAGGTCGCGGCGCCACTGCCGTTTTAACCTCCGGGGAGGATTGTAGGGATGGCTGGAGCTAGATAGGGATTGTGCTACAGGATTTGGATGATGAGTGAGTTTCTGGTGAAATTTGGAAAATTTTTCTGGGATTAGGTCAATAACAAATGGGATATGAAGGTCATTATGGAGGGTTTTGTTGGATACATAAAAGGGAGCATCGACTATTGTTCGGAGGATTTTAGACTGGAAGGATTGAATGCGTTTGATGTTAGAAAGTTTTGCTGTCCCCCACAGTTCTATTCCGTAGGTCCAAATAGGTTTCAGGATTGTCTTGTAGATTAATAGTTTGTTCTCGACTGAAATTTGAGATTTTCTATTCAATAGTCTATATAGTGGTCCGTATCGTCTGTTAAGTTGTTGTATTTTAAGTCTGGTGTGTGGGTTCCATGTTAGTATTCTGTCTAGAATAAAGCCAAGATACCGGCATGTGTCAGACAGAGGAAGAAATTAAATAAATCTAGGGAAAAAATACTTATCATATCAGTTTAAATTTACTAGCGTTCCCCATGCAGTCGGAATTCTACCATTATCATTATTTAACATATATGGAAAACAAATGAATTTACATGTTTCCAACATTTTTTTTCCATTCATATATATTCGTACATTCAATTTTATGTGTATGTACTTACAAAAGAAGGAGAAAAAGCGCAGTACTATTTATATACTTTTTAAGTTATTGGAAATTTTTTTAATTCATCGTCTAATTTTTAAAAACAACATTTCACTTTGCTCATTCGGTAGAAATTTAACGCAAAAAAGTTTAATTTTTCGATTACTATGAATATTATCATTTGAGTTTCTTTAGGTGAAAAATATCAATCTCGATTTATTTCTCCTTGAAAAAATATTTGAATCCACTTTGCTCTTTAGGTCGGTACACCTTGTTTCCTTTCTACATTGCACACATAGTATAGCTATATTCCTATGGCAATATTGCCATAATAGATATCTCCTAAAAAATATAAACAAAAAACTCTATAAAAATATGATTCGATGATTTTTTCGTCATTTTGTTTCAGGAAGCTTTAAAGTACTCTTAGGTTTATGTAGAAAAAAATATGTACTTTTTGAGTCATTCGTGAGTAATATTCTGAATCCATCTTACTTTTTTTCCGGGTAATCTTTTCGAGGAAGTATGTTGTTTACATAAATTAAAAGGGCTTCAAGGAGAAGACTTAAGCCAAGTCTCGTTAAAATCGTTACAGCCGTTTTGTTGTTATAGTCTAAAGAAACTAACCTTTTACGGCCGCCATTTCAAAACGAAAGGGCGGATGGTAATGAAATGTAAATAAAAACACTCCTGAAATTTGAAAATTTCAAAGCAATCGTTGGAGAACTTTCATAGATTAGCGGTTTTGAAAAAAAACAACTAACATTTATATTTGTATTCATACCATATTTCCAACATTTTTTATTGATATTACTAAATCTCCTTAATATCTACTAGACAAAAGAATTAATGCTAAATTAAACATTCACACAATATGTACATACGAAAGATAATTAAAATAAAGATCATAAAGAAAAAGAATAGCAGGTAGAAACTAAATGAAATTAAAGCAGATAAAACACATTCACGACTATATACAATATTTAGATTATCCCAGAGGACTCTGATTCATGTTTTGTCCCCCGAATGTAGAAGCCATACCAGGACAACAGGAGATCCTAGTGCTTCTCTCCCAGCCGCGTCACTGGTATTGGAAGCTAGTGGAGATTGGTGGAGGGCATTAGAGCAACAGACGCTCTTGAGTGTAGAATCTGGCCATTGAAAATACTTCAATATATACATATTTGTAAAAGGTCGCGGGGCCACTGCCGTTTTAACCTCCGGGAAGGGTCGTAGGGATGGCTGGAGCTAGATAGGGATTGTGCTACTGGATTTGGATCATTAGTGAGGTACTGGTGAAATTTGGAAAATTTATTTGGGATTAGGTCAAGAACTAATGGGATATGAAAGTTTCTATGGAGGGTTTTATTGATTACATAGAAAGGAGCATAGACTATTGTACGGCGGACTTTAGACTGAAAGGATTGAATGCATTTGATGTAAGAAGGTATTTCTGTACCCCGCAGTTCGAGTCCGTAGGTCCAGATAGGTTTTAGAATTGTTTTGTAGATCAGTAGTTTGTTGTCGACTGAAAGTTGAGATTTTCTATTCATTACTCTATATAGCTGCCCGTATCTTCTGTTTAGTTGTTGTCTTTTTAAGACTGTATAAATTTATGGTAACAGAATTCTTTCATTTTTGATTTCTAAATTATATGAACCTAGACCACCTAGACAAACGTCTAACTCGGAATCCTTATACCACCAGACTGAAACGACAAGAAACCGCTCAACGTTTCCGACTACTTCAGCACTTACTAGACAAATTAACCTTAATGCTCCTTACTTTGTGACAAATAAAATAATCCATAATGACCTGAATGTTCCGTATGTTTCCGATTTGTCCCAATCCGGATACCCATCCTTCCATAATAAACTTCAAAAGCATCTTAATCCTCTCGTTTCTATCCTTGCTTCTTCCTCGATCCCTGATAACTCTGCTAGCCGTCTGAAAAGAAGATGGCTTCGTGATCTCCTAATTTAGAAACTTTATTAGAGTGCTACCAATGGGTAGATTCTCTACAAGCCTTGTCATGTCAAGTATTTATCTATATCACATTTGCTGAATGTATTTTAAATGTACAGTTATAAATTTCATAAATAATAAAATAAATAAATAAAAAAAAAATATATGATCATAAATAAAAACTTAAAATTTGCAGAAAAGTAACTAATGAAAAACTAGAGAAAAATAGTTAATGGATTATTAATGTTTCACAGGTGGCAAATTTTACTTAATGTGATTAAAAATGGCGCATAGAGGATTTGCTGGATGTTGGAGATCTGGCATGAAGCTATAGTATAGATTTATTTACAATTTGACAATGTGATAAGCTGTCAATATGCTCTGTGTCATCAAATATTTATGATTGTCTTTATAGTGTAAATTATACGAATTATTGTAATTACTCCTCACAGGGATCTCGAATCGGAGAAGAGGCAATCATAACTTTTCACCTCGACCAAGGCGGGTCTTTTTGATGTCCGCGGGCCTACTCAAGGCTGAGAACCACTTTATTGCCATTGGCAGCTGTGATAGGCAATATCCCGCTGAGTTTCCCTTGATCGCTTCTCGATTCATTTGAAGTCTGCCCAGTTACCTTCAGGCATCATAAGTCCATCTAACTTATATTTGCGAGGAATAAGGTTTATCATTCATATATTTTTCCGAAGCCCTGTTACTGATGGTTTGAATGATACCACCAGACTTGAAGCGTGTAATTGCGATCGAAATCCAAAAAAGGAATCGATCGTTCCACATTTTTTGTGTTTTATAGGTTTGAATGTGTATACGAAGATTATATTTATTTGTGATTACTTTTATTTATTTAATTATATACACAAGATGTTTCAGGGTTAAGTGGCCAAACTACAAAAATGAACTAAGGACCTTAAAACAAGAAAAACATTTCCTCTGAAGGTATGTTAGGAGATATTCACACCTAAAGATTTTCGTTCTTACGAATTATTTAGATTATATGAATCTAACTACTTTATTAATTTTTATTTTCTTTTACTTTTATTTATTGAGTATTATAACAATCTATCTCTTGGACATTAGTTATAGTGAAGTAGGATAACATTCACACTATATGTAAAAAAAATAGAAAATAAAAAGAGGCAAAATAACAATAAATAATAATCAAAAAGTATATACAATAACTAATTAATTATTAAACCTAAGCAGAAAACACATGCGTACCTTTATACACTAACTTTATTAAATAAATGTAAACATTAACATTCGTATTTAATGTTGTCCAAAGCAATTTCCTTGAGCATTAAGACAGCTCGGTATCTTTCTTCAACAGCAGCAGTGGCAGAACGGAACTGAATATGTGTTATTGTTTCACAAGATTCAATTATTCATCTTCGTACGGAATTAAGGTCATTGACCGGACTTGCTCAATCATATCCCATATACCATATCCCAATCAATGGATTGTCCGTGCAGAACCAGTGGCTTGGTCTGCACTCTCTCCAGTCCTGACGCCATTGGATTTTTTTGTTTGGGGTGACATTAAACAAAAAGTCTAAGCAAGTCCGGTCAATGACCATAATTCCTTACGAAGGAGGATAATTACACACACACATATATATATATATATATATATATATATATATATATATATATATATATATATATAGAGAGAGAGAGAGAGAGAGAGAGTGAGTGGAGGGGGGGAGAGAATAAAAAAATAACTTCATTCTGGGACTATGCCCAAATTAATCCTGGCCAGAAGGTCAACTATATAAAATAAATAAAACACAAAACATTGAATAAACTTACTACATACGAAATTAGGATATAAATGGAAAAATCAAAAATATAAAGCCACGAATCTGTTATAAGCAGATGAACAGTTAGCCTACCAACGCACAGTAGGATAATCAATCCATGTATAAAAAACTCTTGATATTTATCTAATTTATGTACCAAATATAAAGGGAAATGTACGTATATACATAAGAAACAAAAATAAAGTAATATATATATAATTAATATGTGGAATGAACATAATATAATGAATAACGTATTGTTTGAAAAATATACTTGACAATAGTAGCTCCAATACAGACTCGGGAAAAAAATATATTTAAAAAAAGCATGATTTAAAATACCTATAAAAAGAAGTTACTGTATTTTAATTAAAAAGTATTGATAAAAATATTTCAAATAGAAAACAATAAAAATATTAAAGAAAAATAACGCTTTACAATAATATATTTGATTCTGTTATGTGGAGGAAAGAATTCATGAGTTTAGAGGACAATTGATATACTTTTAAGATATTAAATAATTTTATTAAATTAATATTATTTCTAAGCAATTTTTAATAAAAGTTACTCCTGATCAAATTATTTAATTTTAAATATTCTCCAAGGTGTTACATAAATTGAACCCTTTCATTTTTTTTTTCCTGAAAAGTACTTAAAAAAAAAACATGTATTTTTTCAAAATAAACATATTTCTGTCCACATCAACGTTACTTGTTGATTTAACAAAATATACTCTTGTGCCCTTTCCTTATATTTTTTTAGCTCGCATCCAGACCTAAATATTTTATTATAAGCTAGTCAATTCCATGTTGATTGATAAATTTAACTCAATAAATAAATTCATGCAAACGACCAGGCTTGATACAACACTTAAAAGGACCTGCTCAACTCTGCAATTTATTTTGTGAATTTAAAATACAAAATAAAATAATTTTTTTTTGTATTTTAGTATGATGGAAGGAAAAAAAACTTTTCTGCGTTTTTAAAAAAAATCAGGTTGAAAAAAGTGTATATTTTCATTATTAAAATGCTAATTATGAAAAATGTTTTGATTGTATATTTTAAAATATTTTATTTGAAATACTACTCAGGTTGGATCCAGTACTTCAATGCAGTTTGCGTGGCGACTTAACTGAAGTGAACGCATTTTTTTTTGGGCCTCGCGTTTAAATTTCATCTTTAACTTTATTGATCTTACCTCGAGCAGTCTTCACCACAAGCAATTTTGTTTTATTGTACAACCAAAAATTATGTTTAAAGTCTAATTTAACACACTCTTGCCATTTCGTTTTACTTTTTTTCCATTGCTATTTGAGATAATTTTTCAACCCATCAAAAGAGAGATATTTTTTTACTCGAATCGCTGCTAAATAACATCAATTATATTGACTATTTATCAGTAGGATGTTTCCAAATGCCAAATAACTCCCTTATTTTAATAAAATATTTTTAAAAATAAAATAATCTTTCAAAAGGCAGACGAAGGAAATTAATTCTTTCATTTTCCTTTAGTATACCTACTTATTAACGGAGATGTTTTGTGGTATATTTGATTAAATCAATTATGAAGTTATAAAATGACTTTATTCTAGAGAATGTACAAATAAATAATATAACAGGTCAAATAATGAACTGACCATTTGATGAATGACATACTTAAATACTAGTTATCTATATATATCAAATAATATTTATTATCGTAGAACGCAACTGGTACTGAGCTCATACGAAACATAATAATTGATCCGTCATCAAACATGAGCCGTCAAATCAGTAGTTGCTTAGAGGGTTGTATAGGGTTGAGAACACTAAAATAAAACTATAATTATCTTCTAATTAAACATTCCTATTTTTATTTCATGTAGGATTTTCATGATTTTAACATTCATTTTTTTCAAATAGATTGGTCATTCGTCAAACTGTGCAACGTGTCGCCGAATCAGGCATCAGTACAAAAAAACAAGATATAATATAATATGCTTAATCTAATATATTATATACAGAAAGTAAAAAAAAAAAATAAAAAAAAATAAAAAATTAAATAGAAACATCTCACCAAGCCATTCAAATACAGACTGAAGGAAACGGAAGATTTCATAAACACAGTAGAGAAAGGTTATACCAATATATAATAATATTTTATTTTTATTTGTGATATTTGCAACTGTATTAATAGATAAAATACATTTAGTAAATTTGATAACAGAAAATAATAACATGAAATCACTCGTTGAAAAACTACCTACTGGTATCAATCTAAAAAAAAAAAAATGAATTTACAATAGGAGATCTCTAGGCCATCTTCTTTTCAGACGCCTCGGAGGGTTCGAAAAGAAGGGATCGAAGGGAGGGAGCAGGGATCGAATAGGAAGCAAGGGTAGAAACGAGAGGGTTCGGACGGTTTTGAAGTTTATTATGGAAGGATTGGTATCTGGATTGGGCCAATTCGGAAACATACGGAATATTAAGGTCTTTATGGATGATTTTGTTATTGACAAATTAAGGAGCATTGAAGATTTTACGAAGGATTTTGGATTGGATGCGTATGCGTGGAATTCGATGGCTTTGTGGACCCTCAAATATCAACTCCCTATGCCCAGATAGGTCTTACTGTAGTCATTTATATGAGTCTTTTGTAATTAACTGGAAGCTTAGAGCGTTGATAATAATATTTAAAATAAAATTTAAAAAAAGAAAAGTTTTTTCATAGTCGTCTTCTATTCAAATTATCCTGTTTTAAGTTTATTGGTTTGTTTAATTGTCATCTTGATTTTTTTTTATTAATAAATAAATACATATATAACAATGCATTTTTAGAATTTTTGACATTCAAATATGTTAACAAATTTAATTCCAGGGTATTTGATTTTGTACTAGTGGTTTCTACGAAAGGAAGCAAATAAACAATTTTCCATCCGATTTAATATGGTTTTAAAAATAAACAACAACGGGCGGTATTAAAAGTAAATATTAAAAAATTCCATTCAGCTTTAACGAATGTCAGATATTTCCTTTCCGATTTCCCTCTGTTCAAATTTAAATAGAAATATGTTATCAATTTGCAATGCACACAGACTGCAAACAGCTACCACTGGAATAAAGTTCAAAGAGTCTGTTGTTCTGTTTCATCTACATTTTATTTTAATATTTTTTTAAAATAGGCATACTACATAAAAACAATTTAGTCTAACATTGTATATATAGTGGATATAAATTTCAATTTTCAATAGTATAGTTAATTTTTTTTTATAGAAATAATAATTGTTTAAAACTATAATATTGTGTTATGTTCGGTTTTAATTTAATAAGAATCATAGAAATTTACTGTCCTTATCATACGTCTAGAGCCTGAGTTAAACATTAGTGGAAAGAGTTGGATTAGTATGAAATATTTCTATTGGATCATATAATTGTTGAAAGCATCTTAGTGTTTTTTCTTTCTGTGGTAGCCCCGATAAAGGGGAATATATTAAATAATATTTATATTCCTCGCTTATTATCATTAGGTACACTACATGTGTTACATTTGTATTTTTACGTCACATAAGTTATATTTTTTAATATTATTTTTATAAAACATTTAAATTTGTAAAACGGAACCCCCATACCAGACTGAAACGACCAGAAACCGCCCGACGATTTCGACCACCGCAGCACTTACTAGACAAACGCTCTAAACTTTCAACTATTTACAAAAGACTTATATATATTACTATAATAAGGCCTATTTGTACTTACGGGATCGAGCTTTGTGGCTCTACTAAACCATCAAATTCTTCTCGCATCCAATCCCTACAATCCAAAATCCTTCGTAAAATCCTCAATGCTCCCTACTTTGTCACAAATAAAACCATCCATAACGACCTTAATGTACCATATGTTTCCGATATAGCTCAATCCAGATACCTATCCTAATAATAAACTTCTGAACCATCCGAACCCTCTTGTTTCCAACCTTGCTTCCTCTTCTATTCCTGATAACCCTCCGAGGCGTCTGAAAAGAAGATGGCCTCGGGACCTTCTAATATAGAAATATAATTGGAGTGCTACCAATGTGTAGTTTCTCTTTATGTTGTACATGTCATGTTTTGCTGATTTCATATTTAATAGTTGGACTTATCATCTAATAAAGTTGTAAATTTCAATAATAAAAAATAAATAAATAAAATTTGTAAAACAAAAAAATAATAAGAATGAAAATTATCATGACCAAGAACATTACTATAGAAAGAGGATTTAAACAATAATATATATATATATATATATATATATATATATATATATATATAAATAATACAAAATAAATAAAAACATATACAATACAACAATCTAAGTACAAAGTTGATCTTTTACTTGAACCACATTCCTCGATTCACCAGCGATAGATCAAAAATTATTCTTTTAATATAACTTAAGATTTTTTAAAAAAATTTTGTCGTCATTCTCTGTTCTGTTTGTGGCCAATAAGGTAAAGTCACCAGTAGTAGACAATATTGTGAGACTCTTCCAATAATTTTAAATGTAATTATAAACGTTAGATTCTTTTCAAGTTTCCTTTTTTTTTCTATATTTGTCCAACAACACTCCTATGTGACCTAAATTCCTTCAAAGATAACTTAAACATTGATATTTAGATCGTTTTTTAGATAATTTTCTAGAACATGTTTTTTCACCAATAGTAGACAAGAAAACACACCAGTAGTTGACACCACTTAATCAAATATTTCTAATCAAATACGCACCTAAATTGGCAGTTTTTACCAAGGAACTATGATTTTTTAAAAAAAAATACAAACTTAAAAAAAAAAAGAAAAATTATTTTTTAATTAAATTAGATGGCCTCGTGATCTCCTTATGTACACATATTATTAGAGTGCTACCTGTGGGTAGTTTCTCAACAATCGTTTTCAAGTTATTCTTGTGTACACATTTACTTAATGTATTTATATTGTAATACAAGTTGTAGATGTGTTGTATAAATAGTTAAAAATTAAATTACATTTGCAGGTAAAAGAGAACAAGACATTTCCTGGGGAAAAAATTTGAACACTCCCATGCTTATAATAGAACTATAAATGATATTCAATCATTACTACAAAAAAGTCGAGTTTTCTAGTAGTAGACACTCCTGTCTACTACTGGAACAAAAGTTATTATCAGTATCCCAGTAGTAGACAGTTTGTTTTTGTGCTCAATCAAACAAAACTAACAGACAATAACACGTTACCTGGTGAGTTTATTTTCTACACTATCATTAAGAGAAAAAAATTGTGAAAATTACAAAAGAATAATTGATGAAAATCAAACTGATCAAAAATCAGCTTAGCTGATTTGGTAACAGCAGGATCTTGTATGACACAGCTAAGATATCTTCTGCCCTAACCTTTCCACTGCTCGCTGGTTTGCTACCGCATTCTAGTGGCCACACAGTATAAGCTAAACTTTAGAATGAAACCTAATTCCAACTCTTATTTTTCTTAAGTTAAAGTTTCATGTGTCTACTACTTTCTTCATGTCTACTACTGGTGCCTTTATCCTACCTAGTTACACAGCCCATAATGCAATACTAACATATCAACCATAAATATTTTAGAAACTTATTGTTCTATTAAATAATACATTTTGAATGAATATAGTAAATGAAGAGTACATCACTATAATCAACATTAAATAGTTCAATTAATTTAAAATTTCTGAACTCAATTGTAACAAAAATGATATTTTTGAGTTATGTTATTATTGAGCATTGAGGATGTTTTATATATATATATATATATATATATATATATATATATATATATATATATATATATATTTTTTTTTTTTTTTTTTTTTTTTTTTTTTCGGTTGGCTCTACAGACCATGAAGATCTTTGACCGCGAGTGTGTTCTCCTTGACCACATTCCGATTCCCGATTTAAAGTACGGGCATCATTAGGCATAGGCCCGATTGGTGTGAGTTGCCTCCCGTAGACTGACGGGCCTGACAAACCAGGGGGGGGGGAGAATCTCGGGCAGCATGGCTCTCCTTGGTGGACGGTCACCCATCCGCTCTGCGTTTCTTAACTAGGTTACCTATTGCAAGCGCCTTAGCCCGCACGGCTACCCCAGCCCCCATATATATATATATATATATATATGTATATATATATATATATATATATATATTTATTTAAAATTCTTCATTTAAAGTTACATTGAATAAAAAAACAAAAACTTAACAATATCCCTACAATTATTTAAGAAATAGAAAATGTCGTACTTGTGCGAATGTGACATAAAGAGAAGATAATTGTTTCAAAACTTATAATCACCTAAATCAAATATACACTTCATCTCCTAAACTTCTCGAAGTTTAAATACGTGATATTGAATAAAATATGAAGCATGTAAGACTTGAGGGTTAAAATGTTTATATTAGAGCCATCATTTATTTTAAATGAATTACTAATTTGCCCTTTATTTATTTCATTTTTTTTTAGTAAAAGGACAAACTAAAATTGATTTTTATTTTTGGCAAAATAAACAAAAATTTTAAATAAATGTTTTTTTTTTTTTTTAAGCTTTAATTGAAATGTTTCAAGGGAAAACGTTCTTGTTCCAAAATAAGTTGGAAAAAAATTAAAATAAGGATCCCAGTTATATCGAAACTTATTAAAAACAAAATTTAAAATTTTATTTTAAGCCCCGATTCCTAATAAACAAATTTTATTAGTTTCATTTTATTAGTTTCACTAATTTTCCGATTTCTCTGGAATAAATTGAAATCGAATAGTACTTTGTTTATTTGTTCTACAGACCCTAAATCTGTAGCCCGAAGGAACACCATGTCCATTTTTGTATTTCTTCAACGGAGCCAATGTTCCATAACTTTGAGCTATTAAAATTTGTTACTTAGTTACATAATTATTTAATTGAAAAAATGAACATCCTGAACTTTAACCCTGGGTCACAGAAATAAAATTTCTGATTTTTTTTTAAGGAAATTTCTTTATAGAGATATATTACAATCTGTCACATTCAAGGGCAATAGTAATATAAAGTGATAAAGAGTAGCTCATTCATACTATGCACAATAAATAAAAATCATAAACAGCAATATAATGATACTAAAAGTAAATTTATATAAACTAAAATATACTAAACTAAACAAAAATAAACTAATTTAACAAAATCAATACTTAAATACATACAGGCTGAAATTTCTGATTAAATACATTTTTTCAATATTTGTTATATAAAGTGGTTATGAAACTCTGTTTTTTCACTACATCTATTATAGGAATTGATCTGTATTTATAAGTGAAAAAAATAAATGCTCCTGGTCCTGTTATTTACGTTTTCATGAAAATAACAGAAGCATAAATGCATAATATGCGGATCAATACATGTAATAGAGATATTATTAAAAAAAAAACACATATTTTATTATCACTTTAAATGACGAATAATCGAAAAATCATTATTTTTAAATAATTTAAAAAAATTGTAAATATGAGTATTTAGTAGCCTATTGGATAGGATAGGATAGGATTGGATAGGATGAAAAAAAAAAGATCCAGTAAAGTTCTTAAATTGATATAACAACATTTAAAGTATACTTTAGGTTTCAGATGGATGGTCTCGATTTTTTACATGTTTTTTTCCCCAATAAAAGTGAATGAAACTAGATAGAGGGTCCATTGGATCCAAGATAGAAGGCGAGGTGGACAACAATAACAGGTTGAGATTGGGACGGAGAGCCGCACACGATTTATTCGGGCCGATAAATCAGCTCAAGTTAGTGAGTGAATTGGCGACAGCTAGACAATGCCTCTTGCCCCTGATTAATTCCAAAAAGGAAGCCAGTCTGTGGAAGATTGCCCTCCCAGACCCCATCGGCTACCATTAACCAACTCTCTTACAAAGTAGTCTCCATTCAGCAACTTCAACTCAAATTTCAACAAAAACTATTCCTCTGATTATATTGAAACAAAACGGCTAATGAACTATTCCTTCTCGGGAACGCACCAAGGGAATTTTCCATCAGGAATATGTTAAAGTGAATGCTCGCCCATACTTTAAGTTCGTTGTACTAGTCGCACGACCTTAGGAAAATTTTTTATTTATTTATTTTTTTATTTTAAGGAAATTGACAACTGTATTACATGAAAAGTACAACAAGTAAATGTGACGTAGGTAACACGGCATGTACAACATGAAGAGAAACTACCCATTGGTTTAACTCAAATTAAAGTTCTATATTAGAAGGTCTGGAGGCTATCTACTGTTCAGATGCCTCGGAGGGTTATCGGGAATAGAAGAGGAAGCAAGATTGGTAAGCAAGAAGGTTTGGATGGTTCAAAAGTTTATTATGGAAGGATAGGTATCTGGATTGAGCCAAATCGGAAACATATGGTACGTTAAGGTCGTTATGGATGATTTTATTTGTGACAAAATAAGGTGCATTGAGGATTTTATTAGTGGCAGGATTCCTAGAGACCTCCCTAGAGGGCAAGCCGTGGCATGCTTTAGAATGCTCACAGGCCACGATTTCCTTCAGAAGCACCTCCACCGCATCGGTATAAAAGATAGCCCGACATGCCCTCTATGTTCCTTAGACATAATAACAGGAGAACATCTTGATACATGCCCTGCATTACAGGAAATAAGATGTTGCTTTAATGAAATGGACAGCTTTTATGCTCGAAAAGCAAAATTGTATTGGACTGCAAGAGCACGCATGGCTAACGAAGCAGGCGTTACTTAGGCGTAAGAAAAAAAAAAAAAAGAAGATTTTATTAAGGATTTTAGATCTTTTCTTGTAGAAAAACTTATCCATTAAACATTTTTTTAAATCCAATTAAAACTAAACAATTCCCAGGTATTTTTTTTCAAAGGTTCTTTAGCAATTTAATCTATTATTATTATTATTATTTTAGCAAAGGATTACAGTAATTTTTAGCAAAGAGATTCAAAGTCTTCTCAATTTTAAAAACCGTTTACTCGAAGCTGTTAAGTACAAGTCAAATTATTAATAGAACACTTTTTATGTAGAATTTTATGAGGAATATTTCAGATGCCTCGGAGGGTTATCGGGAATAGAAGAGGAAGCAAGATTGGTAAGCAAGAAGGTTCGGATGGTTCAAAAGTTTATTATGGAAGGATAGGTATCTGGATTGAGCTAAATCGGAAACATATGGTACGTTAAGGTCGTTATGGATGTTTTTATTTGTGACAAAATAAGGTGCATTGAGGATTTTAGATCGTTTCTTGTAGAAAAAGTTATCCATTAAACATTTTTTTATGTCCAATTAAAACTAAACAATTCCCAGATATTTTCTTTCAAAGGTTCTTTAGCAGTTTATTCTATTATTATTATTATTATTTTAGCAAAGGATTACAGTAATTTTTAGCAAAGAGATTCAAACCCTTCTCAATTTCAAAAACCGTTTACTCGAAGCTGTTAAGTACTAGTCAAATTATTAATAGAACACTTTTTATGTAGAATTTTATGAGGAATATTTTCAATCTTATTCATTCTTTCCGTTTGAAAAATACATTCCATGTTAAATGAATAAAACCGACAAAAAATGCCTAATGTGGAGATGAGAGGAGTGGTTTTTCGGAAATTTTGTGATGTTCATCCACTATGCAAATGGGAACTCTTTTGAATCTTATTCCTGGCCATAAAAAGAAAACCTCCTATGAGGGGCATGATAAATGTTTTCTTACAAATAACCTTTTCTGGACTAAGATCTTGTGGCTATACAGATCCCCTTTTTAGACGAAGTTATTAACATTGGCCAAAATCTTTGAGAAACGCTTAATCTCAATTTTTTTATCAACGAAAATTTTCAGATATGGAGCGCTTTCTCAATAAATTAATAATTTAATGAGGTGCTAAAAACTCATAAATGTCTCATTACTTTCCACTTGAATAGTACAATAATTTGGCACAAAATCGAAAGAAAAGGTAACCTACAAAAATATTGGGCCGTTTGGTCTATATTATCTCGTTAATTTAGCATGTGGGAGGGGGAAGCCAAACAACCCAATATTTTTGTATAAGACCAGATTAGTCTTAGTTGTAATACGTTTTGGTTTATGAAGTTAAAATTTGGGACGGGATAAACAGTGAGTAGTCCGTTAACTGCTAAAACAAATATAGTAAATACTTATGTACATTATATTTCAAAACCTTATTTTATTATTAAGGCAAGGAGGTCAAGATGGGTGAGAGGTATATCTCAGAACAATCTATCAGGAAGACTCTGCACAAAAATGAATACCTTATTAGTAGGCACGAACCACGTGGAAGGACAAACACCAGATGGATAGATTGAATTGACTAAGAAAGGCAAAAGTGGAGAAGGTTTGTTAAGGCTGCAAAAGGTTTAAAAGTTCTTTAAAGTCGACAGAAAAAAAAAATAGTTTGCTAAATTGATGGTATTATATATTAAACATACTAATTTCCTGAACGCTTTTAATATAGGTAAAATCAAACCACGTTTTAAAAAAAGAATATTGACTCATAACGAGAAAGATAAGCAGTATCTAGAGCCCAAAGTGAACATAGTTAAGTATAAATGCTTAGCTTGCTCTAGTAGGAGTTTAGTATGTAAATTGGCTATGTTGGATCCGGGTTTGTGTGAAGTGTGGAATGGGCCTTAGGGTTGTCCTCTACTATCGAGACACGCCCCCTATCGACAAATACCCTTCAAGTGCCCTACAACAGGGGGTCTAACACTTGTACAATTAAACGTGACGCTAACAGGTGATTGCATACTAATGGACGTTCTAAATAACAAATAAATAGTAGGAGTAAAATAAAAGTAATTTGGTTTTCATCTTATTGATTCGTTGTTAACAAACTAATGACGCACAATATTTAACCCAAATAGAGGCAACAAATTCTGATAGGATGATATTGGATGATCCACGAACAGGCCCCTTGCTCTCTCAAACACCACTAAGTAATTACGCTATAAACGTTTCATAAATTGAGGTCTTGCAATGTTCAGATTGCGGTCAACATGGTGTTCATAGCATGGGATAAGCATGGTATGAAAGTCTTTAAACATCTTAGATACAGTGCGTGATGGCCGAGCACGTTGGGGTAAAGGTCCCAGAGTGCGTGGTTTCGAACGTTGTAGGTTCGATTCCCATCTGTGTTATTTAACAGTATTTTTTGGCCGCGCCGTACTTTGCTAAGTACGCGGCGGCAACCTAAGTTCTTCCTTTCCATTATTATCATCCAATACAACAAGAATCGCGACTGAAAAATAATTGTTTCTTTAACCCTCAAACGATAACACCCATACATTACTAGGATTTTCCCCAACAAACTCCTGATACCCTCCTATCCATTGTTGAACTATGTGTCTTCAAAGTGGTTCATTCTGGTAAGTTGCATTGTTGATCTATTCGCAATAATGCACGTGCGTTTTGAACGTTGGATAAAAAATTTGACCCACCCTTACTGTAAATGTAAACATATTTCCATTATTTCAGTAGATCAATATTATTTTATTTGTTTTAATATTTTTTATTCTCGCGCCACAAGGGACCGCAAATTGTTATTTACCATTCCAGAAGATGTTTGTAATAAAATTCGACTCCAAGCAGAGGAATCTGATAATTATGTGAATGGATTTTTTTTTGATGATTTGCACTCGTAGACATAAGATCGGCCAACGAATACCAAATGATGACAATGTAAATTAATTATTTGATGCTGAAGATGAAGAAGAAATTATTGAATCTACGGACAGACCAGGTATAGACATCGGTTTACTATTGGGGAAATATTGTGACACTATCTGTTCCAATCAACCATTAAAATTAAAGTTTTCGAGGAACTCGTCTTCCAATATTGTTACTCATCTTCCTGGTCCTAAGCATGAAGCAAAAGGTGTATATCACAGGTATATATACGTAGAGCATCAAATTTATTTGTCCAGTTTGATGTATTTTCTTGTTTTAAGAAAATACTTAAGTAATAGATATTCCAAGTATTATGATTAATATACAGTTCTTTACGGATGAGAAACGTGGTCGCTGACATTAAGGGATGAGCAACGTCTTAAGGTTCTTGAAAATAAAGTATTGCGTAGAAAATTCGGACCGAAGAAAGATGAGTTAGCCGCAGAGTTCAGAAGGTTGCGCAACCCCGAGTTGTGTGAACTGTACCCAGTTAATATAATTGAGATGATTACATCGCGGCGAATCAAATGGGTCTGTAAAATTTTTGGGCTTAGTAACGAAAGAATTCTTAAAAGGTTGATATTTGCTGCACCTAATGGTAAACGCCTGAGAGGTAGACCGAAGCGAAGGTGGGAAGATTGCGTTAAAGGTGTTCTGAAGGGACTGGGTTTGGACGGCGAACGGTGGAGAGAGGTAATAAGCGACTGGTGGTGTCGGCATAGAACCTCCGGGTTCGCTAAGCTTATTATTATTATTATTATTATTATTATTTTATGATGTTATTTATCCTCTAAAACCTATAAAATAGCATGAAAATGAAAGGGTATTATTGCAGGGTCAATCAATATATGTAAGTAGCAACGGAAAAAAATATAAAGAAACCTAAGCTCAGCTAAAATATATATATATATTTTTTTTTTTTGGAAATACCAATTTAATTTTGTAGTTGTCTCTTTTTTTTTCTTTCTTTTTTTCACTTGACTTACCAAAACTAATTTAAAACTAATCCGCTTAAGAAGGAACTTGCCTCTTTTTATCGTTTTTCTCCTGGAAAAAGTTGTTGGGGATAATTTAAAAACGAAATAGAGCTAATTATAAGATATTTACTACGAAGACTTTCCCTCGCTTGTAGCAGACCTTTCTGCAACCGCAATCCCGGCTTAAGAAGTCGTTGGCGGAAGAAATTAAAAATTTTGTCTGCCTCATATTTTATAATGAAATCTATTTAAAAGAATAGGTGAGGTGAGCCTTTTCACAAGTCGATTCAAGCCATGAGAAAACTCTTAAGAGAAAATGATTTACAGTCTTGATCCTCAATGCTAGATAACATCTTTTTACTTTCCCTTATATATATATATATATATATATATATATATATATATATATATATATATAAAAAGAAAAAGAAAGGAGAAGCTAATATTCCAAAAAATCCTTTATTGCCTGATACTTATGGTACAGGGGATTGATCTATGAGAATTCGAGTTATTGAGGTTACAGTTGTTGATTCGACTGTCTTATGAATAAGAGACAATCGACTGCTAACTTACGTAAAGAAGACAATCAAAAAGGTCTGTTCATATGTTAATAACTATTATGTAATTCTCATTTTCGAAGCTTGTGATTTCTTTTGCTTCTGCTCTCATGGTTAAGATGCACTGATAAAACGTTGGTCTCTACTAAGGATATCTAAGGAGATCGGCATAATTCCTGAATCTTCCAAGATTTATGTACATATCTGTGTAACTGAATTGAGCAACCAACTTACTGGTGACCCATCCATCTTAAAGACGGTGTGGGTGCTGGCTACATATGCCTTATATGTATTTTAATTAGTTCCAAGTAAAATTACTAAGTATTAAAAAAAAAATAGAAACTATTTTTCAAAACATACTTGTTTTCCATAATTTTTTCTTTTAATTTATAGATTATGGAAAACAAGTATGTTTTGAAAAATAATTTCTATTGCTTTTTAATACTTAATAATTTTACTTGGAACTAATTAAAAAATATATATCTTGGGACTTTATATATTTATATATATATATATATATATATACCTTCTTGAGACTTTCAATAAATACAGTTATTGAACAGAAACTATCAACTATGCAAGAAAGTATAACCTTATAAGAGCTTCATCACAAGAAACATCTCTATTTAAATATCCTTACAGATACCCACTTAAGGATTGAATAAATATGAATGTTAAATAAATTCAGATCCTTAAAAAAATTTGTTCTTGTAAAGATGACATCATAAAAAATCATTCAAATATTAATGCGTAAATACCTTTACTTACATTAATGGAAATACTTCTCCGCCTGTTTCAACTTTTAAACAAAATATAATTCCTAAAGATAATAATTCAGAGAAAAAATGTTCTTTAGAAGGATTTGTTTTTTTTTGGGGGGAGGGAGAGTCAAATAAATACTTCATATTAAAATAGTATTTTATTGTTTACGCCAACTTCTTGCGCTTTATTTGACAGTAAAATTTTAATATATAGTATTTATTTGACCGCATCTCCCGACCAACTCCTTCTCACATTATTATCACGGTCAACCATCTACACCATTAAAAATGTTCTAAAACAAATACCTTTACACAGACGGATCTACGGAGTGGGTTTCGATCTAAAGCCCCGCCTCCCAAAATGGTAAAATATAGCCATGTCTTAGAAAACAAATATTAAAAAGTATTAATCATCTTTGAAAGTATTAATATTCATGTAATAACATTTAATAGGACTTCAAGAATCACTTAAACACAATTACACACGGGTATATAGTTTCTTTCTTCTTCTTCCAAAGTAATAATCGTTTATATATATATATATATATATATATATATATATATATATATATATATATATATATATATATAAATATATATAATTTTATATATATATATATATATATATAAATATATATATATATATATATATATATATATATATATATATAAAAGTTTTCGGGTTGAAGCCCACTCCCAAAAAAAAAAATTATATCCTGGATCCGCTAGCGTACCTAAATGAAGGGGAAAGCGCTCTTGATCAATCTCCGCTGGCTTTAGTACCAGTGACGCGGTTGTGAGAGTAGCGCTGGGATCTCCTGGAGTTCTGCTTTCCCTCTATAGCTGGATGGACAAACTACCTCGAAATTCCCAAGCCTGATTGTAATAAGTTTATATATAGTTATGTCACTTGGTTTTTTTTGTTTGTTTTTGGGTTGTTTCGGTTTTAACATAACTCAATACTTTTTATTTACGTACTTTTGATATTTTTTTTTTATTCTGGAGGTTTTGCTTTTTCTTTCTATACATGTAATTTTTTTTTTCTTTTCTTTTTGTTATTTTTTCCAGTGCAATCATAAATATAGTTGAGAAGATTTTATTTTATTTTTTATTAGTTTACATACTATAATTTAAGTTGTATATATTGTTTGAATTTTTATTAAGTTAGTTTTCGGCCAGGTATGTATTTTTTCTTTTATAACTATTCATTATTGATATTCTAAGGGAACGTCGTCCCAGAATGTGTTTTTTGCTTTTTTAATTTACTTATTTTTAAGTTATTTTAGTTTATGTAGTTGTTATTATTATGTTAGTTGTTATTGTAGTAGTATTTGCTTCTGTTTATTCTATATATTTTTTTTGGACACATAGTGTGAATGTGATCTTAACTCCTTATAACCAATGTCGAAATGACCAAATGTTATATTATTCAATAAATAAAAATCGAAAACAAAATAGTACTGGAACTTTTAGTACACTTGTTGATAAAGTTTTCACTTAATAAAACGTTTGTGAATAAAGAAAGATTAAAGGCAGTTTTGGGTTTAAGAGGGATATACATACACTAGCATATTTACAGAGAGATAGAGAGATTTACCTGTTTTTTTCTTCTCATCGTTCTCCCCGTTCCTTTCAACTCTTTCCTTCTTTCTTCTTTAATAATAAAATAGTCTTTCTAAAACCACATGCGATCAACAACAGAGTAATACACGAATTCTTTATATCTCCTATTTCACTTTTGTTTACTCTAACTCGGTTAATCCTATTTCCATTATCTTTTAAAGATTCTCTGGGTAATGATAAAGTCCTGCCGTCTTCTTAAGCTCCATTTCTTGGAAAAATACTACCCAAGCTTCGATTTTCAATACACACTAATTAATAATATACATAATAAAATTTTTCATTTATGGTTACTTTTTCTTTTTATACTGCTCTAGAATCCAGAAAACCTTCCATTAACATGACGAGACTAATCAGTGCTTATTTCCAATTTGTCTAAAACTATTCTCACAATATTCCTCGATAAGTACCACTAACAATCTACCTTCACATCAATCCGAATTCCGTATACATTGTACTCTTTACCAAGAACTCCGGTTTTTTTTTACCACATTTCATTAGCTCTTGAAAGCAAACACTGTTTTTCGAGTGCATTTCTGATCATTGTACTACCTTCAGAAAATGTAGCTTGCCGCATAACTTTTCAAGCAACCTAAGAACATTTATACCAAAAACGTGTTTGTTCTTATTCCTCAGATGGTTCTTTTTGAATCCAATACGGTTCAGAATATCCTACTGTTATCCAATAGAGATAGGAGTTCCTCAACATATTACCTTCTCTGACTGCCCTCTATATGTTCTACATAGTAGGAACACCTACTGCCACTAGCGGATCCAGGATTTAATTTTTTTTGGGGGGGGGGCTTCTGCCCGAAAGCTTTTTTTTGATAAAAATAACGATAATTACTTAGGAAAAAAAGAAAGAAACTAATTACCTATATGAATTGGTGTTTAAGTGATTCCTGAAGTCCTTTTAAAAGTAATTACACGAACAATAATACTTTAAAAGATAATTTTTTTATATTTTTTTTCCAAAAAAAATAGTTATGTCTTACCATTTTGGGGGGGCTTCAGCCCCAAAGCCTCCTCCCCCCGTAGATCCGCCCGTTCCTACTGCTCCTACAACCTACCTTCTTACATTAGTTGATAATACTGTCCTATAATAGCTCTCTATTCTCTAAGATTAAAAACGATCCTATAACTTTACACCCCATGGTGAGTCGTAGCACCTAAGACTTAAGACTTAAGGGTGTAGTGTTTCTTGGTCAAAGGTTGTACACGAAGTGAACATAATGGTTATTTTAATTCAATGTTTTGTGAATTTATGTTTTCTTTGTCCATTTCAAAGATTCATTATTTTAAAAAATTACGATAAAATGATTTTCGGTTTATTATTTTCAATTTTAAAACATTGCAATCGTTCAAAAACTCTCCCCCCTCTCAAATTTCGAGGAAAATCGAATAAAAATTTTGTAAAATTAGATTTCGGAATAACTCAAAACGTATACACGTTCTTGTTCATATTGTGTGATAATAGATATTTATTATTCGTAAATAAAAGTTAACGAATATTTCTAAAAAAAAAATCATTGATATCGGACAATTTGGAGCAAAGATATGGTGCCTAGATATTTTGTATATGTTCTACTGCTAAAGGTATATCTTTTGTTTTGATTTTTGATCTTTAAAAGTGTTACTGGAGCAATGCTATTTTTTTAGCAATATACTAATGATGAAAAAAACAATGTTTAGGCCAATAATAGGAATCACCTTTTATTTATTTCTCTCTATGTTATAATTATTTAGAAATAATATTACATAATTTTTATTTGACCATCACAAATGTGTTTTAATTTTAGAAGAGAGATTTCGAGTGAAAAATCTTTACTAGTTCACTCGAGCCTTTCGTATTCATAATAATTTAACAATCTATTGATTTCTCTAATAGTTACCCATCTTAGATGTTGTCGAGTTCCTATAAGGTATTGATTTAGTTTTGATTGGCAATTATGTTGTAGCAGTGTCAACCTATTAGGAAGTTGACAACCAGACAGAAGATAATTGTCAATCCAAGACAATTGAAAGCACTGATGGACCCTCTGTTCAAACAAGTATACACACACACACACACACACATATGTATACACACACACACACACACATATATATATATATATATATATATATATATATATATATATATATATATACAGGGTGTCCCGCAAGTAGAGGAAAATATTTAAAAGGTTGATATTAACCATCAAGATCAACAAAAAGGTTCATTTAAACAATTGACCAAGTTCCAGCTGAAAAGTAAAAAAATTAAGATTTCCCAGAAATTTAAGAAATCCTTCGTAAAATCTTTAATGCTCCTTACTTCGTAACAAATAAAATAATCCATAATGACCTGAATGTTCCATATGTTTCCCATTTGGCCCAATCCAGATACCTATTCTTCCATAATAAACTTCAGAACCATCCTAATCCTCTCGTTTCTAATCTTTCCTCCTAGATCCCTGATGACCCTCCTAGGCATCTGAAAAGAAGATGGCCTCGTGATCTCCTAATTTAGAAACTTTATTAGAGTGCTAGCAATGGGTAGATTCTCTAAAAGCCTTGTCATGTCATGTATTTCTCTGTATCACATTTGCTGAATGTATATTAAATGTACAGCTGTAAATGTCATAAGTAATAATAATAATAATAATAACTATTTTGCGTTTTTAAGCGAGACACGTTTATTGTGAATAGAGGCGGTAACTAAAATAAATATTTGAATAAAGTAATTAAAGATTGCTCCATAGTAAACTAGATAAAATTTACTTTACAAGAAAGTAGAGTTTGTCATTGTTGAAAGTATAAAAAAGTCTCTGATTGTAAACTGTTTCCTATAAAATCTCGACTCCATCCTAGATGAAACTGGTTATTTATTGAACAAGAAATTTACAGGCTATTCGAAGATGGAATCATCGAAGAAAGCAGGTCTCCATGGTGAGTTCAGGTATTAGTGGTTATGTCAGGAAATGATAGAAGAGGAATGGTTGTTAATTACTCGCAAACCATAAATAAATTTACCAGTTTAGACGCTTTTTCTTTGCCCCGAATTAGTGGTGCCCAAACTCGGTCTTGTTCTTGGACCAAGACTAAGGCCGCCTAACTGTTGCAAGACCAAGACCAAAAATGGTAAAAAAAAATCATTTTGTGAATAAAAATTAAGGCAAAATAGTTACTTAAATACTTGACAATATTAGTTACTATATGTTAATAATTGGTAAAACCAATATACTTTTGCATTGAACTCCTCTAATTTTTCATTTGGGCTTAGTTAGAGTTCTCTTATCTAAAAATTACAGTAATATCTCTATAGTAATAAGCTAATGCGTAATTCCAAGACTGTTGCGAGACTCTTGCGCAAGACCAAGTCCATGACCAAGACTGAGTTTGCAAGACCAAGACTCCTCTCAGTCTCGCATTTGGGCAACACTAATCATCAGATACCTATTCCTGTAAAGGACCGCCCTTTCACTTCATTCGAAGCTTGTGGACGCTTTTGACAATTTGCCCGAATTCCACTTGGAATGACTAATGTAGTCTCGGATTTTCAAAGAGCGTTTAAAGATTAGGTGAGGAAAGAAAATTTAAAAGATATGTTCGTTTACTTAGACGGCATAATGGTCTGTGGCCAGACAGAAGAGGAATACGATCAAAATTTATCTGATTTCATGACTGCTGCATCGAAATATCGTCTTACGCTGAACATGGATAAGTACACTTTTTCTAAAACAAGTCTCCATCTTTTAGGTTACGTGATTATTCATAAATCTTCCCAACCAAACACCGATCGCCTTGAATCTTTAAGAAATCTCCCGATTCCAGTAAATTCATCTTCTCTGCGCAGGGTTCTTTACGTGTTCTATCATCATGCTCAATTTATTCTCAAATTCGCTGGTAAAATCCAGGTCCTCATTCGAAGCGAATTTCCCTTAAGTACTGAAACTGTCAATGGTTTTGAAGAAATAAAAGATATATTTATTTTTAATGTACATGCAATTTATTTAGCTACTTTTAGTTCTAAAGTATGTAAAAATTGAGTATTTTTACAGAACAGCAAAAACCGATTAATTCTTTATGATTTATTAGTATAATTTCATATTTCATTTTCCTCTGCTATTTCCATAGTAGCAGACTAATTATATCAGTTACAGACTACAAAACGTAACCTTTACCGCAAAGAGAATAAACGTGTAAAGTCGTTGCATACAACCTTTTGCACTAACAGCAGCAATATGTTTCATTAAGCTTAATAAACGCTTTCAGGTATTTTTTTTCCCTCTTAGTGTTCGGGAAAAACCCAACACATTGATTCTATTAACAAATGTTTAGAAAAGATTATTTTAATTGGTAGTAAATTTCAAAAAATCTGGGACGTGGATAGAAACCAAGGGACTAAAGGTCAAATTTTCCTGGTTTACCGTCAAATACTAAACTCAATACTGAAACTCGACCTGTTCCTTCATAATGTATGTACCAAAAAGGTTATGCAAAGATTATATATATTCATTGTAATATATATGTAATGATATATATATACCTTTTTTTATTATTTATTAATGATATTTACAACTGTATTAAAGAAATACATTTAGTAAATTTGAACATATAGATATAATGACGTGAAAACACTTGTTGAGTAACTACCCAATGGTACTCTAATGATATGTCTACATTATGAAATCACGGGGCCATCTTCTGTTCCGACCCCTCGGAGGGTTATCAGGAATTGAAGAGGAAGCAAGGTTAGAAACGATAGGGTTGGGATGGTTCTGAAGTTTATTATGGAAGGATAGGTATCTGGATTGGGCCAGATCTGAAACATAAGAAACATTAAACAACAACATTAGAAACATAAAGTCATTATTTATGGTTTTATTTGTAACAAGGTGGATAGCATTGAGGATTTTACGAAGGATTTTGTATTGTAAGGATTGGATACGAGAGGAATTCGATGGTTTAATGGAGCTCCATAGCTCAACTCCGTAAGTCCAAATAGGCCTTATTATAGTCGTGTATATGAGTCTTTTGTAATTAATTGGAAGTTTAAAGCATTTATCTAGTAAGCGCTGAAGTAATCGAAAACGTCGAGCGGTTTCTTGTCGTTTCAGTCTAGTAGGGTATATATAAATGAGGTAATCATATTCTCATTTTTTAAATAGATAGATAGATAGAAAATAAGTTTATTCTTTTTTACATCTTTGAATTACATACGATTATACAAGATTTAAATGAAATATAAACTTTTCTCTGTTAAAAACTATGAAATCAATAAATAGACATTAATTACAAACGGTAAATAAAAATTTACAAAACATAAGGCTGGTCTAGCTTTTAAACGAGACGTGATATTCACCTTATAAAAAATTGAAATATACAGTAAGAAAAAAAAGTGTTTACAGGATTACCAACCTTCTTTTTACCGAAGTTTGAAGGATACAAAAGGCATTGAGAATGGGTTGGTGATAGTACTTTGAGCTTATCAGGCTCACTCGTTCAGTGTTAGCCAACTGGAGGCTTTTCATCTCTCATCCAGTGCCAAACTTCATAATGTAATCAGCCAACATCCTCCTCTTCTGAGAGCTACTTCCGGTCTTCTCTTCCATAAACTTCTGGCACCCGCAAACTTTCGGTCTGTCATCATAGCCTCTTCTTAAGAAAAACATGGGAAGGAGTATCAACCAGTACTTTCCGAACCGGACACTCACACATGGATAACAGCAAAGCCCCAAATCTCTGAAATACCAAAGATATACTTCATAGTCAACCTTTGGCCGATTCATGTTTCAGCTGGTCCAAAAAAAAGGTTATAGAACATCAATGCAGACCAAACGTAGCACATCTCATTTACACAACCTAAAAATAGTAGCATTAAATTCGCCAAAGACAATTATAATATATATTTGTTTCAAATGTCGGACTGTCAAAGACAGTATTTTTTTTCTTTTTGAAACTGTAGAAGAGTAACGTAGTGAACTGATTTTTTTGTTTCTTTTTTACAGAACATAACAAAGTCATCATTTTATTTTATTTTAATAGAAGAACTTAGTGACCCTGCTGAAATCACTGAGCAACTATGAGATGTAAAGAAGAAAATATAAACTCAGAGACCAAGGATCTAAAGGAAAGAAAGAGGCAGAAAAGTATTCATGTTATTTGTTTTATTTTTAATTTTTTTTGGGGGGAGGGAGGGGGGACATTATTGATATTTCGATATATGCAACCTGCCAAAACCTGTCTTCCCGATTAGGAGTACGGAGTACGGACAGATTGGGAGCCCATGTGCAATGAAATACCACTGACCAATAAACTTAGAAATTTTTTTTTTATTTTTTTTATTATTTTAATGGAATTTACAACTGTATTACATAGAGAATACAATAAGTAAATGAGAAATTTGTAACATGGCATGTACAACATGAAGCGAAACTACCCATTGGTAGAACTCAAATTAAAGTTCTATATTAGAAGATCCCGAGGCCATCTTCTTTTCAGACGCCTCGGAGGGTTATCAGGGATCAAGGAGGAAGCAAGGTTTGAAACGAGAGGATTCGGATGGTACTGCAGTTTGTTATGGAAGGAAAGGTATCTGGATTGGGCCAGATCGGAAACATATGGAACATAAAGGTCTTTATGGATGATTTTATTTGTGACAAAGTAAGGAGCGTTGAGGATTTTACGAAGGATTTTGGATTGTAAGGATTGGATACGAGAGGAATTCGATGGTTTAGTGGAGCCCCATAGCTCAATTCCGTAAGTCCAAATAGGTCTTATTATTGTCATATATACGAGTCGTTTATAATTGATTGAAAGCTTAGATCGGTTGTCTAGTAAGTGGTGCAGTAGTCGAAAACGTCGAGCGGTTTCTAGTCGTTTCAGTCTGGTATGGGGGTTCCAAGTGAGTCGTTTGTCAAGGTGGAGTCCTAAGTAGCGGATTTGCTCAACAGGAATAAGTGGAGTATTATTGAAGGATACTGTAGGACAAGAGGTCATAGGTTTACGAAGAAAAATTAAAAAATAAAAATAAAATACAGCGGGTAAGTGTTGGAAAAGGGAAGAGAAGAGAAGAAGTGGTTTTGACAAGGATGAGAATTGGTCATACTTACCTGACTCATGTAAATTTAATAGCAAAAGAGGACCAACCATATTGCGATACCTGCCAGTCCCCGCTAACCATAAATCATATAATAGAACATTGTACATTACTACATCAAGCCTTTGTAAAAAACAAACCCCGTTGTTGAGAAATAGCATTAAAAGACTCAATAAATTCAATAGTCTATAAATAAATTCAATAAAACTTTTAAAACAAACGAAATTGTACCATAAAATATAACAATTAACGAAATACATACAAAGAAACTTGTTGTTGATCGCCTAGGACAGCTCGTAACCTAACCTTCCCGTTATAATCCATAAATTTCAACAATAGTATTTTTGATTTTTCTTTTTTTTTTTAATTCACTACTCCAATCTCTACTGACATTAGTACCAGTGAAGCGTTTGAGAGAGTAGCGCAGGGATCTTCTGGAGTTCTGCTTTTTTCTCCATAGTTGGAAGGACAAGCCTGCCTCGGAGTTCCCTTGCCTGATTGTAAATAGTGTATATAGGTATGTATGTGTTTATTTAATAATTTATTTATATTAAAGTTATTTTATTTTATTTATTGTATACATTTTTTAAAAATTATTATTTAGATATTTTCTGTTGTTGTTTTTGTACATATTGCGTAAATGTTATCTTACTTCCCAATAACCAATGTCCAGGTGACAGATTTTTACATTATTCAATAAATAATTTTTTTAAAAATCACTACTACTATTTTGCTTTTCTGTATTTTATTTTATTTTAACTCTAAGTTACATTTCCTTGGTTTATTATAGTTTTTGCCTTTGTTATATAGATATATTTTTTTTATTTTTTTTTACTTACTTATTTATTTTTATTGTATTGTATATATGGTATGAATGTGCCTCACTCAGCCTTAGTACTCAGTGCCCTTAAGTCTGGCAAAATGTATTATTTCTCAATAAACAGATAGAAAAAAAAAACTATTTCGCAATTTTTTTAAACAGCATTTTTATATTATTATTTATTGAACACGTCCACTGTACTTTATGTATTTTTAATGTATTAGGTTAGAAGGAGAGAGGAGAGAGGGTGAGGAGTGGGAAGATGTATAAGGGGAGAGAAGGAAGAGAAAGGGTACAGAATAAATAAAAAATAAATAAATAAATAATAAAAAAAAATAAAAAAAACGAAAAAAAAAATAATAATATGTATATATATAAAATATTGTATACTATGCTCATACATATTGTTAATCCTATATAATTGTATATTAATTTTAAAAAAATTGTTTGAAGTGATTAATAAGTATGCTGTGATGTTAGCAACCCAATGTAATTGGGCAGCACCATTTTATTTTATTTTATGATAATATAGTGATTTTCTCTCTCTCTACTGCTTTAAATGATTACAATTCATAGATTATACAAAACTCATTTAATACATACAGACATAGAGATTATATGCAATATATATCAAGAAAAAGATACCTAATAAAAATTAACTCAATTGAGAAACGAAACCACACCAATCAAGACCACTGGGACCATACGTGCTAAGGAGGATGGACATCCAAATTTTTTTTTCCTTTAATTTATTTATTGAGTGTTACAACAATCTGTCTCTTGGACATTGGTTATAGTGAGGTAGGATATCATTCACACTATATGTACAAAAAATGTAAAATAAATAGACGCAAAATAATAATCAAAAGTATATAAAATAAATAATAAAATAAAATAACCAAAAAATAAGAAAATTAAAACTAAGCAAAAAAACAGATGCATACCTATATATATATATATCAATCAGACGAGGGAACTCCAGCAGAACCCTGCGCTACTCTCTCAACCGCATCACTGGTACTATGGCCAGCGGATATACTCAAAATATTAAATAAATGAAGAGTGTACAGTATAAACGATTCATGTTTTCCTAGTTACACCTACACATTGAGAATATAACTTTCATGTTAACAGCTAAAATAAATAGATTTTTCTTTTCAAACCAATATTTTTTTTGGAGATGTGTATAAATAAAAAAATGATGAAATTTAATTGGATTTTGTTGTTATTGTTTTGTTTTTTAACAATCCTCTTCGTCCGTGGCTAAATAGCTGGACTAATTGAATGCCCTGAAAGGGGTAGAATTCCATCAACAAGTGTTACCGTTGATAGAGACATGTTGCATTTCAGTATACATCGTCACTGATAAATACTTTACAGACTCAGGAGCATGTTGTTAATTAAACAACTACAAAAATGTCGAACTAGTACAGCAAGTTGGTCCAAACTATCTCATTGTAAATTTATTTCATTCGAATTTATATTTTCTGCTCTTCTATACAATACATACATATATAGTGTCCCATATTTGGTGGCCACAATCCAAATATCCTATAAATAGTTGCAAATATTAAAAAACTGCTTCTCATTTTTTTTTGCTTGAAACAACGGTAAAAACGATAGAAGATGTCGAAGAACTACTAAGTTCTACTTCCAAAAAATATGCAAAAATTACCAATCACGCGCACTTCTGTTTTTTTTCCGTTTCGCATGTTTTTCTACTAAATGAAGGCGAAAGCGGTACTGACGATGGAATAACTTTGGGACACTTTTAAATCAAAGTTTTAAGCTGCTTCTATCTTTATATTCAAAGTTAAAATGATTAATATGTAAGGTCATTCTACCTCTAACAAAATAAGACTGAACAATAAATCTAGAAAAAAGAGTGTTTTACTAAAAAAAAATTTAAATTTGTCCTAATCTTACACCATTGATTGGGAGTAAAATTGGGACAGTGCATTATCTCAATTTTTTTTTGGATTATTTGTTTATTGATAAATATTACAATCTGCCTCAATAAAGGACATTTATAATAGAGTTCTGAGAGCACATTCACACCATATTTACCAAATCAAAACATAAATAAGGTAATTTCAAAATAATATCGCTGTATAATAAGAACAAAATAAAATATCATAGTGAAGGAAGAAAATATAAATAATAGTATTAATAGAATACAAATAAATGAATAAAATAGAATTAAAATTTTCTTAAAAAAAAAAGAAAAAAAAAAGTAATGAAAATAAACATCTTAGACCCAGACATACCTATTTATACTATTTACAGTCGGCCATGAGAACTCCGAACCATACTTGTCCCCCCACATGTGGAGGGAAAGCGAGGCTTCAAGAGATCCCTGCGCTTCTTTCTCAACCACTTCATTGGTATTATAAGCCAGCAGTATCTCCATTAGAAACTGCAGCAAACATGATTTTGTACCAATGTTACCCCACAATATTCTATAGGCTCATTTACATAAGAAACAAGTGTATACCAATTTTATCCAACATTACTACACTATTAAGACCACATTAGAACAATAAATTCGTATTAATGGTAAAAAAAAAGATTGTAAAACATATATTTTTTTAAACAATTAGGAGTTGAAATTTACTAAACAGACATAAAATGTAACGAACAATTCGTACAATTTAGTGTTTGTCAACTGAAGAAAAGAGATCGCTGTAAACTTGCAGTTCCTTCCTTGAAAATTTCTCGCCGGCCAATTTTCCCTTTGAGTAGCGAATTTCATCATCAGGCGTTGAAGTCCATTTCCAATTAGAAGTAATTTCTTCATGGCCTATATTAATACTTCGGTAATCTGTGGTTCGCAGTTGTTGAGACACAAGTGAAAGTTTCTTGAAAATAAGAAATTTAAAAAACAATGGACACCCGGCCAACTACAAAGGCTGCCAAATTTACAAGAATCTCAAAACCAGACACCAGAAAAACCGGATTCAAGATGAAGCACTAAGAGCAAGAAGAGAGAGAGAGCCTTCCAGAATTGTAAACAATGATGTATCATTCTCCCAACTACTTAGAGGTAAGACTTTAACCGATAAATGTCAAGCCCTGCCACAACAACAACCTCAAACCCAACCTCAAAATCCTCTTCATCCTAATATACCTAACCACCAACAACAAATTCCTCATATTCCTCCTCCTTCAAATGCAACAGATCTCACAAGTTTGTTAGCATCTTTCCTCACCGATTTCAAATCCCTTGTTACTCCACTCATATCACTCCTCACGAATCTCGTATCTCACCTCATCCCTCCTTTGAAAAATCCTTAAATGACTCACATCCCTAAACCCATATCCATTCTCCTTTGGAATGCGAATGGTGTTAGAAATCATACAGACGAACTATCTACTTTACTACTTGACAAGAACATTGATGTGGCACTAATTACTGAAACTCGACTAACCACTAAACAGCACTTCAATATACCACAATACCTGACATATCGTACTGACCACCCTGACGGAAAAGCACATGCCGGTACTGCTGTAATTGTACACCAATCCCTCTCCCATCACGTACTCCCATTACCAATACATGATTTCCTACAGTCCACCGCTATCGTGATAAAAACCTTCTCCTTTCCGGTCACTCTTGCATCAGCGTATTGCCCTCCTAACCGATCCATATCCAATGCCCAATTCAGTTCTCTCCTCGACTCCTTAGGACATCACTTCATCTTGGGTGCAGACCTAAATGCCAAGCACCAACAATGGGGTTCCAGAACCACGAATTCTCGTGGCCGAACCCTGCTGTCTGCACTCACTTCCCAACGTTTTCACCTCCTTTCCCCCAACTCTCCTACCTACTGGCCCACAGATCCCAACCGTAATCCTGATCTTCTTGATTTCTTTATCCACAGCGGCTTAAGTCCCCTCAATTGTTCCATTACACGTCTAAATGAACTTTCCTCTGACCATAGTCCTCTAATCCTTAATGTTTCACTTGAACCTGTTCCCAAACCTTCTCCACCGTCATTCATTAGGGGCCCAGTAAACTGGGACCTTTTCCGCCAAATAATCTCCGATAATATTGATCTCAACATATCCCTCAAAACTCCCGATGACCTTGATAGTGCCGTAAATTTCTTTACTACCACAATCCAACAAGCCGCCTGGACTGCCTCCTTTCCAAAAGACTCCTCCAGAATTCCTATAAAGACCATTCTACCCCAACACCTCCTTAACCTAATCCGCACCAAACGCCGTGCCAGATTATTATGGCAACGAACCCGACATCCTACCGACCGCTGCTCCTATAATTACTACTGCAAACAATTAAAACTGGAATTAGCCACCTTCAGATCACAATCCTTCAACTCCTACCTATCCTCCCTCTCTTCTCGCGACAATTCCCTTTGGAAAACCACAACAAAAATCCTAAATCCTCACCGCATTTCCCATCCTCTCCGACGAGGTGATGGCTCCTGGGCAGCATCTGACGAAGATAAAGCTGAGGAGTTCGCCATTCACCTATCCAATACATTTATTTCACATCCGGAATCCCATCCTGCCCACACCGTAACAGTAGAAGAACTCCTTACATCACCAATCCCACTTTCCTTGCCCCCAAAAGCTATTCATCCTTCCGAAGTAAAATTTCAATTAAAAAAACTAATCCTCCGTAAAGCTCCTGGACATGATCTCCTTACACCTCAAATCCTTCGACAACTTCCATCCAAAGCAGTCATATTCCTTACATATATCTACAATTGTATCCTACGCACCACCCACTTCCCTCTGTTATGGAAACACTCCACTATTATCCTTTTCCCAAAACCAGGAAAACCTCTCAATAGCTCAACATCCTATAGACCAATCAGCCTACTCCCAATCCTTTCAAAAATTTTTGAAAAGATCCTTTTGAAACGAATCCTACCCATTATAGAATCCCAAAATATCCCTTCCCATCAGTTTGGTTTTCGCTCTCAACATTCTACTGTTCAACAAGGACTCCGAGTTGTTGATCATATTTCCTCAGCCCTAGAAAACAAGGAATACTGTTCGGGTGCCTTTCTGGACATTGCACAGGCATTTGACCGGGTATGGCACTCCGGACTGCTCTCCAAGCTTAAAATCCATTTACCTCAGTCCTTGTACCTAGTCCTCCGATCCTACCTCTCTGACCGCTCCTTTCGAGTTCGCTGTGGAACAGAATTTTCCAATATCTACTCCGTTAAAGCCGGTGTTCCCCAAGGCAGCGTCTTGGGTCCCGTGCTTTACATCCTCTTTACTGCTGACATCCCTGTTCATCCCGATACTTTTCTTGCAACATTCGCTGACGACACCGCAATCTTATCATCCAACTCTGATCCCGAAATAGCATCCTTAAATCTCCAAAGTCATCTCACCTTGATTGAGCACTGGTGTAATAACTGGCGCATTAAAGTTAATGAATCTAAATGCCAACATATTACTTTTACACTCCGACGCAATTCCTGTCCACCAGTACTCTTTAATTCCATCCAGCTTCCTTATTCAGACACAGTCCGGTATCTTGGCTTTCATTTAGACCGAAGACTAACTTGGAATCCGCATACTAGACTCAAAAGACAAGAACTCAACCGACGATACGGCCAACTATATCGACTACTAAGCAGAAAATCTAAACTTTCCATTGAAAACAAGCTACTGATCTACAAGACAATACTGAAACCTATTTGGACTTACGGACTAGAACTGTGGGGATCAGCAAAATTTTCTAACATCAAGCGCATCCAATCCTTCCAGTCTAAAGTCCTTCGAACAATAGTCGATGCTCCTTTCTATGTATCCAACAAAACCCTACATCATGACCTTAACATCCCATTTGTCCTAGACCTTATCCCAGAAAAGTTCTCCAAATTTCACCAGAACCTTACTTACCACCCAAATCCTCTTGCACAATCCCTATCAAGCATCTCCCATCCCTATAATCCTCCAAGAAGGTTGAAACGGCAGTGGCCTCGCGACCTTTTGTAAATTATATAAATTGGAGTTCTGGCAATGGCCAGATTCTTCACTCAAGACATGTGTGTATGTGGCTAAAGTGCTCTCGACCAATCTCCGCTGGCTTTAGTACCAGTGACGCGGTTGGAAGAGTAGCGCAGGGTTCTCCTGGAGTTCCCTCGCCTGATTGTATATAGGTATGCATGTTATTATTTTTTTTTTCCTTAGTTTTAATTTTCTTATTTTTTAGGTTATTTTATTTTATTGTCTATTGTATATACTTTTGATTATTATTTTGTTCTATTTATTTTATTTTTTTGTACATATGGTGTGAATGTCATCCTACCTCACTATAACCAATGTCGAACAGACAGATTGTTATAATACTCAATAAAAAAAAAAAAAAAAAAAAAAAAAAAAAAAAAAAAACAATGGAAATAAAAAAAACCTAACTGCACAACAAGTGTAGTGAACTAGAGTTCTAGAGTGAACTCAAACTACCGCTACAAGCTAAAAAAAAAGCCATAAGGCACATGACTTCACATAGCACGTTTTTACAGACTGGAGCAACACAGTGTATCCACCACAAACTAAATTTTATCCGCTGTCCCAAAGTTACCCGCCTAGTCCCGAAGTCACCCCATCTTACGGTATTTAGTTCTTTAATGTTATAACGAGATTTGACTACTTCGAACATAATAAACCACTATTTTTAGTAAAGCTTTTTAATGAATTTATCTTTGATATCGCTAGGAATAAAAAACAGATGACTTAAAGGAAAATATATCTAAAAATAAGAAAGAAATGAGAGAGAACGATATTGGAAATATGATGCTTTAATAACGTGTAAGCTACAGTAGCTGACTGTGCCGGGAAGTACTGTTTCTTGCTCAACGGTAGTGCAGGGAGATGATCGGGACGCGATCACGCTCAACCGCCAGGTTTTCATTCCTTAAACAATTATTAAATCAAGAGTACTTACTTTATAGATGCGAGTTGTGTCCCACAGCCCCTGAAGAGTCTCCCGTCGATCAAAGACTGATGGAAAATTATCTCTCATCAGCTGGATTCGAAACTAGGACCAAGGTACTCAAGAACTTTAGAAGTCAGCGCCGTTCCCAGCTAACAACGTTTATGTTGTATAAAAGAATTTTTCTCATGTGGAATTTTGGATGATAGAAAGCATTTTAAATGTATACGGATAATCGCTTAACCGTTATAAACAGTGTTAATAGAGACAAGATACCGGTTAATCAGTTTTGAGATATTATTTTACAATATCTTTCAGACGTAATTATGTCTGAGGCCGTAATAAGCCGAGAAACTGGGGCTTAAATCCTTCGAAGCAGCTGGGATGCCAGGAAGCTCTGGTAGGGTTTCCATGGTTTTGATTAATTTTAATTAGTTCCAAGTAGAGAAAAAGTTATAATTCTTGACTGGATAAGAAAATTTGTAATTAGTTATGAAAGCCTGACAAGTTAGTAAGCAATATTTCACTGAGAAATTTCGAAGTCGTACCGAGAGTAATCGATTTGGGATTATTCGATTCGGTAAAACTAAGTTATAAATTTAATTAAATTTTATCTATAAATTATAGGTGAAACGAATTCATTTTCGTGATGAATTCCAGCCCTGAAATTTAGCTAAACGTATTATCTATAATTAATTTAAAATTTTAAGTTGAAGTACTATGAATTACCTACTATAAACATTTTTTTTTATTTTAATGAAATTTACAACTGTATTACATGGAAAATACAACAAGTAAATGTGACATTGGTAACATGACATGTACAACATGAAGAGAAACTACCCATTGGTAGAACTCAAAGTTCTATATTAGAAGTTCCCGAGGCCATCTTCTTTTCCGACGCCTCGGAGGGTTATCAGGGTTATAATGACGTGATAACACTTGTTGAGTAACTACCCAATGGCAGCACTCTAATGATACGTCTACATTAGGAGATCTCGGGGCCATCTTCTTTTTAGACGCCTCGGAGGGTTATCAGGTATCGAGGAGGAAGCAAGGTTTGAAACGAGAGAATTGGGATGGTTCTGCAGTTTTTTATGGAAGGATAGGTATCTGGATTGGGCCAAGACGAAAACATATGGAACATTAAGGTCTTTATGGATGATTTTATTTGTGACAAAGTAAGGAGCGTCGAGGATTTTACGAAGGATTTTGGATTGTAAGGTTGGATAAGAGAGGAGGAATTCGATGGTTTAGTGGAACCCCAAAGCTCAATTCCGTAAGTCCAAATAGGTCTTATTATTGTCATATATATGAGTCATTTGTAATTGATTGAAAGTTTAGAGCGTTTGTCTAGTAAGTTCTGCAGTAGTCGAAAACGTCGGGTGGTTTCTAGTCGTTTTAGTCTGGTATGGGGGGAGGGGAGGGGTACTTTGAACTAAAAATAAGAATTTTGTTTTACCTTCCGAAATATAGTATGTAAATGTTGATACGAATGAATTTTAGATTGCTTTTATTTATTATTTTTTCTATTTGTATTCAACTTTTATTTACTTAATTTTGTTATTATTATCTATTTATATATATCCCTTTATGCCTGAAGCTCCTATGTTACTTTACTTATAATATGTATTGAATAGTATTATAATACTTTCTTCCTTACCACTCATCATTATTTTATATACAAGATTTTCCATTAAACTTTTTTATTTTATTTCATTACCGAATTATATTATATTCTGTCGTAATGAAGGACATTGATAACAGTGATAAGAATTTACGCCATAACTTAAACTTCAAGAATAACGTTTTTATGGCCATAAAAATCCTTATCTTTATGTTTACTCAAGAGGAGCTCTCGTTTAAAAGTTAAATAAATAAAATAAAATAATCCTGCAGATTAATTAGAAACCGTAAATGAAAAACATCACAAAGCACGTTATCAAACCGAAATAACTGATCCATGTTTTTTAAAACATTAGTATAACTCACAGGGGGTTCTAAGGGGAGGGGAGGGGCTTTCGGGCTGAAGCCTGCCCAAAATGGTAAACTATAACCATGTTTTATAGAAACAAATTTAAAACTATTTCTTAAAGTATTATTGTTCGTGTGATTACATTTAATAGGACTTCAAGAATCAGTTAACAACATGTCATATAAGTTTATTTCTTTCTTTTTTTTTTCAAATTAATCATCATTATATATATGAAAAAAAAAAATCTTTCGGGCTGAAGCCCTCCCCAAAATTAAATCCTGGATCCGCTAGTAACTTAAAGAACAGAAAGGTGATGGGTTAAGATTGTATTGTATCACCACTTTAAGGACAACTATTTCTTTTTTTTACTGTTAGCATTACAGACCATGTAAATCTTTTGCAGCCTTAACAAGCCTCCATCATCTCTGCCTGTCTTGGTTTTTCTTTCCAGTTATCTGCACCCTGCTCTATTGCATCTTTGTCAATTCTACCTATCTGCATTTTGCCTTCCACGTGGATGATATCCGGGATTTTAAATAATTGAAGAACAAAGCCCACAATTTTTCCATAAAATCCATAAATTCATTCATGAACTTTCTAAGTAAACTGTTCCTGATATAAGTTGGGTTTGGTTTATTCGATTCATCTTATTTTTTTTTTACGGAATAATATACAGGGTGTCCTGTAAGTGAAGGAAAATTTTTATAGAAGCCCTCAAGACCCACAAAAAAAGTTCATATAAACAATGGGCCAATTTTCAGCAGAAAAGTAGGAAATCCAAGTTTTGTGTTTTTTTAAGATAGTCTTGTTTTTGTTGAATAGGAAGCGATAACTAAAGAATTATTCAATTTAAGTACTTAAAAATTATTTCACTGTAAACTAAACAAAATTACATTAATTGAAAAGAGAGTTTGTCATTATTCAAACCACTTAAAGAGGACATTTGGGCTAAACTAAGCTGAGTTCTGCTTTTGGAAAAATCATAAATTATTTGCGATTTTTTTAATCATCATCCAACTATACTACAGTTACTCCACTTTTAGAAACACTACCTCGTTTAATAAGGTTAAATTTAAAGCAATTAAATTTGGGTTTATAAGGCAATAACTTGAGATTCGCCTCAAGTTATGTGAAAGAAAAGTAGGAAATCCAAATTTTGAATTTTTTTAAGACAGTCATGTTTTTTATTGAATAGGAAGCGATAACATAAAAAATATATGATTTAAGTTAGTAAAAATTGCTCCATAGTAAATTATACAAAATGTACTTTAAACGAAAGTAGAGTTTGTAATGGTTAAAACTATTTTAAAATGATATTTGAGCGATTAAACTAAGCTGAGTTCTGCTTTTAAAAAAGTCATAAATTATTTGCGATATTTTTTTATCAACATCCAACTATACTACAGCTACTCCACTTTGAGAAAAACTACCCCCTTTAATAAGGTTTAAGTATATATTAATTTAATTGAGGTTTACAATGCAAAAACTTGAGATTCGGCTCAAGTTATGTGAAAAAATAATGTGATTTTCTGTTTAGTTACTTAAATCATATATTTTTTATCTTATCGCTTCCTATTCAACAAAAACTTGACTATCTTAAAAAAACACAAAAGTTGGATTTCCTACTATTCTGTTGAAAATTGGCCCATTGTTTATATGAACTTTTTTGTAGGTCTTAAGATTTGTTAGGGGAATTGTTAGATTCCCCTATTTACGGGGTGTCCCGTATTTACACATCTGTGATATATGTAGGATTTATAATATTATAAACGTAAATTTTGATTATTATAAATTAATTTAACTTTTGTTTAGTTTTTACCTCTCAACGTTGTTTTTAGCCGTTATAGAGTAATCGGATAGCGTTGCTTAATGAAGTGGTCTTCGAGTAAAGTTAATGAACTGAACTCCGGCTTCTTGGCTCTCAGATTTTGGGACGATATTCCCTTAAACATCGTCACAGTGTTTATTTACTAACAAGTTAAATAAATAAATGCGAAATAGGATTTTGTCTAAAATATATATTTTTTTAAATTTATTTATTCAGAAATATTGTAGTCTGTCACAAGGACAATAATTATAGTGAGAGTCTAAAATATTAAAACCAATATATATATATATATATATATATATATATATATATATATATATATATATGTATATAATAATAATAATAATAAGGCTTAGCGAACCCGAAGGTTCGATGCCGACACCACCAATCGCTTGTTACACACCTCCCTCCACCGTTCGCCGTCCAAACCCAGTCCCTTCAGATCGGCTTTAATGCAATCTTCCCACCTTCGCTTCGGTCTATCCCTCGGACGGTTACCATTCGACACAGCAAATATTAACCTTTTAGGAATTCTCTCGTTACTAAGCCCAACAACTTTACAAGCCCATTTGATTCGCCGCGATGAAATTACCTCAATTATATTACCCGGATACAGCTCACGCAATTCGGCGTTGTGTAACCGTCTGAACTCTCCGGTTAACTCATCCTTCTTCGGTCCGAATATTCTACGCAATACTTTATTTTCAAAAACCTTAAGACGCTGCTCATCCCTTAATGTAAGCGGCCAAGTTTCGCATCCATAAAGAACTGTAGGCAAGATAATTGGTTTATAGATTCTAATTTTTAAGTTTCGGGACAAGAGGAGCGAACTAAGTAGTTTTGTCACAGAAAAATAACAAGAATTCCCCGCCTTCAGTCTAACCTTAATTTCTTCTTCAATTTCGTTTTTTCTAGTTATCGTAGAACCTAGATACCTAAATTTATCTACCTGTTCAAACATATTACCATCTATATCGATATCACCAGTAGTATCGCCATTTTTGCAGCTAACCATATATTTTGTATAATATATCGACATATTATATAATGTATATAATAATAATTATTATTTTTTTAAAAACTTATTTATTGAAAAATAGACATTTCATTATTATTATTATATAACATGATTACTGACAAGGTTCCTTATTATCGGTTCGAGCCTAAAGATGTACTAGCTGGTAAAAATAAAACAATATATTGGGATCGTTCTATAATTACTGATCATACAGTAATAAATAATAAACCTGATGTAGCCTTAACCGAAACTCAACAAGTGGTTATGTCATTGATATTGCTGTCCCTACCAATGATAATATCCGAAAAACGATATCTGAAAAGATCAGAAAGTACCAAGACTTGTGCCAGAAACTTCGGCAACTTTATAGACTGGAATATATACAAATATTTCCGGTAGTAATCTCCAGCAATTGCCTCATCCTAGACGATACCATCCTCTCTATTTAAAAGTTGAAGCTGTCAGAAAAAATATTAGAAGAAGGGCAGAAAGCAGATCTTTTTGGAAAGGCGAATATCGTCAGAAAATTTTTAAATATAGTCTAAAATTTAAATCTAACCCTTGAAATAAGTCCGGGTAGGTGAATATTCCTATTCCCAGCAATGCCTGAGGAAATGCGAAATTCTAAAATAATAATAATAATAAGTTAATTCAAATAGATAAGACTGCCAAATATGAGGCAATCTGCATGAATATAATAAAATTATAATAATAATATCAATACACAGAATATAATAACCCAGAACTTTTCAACAATAATTAATCATTATACATACATATATTGAAGACGGATAAATATAAACTTGATTGTTACTTAAAAGTCGTAAAATTTACGAAGATTTTTGTTTAAGGTCAGTAAAAAAATGTTTGTAGTCCAGGGTTAAAACACATACTCCAGTATATTTCATAAAGAACCACTATGGATCATGATGTCCGCAAACAAATTTTATGCTATTCGATCTATCGACATTTGAAATCATCTGAGTTTTTAAATTTTCAATGATTATTAAAGTTGTATAGAAATTTAATTTAAAACGGAATAGGAATTTTTATTTAAGGGGTAGGAATTGAAGAATTAAAATCAGAATACCTCACTTCCCCACGAAATACCCATTCGTTTAATAGCTCATTCATTAAAATCTATCTAGCCAAAAGAGTGATCTACTATATTATATTATATTATATGTAGAGAAGATTAGTTATTAATAAAATCATGAAAATATAGCATAATCTAAAATCTGAAAGAAAAATGTAGGAATATATTATTATAGTATACATATATTTTTAAATATGGTCGCATTTAGAATAGCACGTTTACAAGCGCAGTGAACTTAACCAACTGGATCCTTAATGGATCTAATAAGTATAAAATTTTCACAAGCCGCCGATGACAACTCCGTAATTACAGGAAATTAAATCCTACTAAGGCGGGGCGATACACATTACTGTAATAACCCAGATATAAATGCAGCCTGCAACTTTCAAGCCTGTAATTTGGGACTTATTTTTTTGGGTTTTAGTTGGGAAGTAGATTATTTTCTTAGATTTAATTCTTTCTAATCAAGTATAACCGCCGGTACGGGTTTGAGCAATGGGGAAATATTTTTCATTAATTGAAAAGCGGCTTGTTCACACGTGTTAATATCTATCCATAATGGCTGAGGGGGTCCCTCCTTCCAATTATCTTCGGTATCTGGATCCTCCCAAGGGACAGACTGTCAATTTTAAAAGCCTTAAAAGGACCACCGACAAACGACTGAAAATTTATAATGGGTCCTAAGTGTTTTATTAATTAGAACACCAAATCACTCTAAAGGACCCCAATGGTATTAAAAACTTAATATTGTTCCTTAAGGAAACCAAAATATTTCACAAAATTTAATAAAAAAATTGTAATCACATCTACAAATTTGTACACAATTTAATCACATCTTGTAATTGTAAATATAGGTACCTCTTAAGTTTTTTAAGTTTGTAGGTTCCTCTTCAAATTGTAAATATAACTGTTAATTTTTAATTCTCATAATAGACTGAAACGACAACAAACCGCTGGACATTTCCGATTACTTCAGAACTTAATAGACAAACGCTCTAAATTTCCAATTAATTTTTTGTTCTTCTCTACCTCGCCGTTTATAATATACGGGATTTTCCCGGGATGGAGGGTGAGGGCGGGGAATTTAAAATCCCCTTCGGCATCGGGACGCGAACTCGTACTTTTCTTGTCTCTCAAATCTTCATATATCTGGATGCCGGGCAACTCGCGGTGCTGTGCACGCGCTTTAGCCCATTCGGCCACCCCGCCCCCAACTTCCAATTAACTATAAAATACTCATATACATGACTATAACAAGGCCTATTTGGACTTACGGAGTTGAGCGATGAGGATCCACTAAACCATCGAATCCCTCTCGTATCCAATCTTTACAATACAAAATCCTTCGTAAAATCCTCAAAGCTCCTTACTTTGTCACAAATAAAATCATCCATAAAGACCTTAATGTTCCATATGTTTCCGTCTTGGCCCAACCCAGATTCCTATCCTTCCATAACAAACTGCAGAACCATCCGAATTCTCTCATTTCAAACCTTGCTTCCTCCTCGATACCTGATAACCCTCCGAGGCGTCTAAAAAGAAGATGGCCCCGAGATCTCCTAATGTAGACATATCATTAGAGTGCTGCCATTGGGTAGTTACTCAACAAGTGTTTTCACGTCATTATATCCATATGTTCAAATTTACTAAATGTATTTCTTTAATACAGTCGTAAATATCATTAAGAAATAATATATTTTTTTTTAATTATTATGGTTTTTCAATGTTCTGCTAATTTTTAATATTTAAATTGTACTTTTTAATTTCTCTTCTTTTAACATTCATTTTATTTTTTAAACCGTATTTTTAGATTATATCCTTGAAATCATTAACCTTTTTTTTAAATGTGTTAACTTATCTTTCTCTAAACTTTAATAATTAATTTTAATGGTTTCTGTCAACTTTTATTCTTATCCTTTTTAATTTTTAAACTGTACTCTTTAACTACGCTTCTATTAATATTAATTTTAATTTTTTAAAAACGTATTTTTAGCTTTTGTTCTTAAATCATTAACCTTTGTTTTAATTGTCTTTGCTAACTTATCTCCTTTTAATCTTTAACTTCCAATTGTACTATCATATTCACCTGTAACTATTTTTAACTTTCTAAACTTTAAAATGCATTTGGTGGTTGAAGAGCCTAAAACATTTATAAATAAATAATCAGGACCCTATTAACTGAAAGATAATGTCGGAAAATTTGTCGAATCCATTTTTGGGAAGGCGTGTTCCCATAAAACTAATTATTGCTATTACAATTATTGCTAAATATCAATCAATTAAATTAATTGCAAACAATTTAATAAAAAGTGGAAATATCCGAAATAGGTATGAGCTAAATGGAAAAAAAAAATTGAATTTATAAGATGTTCTAGCTCGAGAATATTAGCTTAGGTTTTTTTTTTTTTAAATTATTATTAAATCATATTTCCAAGTATGATAACAATAAACTTTCTATCTCAATTGAAGTAAAACTGACCAAATGAAAATACAAAACGTTTTTAATCATTCATGCTTTTATCAGTTTTAGGTTATTATAAATATCCATCGAAGCTTATGAAAAAAAGTCTTGCTTACATGTCGATTGATTGTTGATCACAAAGAATCGATTTATATATTTGTTTAGTTTATAGATTATGCACTTATCCAGAATATCGTTTAGAATCAATGGAATCCAACTCTAATTAACACAAATTCATATTTCAATAAATGTAGAATAGGTAATTTTTTGATTAATTAATTTTAATATATTTAAATCAATATAGATCATTTTTAGTGTAGTTTAGGTAACTATTTAATTATTTTATATTTTATTTAAATTAATAAAATATTTTCTGTCTGTATTGAAGTAAAACTATCAAACTATGAAAACATTCTTCATCATCGATCCCTTTAATAACGTGATATTATTCGATTTTCAAAAAATATCTTGTTTACAAATAAATAATCAATATATAACATTTTTTTTTTATTCAGCTAGCAACTACTTAACGAGTTACATGGATACCTGGATCATTTCGTCATACCCTATTTAACACAAAATTTTATAGGAAAAAAAAAAAAGAGCTAATGTTACTAATGAAAATAAAAATGGAATAGATAGTAAAAGAGTGGATGAAATAAATATATTTATAAAATTTAAATAAGTGTATTTTCGCATCGGAAATGTTCACATTTTTTTTTCGTCCCTATTCTTTTCTGTCAATAAATATAGCCAGACATCCATTGTAGGACTGAAAAATAGTCAGGTACTAGATAATAGAAAAGGAGTATGTTATGACGTTTGATATGCTCAATATATTTTATGAGTTAGTGTGTTGTAGAAAAGCTAGATTTTGTATAATTTTATGAGATTTTAGTCATGTTCTGCCCCAAAATGATTAAATTGGTGACACGTTGATTGGTTGATTATTTATTGGTATTAGAATGGATTTGGGTTTGGAATACTCCAATTGTTTCCTAAGAAGGATTTATAATACATTTTATGGATATTATATGTTATTCTTATAAAAAATATACTAATAAAAGATCTGAATCGCTTGTATGTTAAAAGCCATCGTCCATAAAAAAGAACGGTAGGATGGTGAATGTAGAAAATGGAACACGTGTTGATATACTCCCAGAGGACAAACTGAAAGGCTGAGGATAAGAATGCCCCCCCCCCCCACACCCCAAGAGAGTGTACTCAACTCTTCACAACGTGCTACCCCTCTATAGGGGATGATTCTAACGTCTACAGAGAATGAGGAGGCGATCCTGGTCAAACAACTTCCATCCCATCCAAGTCTGCATAGGCCTTCCTTCCATTATTCCCAACGCCTACTTATCTCATAACAATAGTTTTACATAATATTAAAAAAAAAAAATCTATTAGGTATAAGGTAGAGGACCATACTTGTATATCTTAGGGTATGTTTTTATTTTATATTTTTCAGAAAGAACCACATTATAATTATTCTTTATTATCATTATTATTATCACCGTTGACTCCTAATGTAGCATAGTGCATCTACAAGTATGTTCCAATCCCCTCTTTTGGCTGAAACAATTTTCTCTTCTCGCCGAGTGTTGCCTATTTTTCTTGTTCCTTGGGGATTCTGTTGCGAATCTTCTTTTCGATGGCACTATCTGTTTTCCTTAAAGTGTGTTCAATCCATTTCCATTTCATTTTGCTTATTTCAAGGTGGATAGGAAACTACCCTGTGGCACTCCAGAATTTTTCGTAAGAGATCCTCTTAGGCCACCAGATCATCAGGATTCTTCGCAAGCAGCGGTTGTTGAAGACCTGATTGGATCGAGTAAAGTTTTCAGCCATCTTCCATGTTCTTTATTTCGGTTTGTCGGACAATTTATTGTCCTTCCATAATGAATTAAGTTGAACAAATGCCTCATTCGTCTTTTGTTTCGATTTTCAGCATCTTCCAATAAGTCCCCTTCTTTGGTGACAACACTTCCCAAGAAGGTGAATGATTCCACCTGCTCTACGATGCTTTCCTCCAGAGCAAGTGGATTCAAACATCGCTCGTTCACTCGCATTTCCTTTGTTTTATTGAGGTTGATGTTGCCCCGTAATCCAAATCAATCACTATGCTACTCAGTTATTAATCGTTGATTCAAATCAATAAGATTTTTTTTTTTATTTAAATTATAGTAGCATTTTACCAGTTGAAATTCATTCAGTCTAATAGAATGACAAAGGTTAACTTTCGCATAAATTCGCTTTACTAGTTAAAATCTGGTCAGATGAGGACCCAAAAAATTAGAAACACTGATAAAGTTTTGGAGGACGGCAGTGTGGATGAACCTACGATGGTTTTAAAACTTTCGAGAAGGAGGTTTCAGCAATGAAGTACTTTATCCTTGTGCGAGCTTCAAAAAAAAAAAAAAAAAAATCTTGAACAACTGTTATAGAACTTGAAGAAAAACTATCAGTTAGCAAACCAACCACAGCTGACCATCTAAAAGCAACTGGTGAAGTAAAAAAGCTTGAAACTTGGGTTCCTCATGCACTAGACGACCGCCAAAAAAGTCTTACTTGAAGTTTGAACTGCACTTGTTTACCGAAACAGAAACAAACCCCACCCGCCTACCGACTACGATTTTTTTAAAAGGTGAAAATATTTTTGATTGAAATTCGTTAGAAAATTCATTTTAGTTAATAATTTTTTTTTAAACATATTTAGTGAGAGATATTACAATCTGTCACAATTAAGAACATTTATTATAGTATTCAAAGAGGACATTCACAATAAATAATACAGAAAAATAATAACACTAAATGTAAATGTATATAAACTAAACAAAAAGAAACTAAGCTAATGGAAATAACAACCCACTTACGTACATGCTTTTATACAATATTTTAAAAAAATCATTCACTCAAGATCTCCGATCCAGGCCTTTCTCCCCACCCGTGGAAGGAAAGGCAGAACTCTAGTAGATCCCAGCGTCCCTCACTCAGCCGCACTACTGGTATTAAAGACCAGTAGAGGCTGAGGAGAGGCGCTATAATCACACGTACATGGCTTGAGTGGAGAATCTGGCCATTGCCAAAACTTCCATATATACTTATTCACAAAAGGTCTCTGGGCCACTGCCGCTTCAACCTTCGAGGAGGATTGAAAGGATGGGTGGTGTAGGATAGGGATTGTGCAAGGGGATTTGGATGATAGTTAGGTTCTGATGAAAGTTTGAGAACTAATTATTGCTGTTAAAAATTTTATTTTGAGGGAATGGAAAAGTCACCAACACGTTGGGGGAAATGTATCGAGAGTGATGGTAACCCTATTTTTATTCATAAAAATTGTTTCGTTTTATTTATTTTACTTACTTTAATTCCACTATCAGAAACCTGCATTAATTTCAGAAATATTGTTTACTTAAATGCAGATAAGGTTAGTGTTAAATAAGATGAAAATGGCCTAAGGAAGGATGTCCCATAGGTCGTGCAATAAATTACTAGAGTAATTAAGAAGATTTCGAGATCATTATCTTTTGAAGCATCTAGGAGGATTATGAGGGCAAGGTTGGAGGCTAAGGGGCTTAGCCTGGACATGGAGTCTATTATGGAAGTCTATTTTTCTAGCCCCGAAGATTATGGCTATATAAAGCTCGACGCCCAGGTGATAAATCTTCGTGACGGGTTTTGGATTGTAAAGGTAGGTTTTGAAACAGCGCTTCATCGGGAACCAAATTCGTATCAATTAAAACGGATCATCTAAACATCAAATCGTACGTATCATCGAGACTAAATGAGTCGATTGTTTCCAAAGTGAATCCTTATCATCAGAGACATTTTTTTCAGGAGACGCGAAGAACTATATGTTGTATTCCAATCCCAATATTAAAAAAAATTGTTTAAATAATCGTTATTTTTATGATATGCACTCTCGCTCAATCTCCACTGGGTTTAGCCCCAGTGAAGCGATTGCGAGAGAACTGCAGGGATCTCCTGGAGTTATACTTTTCCCTCCAAAGTTGGAGGGACAAGTCTGGATCTGAGTTCTCTCGCTTGATAAATATTGTATATAGGTATGTATGTGCTCTTTTTATTTGTTATTTTTATGTTATTATAAAAATAAATTATACAAAAAAATAATATATATATATATATATATATATATTATTTTTTTGTATAATTTATTTTTTTATTGTACATAGAGTGTGAATGTGATCTCTGAACACTATTATAAATTTCCTTTGAGACAGATTGTAATATTTTCAATAAAAAAAACAAAACAATATGATATAAAGAAATATGAAGTACATACTTTTGAAAATCACTGAATATGTCAATAGTAATTGACAAAAAAAAATTGAAACTTGAATAAGTACGCTTTTAGAATCACTGAAACTATATCAGATCCCCTAATATTTGTTGATACCAACTGATTTAAAATATACGAAACTATTAATTCAGATACGACTCTCGGGAAAATATATTATCAAGATTACTGTTAATAATAAAATTGTGAAAAATACTCTACAACTTGAGTGAAAAATATGCGACACTAAATAAAACGAAACAATTCATCATATATTATTTAAATGCACAATTTAAGGAAGTTTAAGGTTAAGAATTTACCAGGGTATCGAAAATCTTGATGGAATTGAAATATTTAAGCCAACTAGTGCAGAAGATATGAAAAAATTATATATTTTTTATCTCAATTATATCAAATTATAGAGAATTGATAGGGTAATCTGGAATATTGTCCTCTGCATATTATAGCAAAAATTCCATATTGTACATCGGCATGTAATCTTTCGGGGTACTTTTCTTATTTGTTCGCTAAGGTATATGGATAGTCTTTTAATTTAATTTTAAAACATAGTTTAATATTAATATTTTAAAAAAATGTGTATTTATTGTTTTATGTGTATTTATTTATATATATTGTTGACAATTTTAGGTTTTATATTAATTTGATAATTGGAACTATTTTAACTGTCTGGTTTTTACCGAATACGATTTTTAATTTATGCTTAAGAGTATAGTAATATCTGTTATGTAGTATAAAAAGGAATTTCTATTTCCATAAGGATAATAACGTTTGTTATTTTGTGATAGACTCCATTTGTATAGGGTTTTTCCGTAAAACAAATAAAGATTGAATTGAATCACCGAAACTAAAAGATAATTTTTCGTAGTATCTTTTTTATTTACTTGAAATGTGTAACCACCCTCTCTCCCCCCTCGGACCATACTCCATTTTTTTTTTTTTGCAAACCAAACACCCAATCAACTTTTGTTTTGTAAAAACGTGTCTTAAGGTTTAAGTGAGTGCAGGTGGGTGAATGTGTCTAGCAAAAGCCAAGAAAGTTAAAGTTTGTAAAATAATATTAAATTAATTAATTTATTTCTTATACAGTGCCTACAGTGTACTAAGTGCATACAGTGCAATGTATAAAATGTAATTCAAAGGATCATGTATTTAAGTTTTCAAGTTTATATATTGTTTATAATATGGTTTTTAAGCCAATGATTTTAAGTATCTGGCCTTGGAGATCTCTAATATGCCCCAATTAATCGATTAGACTATTATTAAAATATCAATTGAACCCATTTAAAGCGCTTATTTGCATTAACCATATAAAAGTTATTACTAACGATTCGTAATGAAAATTAACAAAGTAGCTATGATAGGTAAGTGAATAAAATTTTCAACAATTTCCCATTTCGAAAATACAAGATCCTAATTTACTATCCCTTAATGAGATGCGGTATACACAATGCTGGTTCATAATTAAAATGTTTCTCTGTAGGAGCTCTATGGAGTTTGTAGAGAGGGAAGGACTTGTTCTCTGAGTGCTTTCGAGTATCATCTCAATACAATGGCTGTATGTTCAAATTATTTATATCACATTGAATAATACTTTAAATACCTTAATTGGGTCGGTAATTAGATCACATAATGAGAGAAATATTAAAAAAATATATAATTATTCTTAAGATATCCCATTAAAATATTCTGGGAGAATACTAGGCTTAGGAAACTAGCTAACAATTATGTTTACCTATGCCATCAGAATCTAATGATGTACGTTAATAGTATTGCCCTAATGCGAGACCAAGACGAGTCTTTGTCTTGCGCACCAAGTCTTGGTATTAGTCTTGCTATAGAGTCTCCCAACAGTCTTTCAGTTACCTTTTAGCTTATTTATATACAGATATTACTGTAATATTTCAGATAGAGGAAACCTAATTAGGCCCGAATAAAAAATTGGAAGAGTTAAATGCAAATGTATATTGCTTATTTCAACTCTTTACACTTGGTAACTAAAATTTTCAAGTATTAGTAACTATTTTGCATTACTTTTTATTCATAAAATTTTTTTTTTTTTACCAATCTCGGTCTTGGTCTTGCAACAGTTAGACAGTCTTAATCTTGTTCTCGTAAAATGAAAAATATAAATAATAAATTCAGAAAACTAACATTATTTAACGTAAATCACACGTTTACAATGAAATTAAATGAAATCTTCTTACCAAATGTAAACTTTTAAATGTTTTTATAAGTTTGAAGAAAAAAGTATTTAAAATCAACCGAATCAAGTCATTGTTTAAAATAGCACTTCATTGTACTTGTGTGAAATATAAAAATATTTCATAGATATGTTTATAACCTTAAATACATTCACTGTGGTTTAATAACTCTAGATATGATATTATAATTAAATAATTAGGTATCTATTCGCCGTTTATTCCAAAAAATCATCAAATAATCCTAACACTATCCACTTAAAATTAGTATAACAACTTTTGACCTATCTATGGCAGGCAATGAGAATCTCGTAATTTCATTTTAGTAAACTTTACAAGGGAAAATAACAGTTTAATAAATAATAGTCCTACAAACCATAATCATTTATAGGTTAAATATTCCGACATACTTTTAAATCTCTCCAGGCATATATGAGCCTTTCGGTTGACAGAAAGACTGACTCCAATTTCTATGGTTTTTATTATTATTTTTAGTGATATTTCTAGTGGCAAAATTTATACCTTAATTCATGGTTATATATTTCAACATTGCATTCACCCACTCTGGAATAAACTTAATCACTGTCTGTATAGATATAACTTTTCCAACTAGAAATATCACGAAAATGACATCACTGAAAAATGTTGAAATTGGAGTTATTCATTCTGTCAATTGAAAGACCCAGAGGCTGAAGTTGTGTGGTTTATAAAAACAGATGGAGTAACTAGATTTTTATTGCCAACCGTCGATATAATAAATAGGCATTTTGTAATTTTAATGGTCTTAATGATTTGTTATCTGTAAGCTTTAAGGTAGCTTTAAGGCTCCGTTAAAAGTGTACTTCAAAAATTTTATGATAGCCCAACATTGCCAGAAAATAATTTCTATTCAAAATAAAGCGTTAAGTGAAAGTTGTGTGTTGCGCGCACCAGATTTTTTTTTTTTTAAGTTAAATCTTGCAAAGTGCAATCCCATGACCGATTTTGGGCAACACTATACGTAACGTCGATTTAATTCGACTTTTATATAAGAAAAAATATTAAATTTTTAATTCACCCAATCACAAATTTTTGCACTCATAAATATATGTAATTTACCAATGCAAATAGGGCAGATCCACAGCCTAATATTCAATATTAAAGGGTGCCTAAAATGGAATCCTGAAAATGGTTGAAATCAGAGGCTCCCCTTTCGTGCTTCCAAATATATTCTCAAAAATCTTATAGGACATTTGATAGAAAATGACTCCATGATTATTTTAAATCGATCATAGTTGGTTACTAAATTAAATAAGCACCTTGTAATTACTAATATTTATGATACTTTATAAGACTTTTCAATGTAAAAATCATTATAAAATAAGATACCGATAATTCATATACCAACAATTCTTTCGAATTCCCAGAAATCACAATAAATCTCTTTAACACGTATAAGAACAATACCTTCCAGTCCCTTTGGTAATTAGTATGCGCTTCGATTTTCTATTCATGAATTTTTTTTGTAAATTACTACAACAAAAAAAGAAGAAAAACTCATTAACTCGTAATGTTATTAAGAGAGAAATACAAGAACGAATTTCCACGAATTTCGCTTGTTAACAGTTCTTGTTTCTTTTTTCAGCCATTTATTTTCTTGGAATGTGATGTTTGTTTCAGTTCGGTATTGATGGTGCCTCCAAGAATGTCCAAGAAGTCTATCTATTAAAAATAATGAAGTGAATCATTTAAGTGAATGGTAAAAAAAGAAGAAAAAAACTGAAGTGTCTAAACGTTCCTCAAACAACGAAAACATACGTTTCGTGAAACAAGGAAAAACCTACATTTATGACTTCAAACAAATACGACTATAAAAAAAGGAGATGGTCCAGGGTTGCAGCCATAAATAGACTAAATAGACCTACCAAGGTTTTTAAGTAGATATACTTGTACATTCCCTTAGGGTGGATTGAGTTATTTCCATAGTAATAGGTTTATAGAAAATATTTTATAATAATTGTATTGAAAAAACAGATATGTTTATAACAAAGGTATATATTTGTATTTTCTTGTTAAATTAAACTTTTTTTTTTCAATCACAAAAGCAGTACTAACTATTGGGATTATGGAAAAGAATCTAAAGAAAAATTGATTATGCAAACTCGTTTTTGGAATCACTGCAACCAAACGTTATCGAAAACGGATACAATATCTAAGAATTAGTGTCTAAAAATATCAACGGAAAGAACACTCCTCCCCCCCCCCAACCCAGATTCAATTTCTAGTAGAGTAGGGCTTATAGAGCTCGAATAAGCGAAGAAATGACAGGTATCGCTGAGGGAATAAAACTGGGAATAAAGAGTGAGTAACATATGTAGTAAGTGAAGTCAGATGCAATATAAGAAATTTGAAAACTTTCTTATAATTACTTTCTTATAACTTATATGTTTAATTGATGTAGTAATAATTGTTGAATTATCAGTTTTCTACAACCCCATTTTTTTTTATTATTGAAATTTACAACTGTATTAACTAATAAATGCAATAAGTAATATGACATGTACAACATGAAGAGAAACTACCCATTGGTAGCACTCCAATTATATTTCTATATTAGAAGGTCCCGAGGCCATCATCTTTTCAGACGCCTAGGAGGATTATCCTATAATATATATGAATCTTTTGTATATAGTTGGAAGTTTAGAGCGTTTGTCTAGTAAGTGCTGCAGTAGTCGAAAACGTCGGGCGTTTTCTAGTCGTTTAAGTCTGGTATGGAGGTTCCACAACAACCCCATTAACAGAGTAAGTAAACATAGAACGAGTAACAGTTTGAAACGTTGGTTTCCAAAAAGTTTATTAAAATTCAATTTCAAAATTGAACTTCTTTCAAAAAAGTATGTTGTACTGATAAAAATATGTTTCATCTCATTCCAAACACACTAAAGCCATTTATTTATTTTTAATTATTTATTCTTTTAGATAGTTTAGCTTTTAGGTGTTATCTCTTATTTTTAACAATTTGGAACTTAGGTTTGACATCAATAGGAACGAATGTGTTAAAATGATTTATTTTATTTTTTCTTATTGGTTTATTTCTTATTTCGATTATGTATTATTTATGTTTGTTATTCTATTTTTATATTTAATTTTTACTAGTTTACTCACTTATTTTTTATTTATTCATTTATTTATTTTTTATTTCCCTATTATATGTATATATGGTATGAATGAACACATTTAGCCTTGTTACTTATTGCCCTTCAATGTGGCAGATTGTACTATTTACTGTTCAATAAAAAAAAGTTTGACATCCCTGAAGCCTTTCTTCTTTAAGCCTACCAACAGCTTTTTACTCATGCCGAACTTCATTTATTTTTTAATTTATTGCGAATAAAGATCCTCAGCGTGGTTCAAACCTCCCTCGTTCATCAGTTTTCTTGATTGAGAAGTTTCTATAATTGTTCTTTTCAGATGTTTGGTATATATCCTTTTGATGACGACAGTTTTACATCATTTTAACATATTCCATTGTTTATCGAGTCCGTCTTAGCTCTTATTATTTTGTTTTTATTTGTCCAGAGTTGCATGTTCAGTTTTGGCCTGGTAGAAGACTTAAATTTACCTTATTATCTCTTCTGCCTTTTCGTCTCTCCTGAATAACCGTCACTTCATTAAGTGTTTCCTTTAACCCTGTATTTAATTCCTTCCAGTAATGTAGCGACTTTAAATATTATAATTGGATTTTCGTTTACTTTCTCGTTCTTAAGCTATCCTGCTAATAAGCCGATCATTTTGCGATACTTGTTTTTTTTTGGACAATTTTTTTTAGATATTCGTAATACCTTTCCTTACTAGATATTTCATATAGGCAAGTTTATCTAGGAACAGTAGAGAGTATATATTAAAAAAAGTGTATTTAAGAATGACGAAATAAAAAAGAGTATAATACTTAATAATGCGGCATCATAACATATAAAATAGTAGTGTTTGAGACACCGGTATTTTCATTAAACCGATGTATTGGTAATATGGATGGTTAGTTTTAGATATCTTTAAATACCCATGTGTTATTATTTTTTTTTTTTCACCGTACTAGAGGAAAGGACAGGACCTTAGGTAATTCTATATCAAGTTTCTAGAATAAAGCTCTCCTGCCTCTCCCCCTAACTTCTAGAGTATGAAGGAGACCGACCTCTATAGACCTATTGTTGTGCCATTCCAGAAGAGTTCTTAGAAAAGTGAATGACCTCGATGTCCACCCATCTCACAACACTAGTTGTTATTGTAATATAAATAACAAGCTGTGATCCTCTCTTTCATCAGCGTTGAATTTTATTTTGTAAAGGAGTGCATTAGGTATGTTTATGCCAAATTTTCTGCGCAAGGTTGTGACTTGGTTTTATCTTTTTGCTGTTAGATACCCAGAAAACGCTCCAGGAAGACCGGAAGTTGATTCTAACACAAATGTTTATGCCTTATTTTCTAAGAGTGATTAAATTGTTCTGTAAAGCTATATAATACAATAAAAGTGATTTAAGAATAGTTCTGTTAATTTTTGAACCCGTTATATCCGATCCCAAGACATTTTTTTTTCTCTCTAGTTTGCTGCAATGAGATAACCATTGTACTTACGGAAAAAATTAATACGTAGTAAAGTGTACACTTTACTACAAAGAAACACCTTTCTTCTATCTAATTGGTATACTAACAAAATTGAGGACGATTATGAAAATTGCCACAACCCTACAGAAAATTTGCTTACTTTTGTGCTTTTCAATTGACAACAAAGTTCTGATTCACAAGACAATCCTGAAACCTATTTGGACCTACGTACTTGAACTTTGGGGGACAGCCAAATTTTCTAATATCAAATGCATCCAAACCTATCAGTCCAAAGTCCTCCGAACAATAGGCGATGCTCCGTTCTATGTAACCAACAAAACCCTACATCATGACCTTAATATCCCATTTGTCCTTGACCTTATCCCTGAAATTTTTTTCAAATGCCATCAGAACCTTATCAATCATCCGAATCCCCTAGGACAATCCCTATCTAGTTCCACTCATCCCTACAATCCTCCTCGAAGGTTGAAGCGGCAGTGGCCCAGAGATCTTTTGTAGTATATATCTTGTAGTTCTAGCATTGGCCAGATTCTCCACTTAAGACACGAGTATATGTGGCTAAAGCACTCTCGCTCAAATCCACTGGCTTTAGCAGCAGTGACGCGGTTGAGAGAGTTGCGCAGGGATCTTTTAAAGTTTTGCTTTTCCTTCTATAGTTGGAGGGAGAGGCCTGGCTTTGGGTTCTCTGCATGATTGTATATAGGTATGATTGTGTTTTTAATTTAGTTATCTTTAAGTTGTTTTATTTTTTATTGTACATAGTTTTTTTTAATTATTATTTAGTTATTTTTATTTTTTTGTTTATTTAATGAAATTCACAACTGTATACATATACAACAAGTAAATATGCGCAAATATAAATAATGGCATGTACAGGCTTGAAGAGTTACTACCCAGTGGTAGCACTCTCTAAATAATTTTAAGTAAGAAGATCACGAAGCCATCTCCTTTTCAGACGCCTAGGAGGATTATCAGGAATCGAGAAAGAAGCAAGAGTGGAAACAAGCAAGTGGATTTGGATGGGACTGAAGTTTATCATGAAAGGATAGATATCTGGCTCGAGCTAAATCAGCGAAATATGGTACATTATGGTCTTTATGAATGGTTTTATTTGTGACAAAGTATGGAGCATTAAGGATTTTACGGAGGATTGGATACGATAGGAATTCGATGGTTTGGTGGAGCCCCAAAGCTCAACTCCGTATGTCCATATAGGTCTTATTATAGTTATGTAGATAAGTCTTTTGTAATTAATAGAAAGTTTGGAGCGTTTGTCTAGTAAGTGTTGGAGCAGTCGGAAACGTCGAGCAGTTTCTTGTCGTTTCAGTCTAGTATTAGGATTCCAAGTAAGACGTTTATCCAAATGGAGTCCTAAGTAGCGGATTTGCTCAACAGGAATAAGTGGAGTATTATTGAAAGTTACTGTAGGACAAGACGTCATAGGTTTACGACGGAGGGTAAAGGTGATTTGATGGGATTTGTTGGAATTTATTTTTATTCTCCAATTTTTACACCATTCTTCAAGGCTTGTGATATGTGATTGAAGAGTTTGGGATGCAATTAAAGGATCGTTATTAACAGATAGCAAACATGTGTCATCGGCGTAAGTGGTGATGACAGTGTCAGGATGGGTTGGGATGTCAGCTGTATAAACTGTGTAGAGGATGGGACCGAGGATACTACCTTGTGGAACGCCTGCAGATTTAGTTATTATTTTACTTTTTTTAATTTTATATTTTCTGAGTATATGGTGTGAATCTGTTTAATATACCACTGTAATTATTGTCCACGAGACAGATTATTATATGCCTAAATAAATAAATAAATAAAAACTTTTGTGCTCAAATTATAGTTGATTTTCTGAATTAAAACATATTAGTAAAATACTTGTTTTAAACAACTCACTACTTATTTCGTGAAGTATTCGTCAATTCGGAAAAGAGATTACCGCACCTGAAAAAAAAAAATATAATTAATAAAATACGAAAAATATTGAAGCTTACGCTTAAATTCTACAAACGAACTGATGAACATTTATTCTTACAAGATCATATGAAATTATTAATAATCTTTGCAAATGAACATGGCACGGATATATTTAGGTATAATAAAAACTTAGCGTGCCGTGTTACAAAGCCAAGAAAATGCTAAAATAAACGAGTTTCGTGCAATCATATGTTAATTAATCACACAATGGAAGTTATAAATATCAAATTAAATATACATTGCAGACATACATTTTGATGGGGCTTAGGAGGTGTGGTTTCGTTAGTATGGTTAGTGACATCAGCTCCCTATTTTAATAATATAACGTAATATATAGTCGGAAACATGCTATTCTCAACGTTTAAAGGCATCTAATAGGGTGTAGAAAAAAAAAAATTACCGTTTTTCAACCAATTATTTGTATTGTTATTTCTTTGATATGAAATACAATTAATACTCAAAGTGTAATGCATTATTATCTACCGTTATAAACCATCTGCTAGCGAATTGTTGGATCCCGCGCTGATACCATTATTTGGGATGTCTGTCTAAGAACTCTTGGATTGCAATTTCAACTTCCGCAGAATTATTAAACATTTTCACTTGAAGAAAATGAGCCATCCGAGAAAATAAGTAGCAATCCGATGTTGTGATGTCTGGAATATATGGTGGATAAGGCAGGAGTTATTCAGGCAAGGGTTTATTAATAAATTTTCGTTTACACATTCTATTCATTAATGTAGCTTATATATTATTATTATTATTTTACTTTTTTATTTATTTATTTAGAAATATAATAATCTGTCACGTGGACAATAATTATAGTGATACGTTCAAATTAAATACATTTATTATTAATTTTAATTTTTTTACCTCCAATTATAAAGGGGGGGGGGTGAGACGAAACGATATTCCCGCCCTTTAACAATTTTATGCTTCAAGTAAACAGGAAGTTTACTGATTTAAGATTCTTGGATTTTTCTATCTTCTTATCTTTCTTTTTCTAGGAAGCTTCTGTTTGTATATTTTTCTAAGGTTAAGGAAAATATACTTTCATTTTTCTTCAGTCTTTTTTAATCACATCTATTACATCTGACATTTCGGGAAAATTTTCCCATCCTCAGAGAATCCTTTGTGTTTAGTTGACTTTGTAATGTCAACTATTGTCAAAAAATACAATAATTGTCACATCTATCATATTTAGGTATGTGAAAGTAAAAAACTAAGGTGTGCTTTAGACCAAACGATAAAAATGAAACATCAACCAGGCGAGATTAATAATATGAAATATAATCTCACATAAAACTCGTTATCATTTGGTTTTCAACACTACTTTTTTCTTTTTCCTCTCTAATCCAGCGTCGCGTTGAGACATAATTTTTGAATAATAGCTCTTTACAAAGAGGATTACATGAACGTTTCACTCATTAACAATATGCAAGTCCAATTTTTAGCTATTGAGATATTTTAATCCATATGCAAATACGCTTCAATTTGTCGACTCCATTGAGTTTTTTAAATCATGATTATTACCCGATTTATTTAGACAATTTTTTCAGTTTCCCAATTGATATTAGTGATAATAGGACTAAGTGGAGAGCCACTTTTATGTAACTTTATTAATCCTTCTCTAGGAAGCTTCTGTTTGTATATTTTTCTAAGGTCAAGGCAAATGTACTTTCATTTTTCTTCAGTCTTTTTTAAACACATCTATTACATCTGACATTTCGGGAAAATTTTCCCATCCTCAGAGAATCCTTTGTGTTTACTTGACTTTGTAATGTGGCACCAATGGTCAAAAATTAAAATAATTGTCATATCTATCATATATAGGTATTTGAAAGTAAAAAACTAAGGTGTGCTTTAGACCAAACGATAAAAATGAAACATCAACCAGGCGAAATTAATAATATGAAATATAATCTCCCATAAAACTCGTTATCATTTGGTTTTCAACACTACTTTTTCCTTTTCGCATCTCTAATCCGATGTCATACCTATTTAAATATAATACTTTTTGGTGTTACACATTCATTTTCTGTCCATCATCACACCAACCTGGCTACCTCCAGTTGCATTACTGCAGTAACGTCAGATGTAGTAGATGTGATTAAAAAAGACTAAAGAAAAATTGGATTTTTTTGTTTTTAATTGGTCCAAATTATTTGAACGGCACACGATTGCCAGATCGTTCACATAGAGCATCAACTTTATTTTTCTCTACTGTTGAATATTTAATAGTTGACCGTTGCATAATAAAGGAAGGAGATGGTCCGGGGTAGAGGTCATAAATAGGCTAAATAGTAGTAAAACTATTTTATTAAAAGCCAAACTATTTTATTAAAGGGCCAAAGCCTATGGCTTTGAATAAAATAGTTTTACCGCTATTTAGCCTATTAATGACCGCCACCCCGGACCATCTCCTTTCTTTACTTTTCTGTACAGATTTTTTTTCTTAGATCATTCATTACAAGACCAAAGAACGCCGTGCTGAGAACTTTTGTACCCCAATTTTTTCGTTTATAATCTCGCGAGAACTGTTTAGACATTAAATAAACATTGCATAAAAAAATGCTTATTAAATGTTTGTAGGTTACCTAGGAGAACATAAATCGTTTCGTTAACCCTCGACTGAAACTACTTCTGAATAAGAAATTTGACTGGAAAAAGTTTTTAAAAAGTTGTAGATATTTTATTTATTTTTTAATAAATAATGGAGAAAGACAAGAAAATTGTTTTCTTCTTCAGCGTGACAAAGGGGCATTGATATTAATGTTTAAATATTGACAAAGCATCCATGACATTTGAAAACAGAAAGGGACAGATGCCATCGAATACGTGCAGTGGTGCAACGATTTCGACTTGAATAACAATGAGTTGAAACCTATCCACATCACACATTTTTCCATTTTCATCATGACAGAAAAAGAAGACAATATATATATATAGTGAATCTAAAAAAAAATGTATATATATATATATATATATATATAATAAAATATAAAAATGAACAATTAATATAAATCTGTTCCTAAATTAAAACAACAACAACATTAAATTGCAAATTAGAACTGAATTAACGAAGTCCAGAGAAGATTTTTTTATTTTTGGAAAAAAGTATTTAAAGAATGGTACTATTTTTTTTTTAAATCTTATATCTTTATTAAGAGCACAATAAATACAAGTGACCTAACTTCAATGACCTAAGTTATAAGTTCACAATGCCATCTTCTTTTCAGGTTGGAGAATCATCAGAAATAATTTTGGATGAAAGTTATGAACTGGCAGGTTTATAAAGGTAAATTTATTTTTCTCGAAATCTGCAGAAAATGTAATACTGATGTTTTACAGAAAATATACTAAGAGACATTAAGAGTTCTTCAAAGGAGTTTTGATTTTAAGAATTCGGGACAGAAGGAAGTCGGTAGTTTCTTGGAACCCCAAAGTTCCGCAAGTCGAAATAGCCCTGATAATTGCAATGCATAAAAGCATTCCGAAGTAAATTTGAAGTTTAGAGCACCCGTCAAGTAAATTTTGGAGTCATCGAAATATAAGAAGGATTTTTATTAGACCTGAAAAACATAGAGATTTAATTATTATTAAAAAAGAAATAAGGTTTGCTTTTGACAACATGATAAAAGTGAAAACATTAACAATTTCATAGCTGTCAGTATGTAGGCTCGATTATTAGTTTCTGAAATATTTTATTCCATGTGTAAAAACATTTGAATTAGTCGATTCTAGCCGAGTTTACCCGAGCGTTAACATTTCGGAAATTTTTCACAAAAAAGTACAAAACGAGCTTAAAGAAGTTTTCACTTCAAAAATCGAATGAGTATCATTTAAAATATTTTAGGAATGCTACCACTGGGTTGTATCTCTCCAAGCCTGTTCATGTCATTATTTATAATTTGAGCATATTTACTAGTTGTAAATTTCATTAAATAAAAAAATAAAATATTCTAATGATACAATTAAACATTTTTAAGTACTTTTGTATTTTTATGATTTTCAACTTTTTTTTCACCTTAAAATTTCTTTTTTTAAAAAATGGCCCAACTAATATTTAATTCTAGTAATTTTCACGGCTATACCATGAGAATTTAAAAAAAAAAAAGTACACATTTCTTCTAGAAAGAAAAAATTAACCTCTCTCAGAAATTTAATTTTTAATTTAATTTATTTTAAACAATATAGTATAATTTTATTTTAAAATAAATGATATTATGTTCTTATCCTATTTAAAAAAATAAAATTTATTGTTTAATTTTTCTTGAGACCTCTTTGGTTGGGGAGATAGGGCGACCTCCTGCGTCTACCTTTCTTAAAATGACTCATTATGCGGGGTTTAGCGAAGGGGATCATCGATTTTTATTAATACCATAGACTTAAAAGACAGGAACTAAACCAACTATTCGGCCAGTTATACAGATTATTAAACAGGACATCTCATTTCACAATTGAAAACAAATTATTAATCTACAAGATCGTACTGAAACATATCTGGACCTATGGACTTGAACTGTGGCGGACAGCTAAATTTTCAAATATCAAACGAATCCAATCCAATCCTCAATCCAATCTACTCAAAACAATAGTCAATGTCCCTTATTATGTTACAAACAAGACCTTGCACCATGACCTGAACATTCCATGAATTATTTCCTTGACTTTATCCCATCCAGATTCATCATTCCAATCCTCTAGCTCAATCTATATCCGGCACCAACCATCCCTATAATCCTCCTAGAAGATTAAAGCGGCAGTGGCTCCGAGACCTTTTATAAATATGCTTTTGGAGTAATGGCAATGGCCGGCTTCTCCACTCCGTCTGTGGCTCCAGTGCCCTCCTTCCGTTTCCACAGGCTTCTAGTAGCAGTGGACGCGGCTGGAAGAGAAGCACTGGGAACTTCTGAGTCTTGCTTTGTTTCCACATGTGGAGGACAAAGCTTGGCTCGGAGTTCCCTAGGCGAATGTAGATATTGTATATAATAGGTATGAATGTGTATAAGAAGATTACTTTTATTTATTTATGTATACATATATATATATATATATATATATATATATATATATATATATATATATATATATATATATATATATATATATTTATATATATTTATTTATTTATTTATTGTAGCCCTAGCTCTTGTAGCCCTAATACTTGTTGCCCTTCATGAGGCACATTATATTATCTTTCACGAATTATAAAAAAAAAAAAAAAAAAAAATACCATAGAATGTCAAAATAATATAAATTTCAAGTTATTTGCCATCTTAAGATATCAAAATTTATAATAACTTGTATCTTAGAGTTAAGTTGATAAAAGTGATGATTTTTGAGGTCTGTTACTAAGCATCTCAAAAAAACAGAATTAAAAAAAATCAACATCATTTTTTGTTTATTCAGTAGAGTTAGCTGCTGGCATAAGTTAAATTTTGTTTTTGTCTTCATCATAAAAAAAACGGGTTCCCAAGGCAAGGTAAAAACGACTTCGGAATTTCAGTCGTAATTAATTTATACCGCAAACTCCGTGTTTTTATCGCTGTCCCAATCGTTCTTTACCTTAGTTTCATTCGGGATTTAAATATTAAAAGTCATATTTTTTTTTTGAGGTGCGATAGGAATCATATTAATAGTTTTTATTATAATTATAAAACAATAAATATATAGCCACAAAATAGTTTCTAGTCTAAGTTCTATAGTTCTCCCCTCCCCCTTCCACTCCAGTTTTAACAAATATACACTTTGTTTAGCAAAATATAAATAATTGTGGGTTTATGGTTGACTGTAGTGAATAATTAAGGAAAAGAATAGTTAGGATCATCATGTCTGAAAAGAAAATAACAAAGCGAAAAAATGTATCTTGATGTATTTATATTTTGAAGAGAAGAATGGTTGGGATGATCAGTCAAATTAAAATGGCAAAAATAAATAATTTTATTTATTTCTACATTCGCTGAAGTTTCAGAGGATCCCTCCCGCTATAATTGCGTCTGTCTGACGTTACTTATTGCACAGCAGCCCTGATGAAGGTATGAACTTCGGACCGAAACGTCGGCGAATGTAAAAATAAATAAAATTATTTATTTTTGCCATTTTAATTTGACTGATCAGTCCAACCATCCTTCTCTTCAAAATATAAATGCATCAAGATACATTTTTTCGCCTTCTTGTTATGTTTTCAAGCATTATTTTATCGTAGGCTTAGGCGCTTATACAAGAACTTATACAACTTTACCGGCTTTCATTAACGTTAATTAAATGACTATTAGTCAAATTATTTTATAATTTTTAACTGAATTTTCAAAACTTGAGTTGAATAGTTAGGATTTCATATGTGAATTTAATTTAATTTTCAAATTATCATGAAAGAAAAAAATACTCAATTAAGATAGATAGTTACCTGCACATGCGGTTTGACCATTTTTAATTTTTTGACTTTTATTGATATAATAGAAATAAGAGTTCTTTTAAATATAAAATAGAAAGAACTTCTTTGGATTCGGCAGGAGCTACCGATATTTTATTAATACAATTTTTTTTTAGTATTTTACGAATGTGTCCTATCCGGTAATAATGACCCAACCATTGCATTCCAAACTCTTCGATCACACATCACAAGCCTTGAAGAATGGTGTCAAAATTGGAGGATTAAAATAAATTCTAATAAATCCCATCAAATCACCTTTACCCTTCGACGTAAACATATGACCTCATGTTCCACAGCATCCTTTAATAATACCCCACTTATCCCTGTTGAACAAATCTGATACCTTGAACTTCACTTGGACAAACGTCTAACTTGGAATCCCCATACCAGACTGAAACGACAAGAAACCACTCCACGTTTCCGACTACCCCAACACTTACTAGACAAACGCTCTAAGCTTCCAGTTAATTACAAAAGACTTATATACATGACTACAATAAGACCTATTTGGACTTACGGAGTTGAGGGGGCTCCAGTAAGCCATCGAATTCCTCTCGTATCCAATCCTTACAATTCAAAATCCTTCGGAAAATCCTCAATGCTCCTTACTTTGTCACCAATAAAATAATCCATAATGACCTTAATGTTTCTTATGTTTCCGATTTGGCCCAATCCAGATACCAATCCTTCCATAATAAACTTCAGCACCATCCGAATCATCACGTCTCTAACCTTGCTTCCTCTTCTATTCCTGATAACCCTCCGAGGCGTCTGAAAAGAAGATGGCCTCGAAATCTCCTATTGTAAATACATTTTGCTTTTAGAGTGCTACCAGTGAGTAGTTTCTCAACAAGTGATTTCATGTTATTATTTTCTGTTATCAAATTTACTTAATGTATTTTATTTATTAATACAGTTGTAAATATCATGAATAAATAAATAAAAAAAAAGTTTTTTACGGTTTTAGCCTTCATTAATTCATTGCTGTTCGGACATTTTATTCAATTTCACAATGCGGAAAGTGATCTATAAGTTTCAATATAAAATAATAAATCATCCTTCTTGTTTTCTAGCCATAGTGACCGATATTTTAAGCAATAAACTAAATGGATGTCGGATGGAATGGCAGTCACAACTGACGTCCGGAAGCGAAAAAAATGCAAATAAAAAAACGGATGGCTGGAAGAAATGCCAGGGCAGTAAGTGTAGTTAACGTTCATATATGACGTCAAACATTTAAACTGTCAGTTAAAAAAAAACACGTTCGGGCGTCCGTAGTCCTTAACTTGCGATGTAGCCTCATTTACCGTAAAGAAATTAGATCCAAATGTTGAACGTATAGTTAAACTTAGCATGTATGGGTCCTGCTATAAGACTAATTTTAAATATTTAAAAATATTTGTTTTAAAATATTATTTTATATGTGTACATAGTCGACAATTGTTAACATAATTTTAAGCCTATAAGTAATAGTAAGTTATAACCACCGTTTTAAGCTCTCTATTCAATGACTTCGCATTAACCGCTATATTATTATATATTTAAATAAGTGTATGACGGAAAAAACGTTACTCTCTTACAATCCTTTTCCTCAAAAAGGAAATTGCCCTTGGCTGGCAATCCATGTGTAACGAGAGCCCACCAAGCAAACTGAAGAAAATCAAACAATCTGTAAAACAATGGCCCCCCTCTAACCGCCCCATTCGTACAGAGGAAGTTGCCTTAGCTAGACTAAGGATAGGACTTACAAACCTTACTCATTATTATATGATAACAAAACAGCATTCACCAAAATGCCGAAACTGCAACAGTACCCTCAGTAAGCCACATTCTCCAATGTCCTTGTTACATATCAATTCTAACCAAATTAGAATTATAAAATTATCAGTTTTTTAAAATAATGATGAAGTTAAAGTAAGGTCTGTGATAAATTTTCATAAAGCTAATGAATGATAATAATTACTAAATAAAATTTAAATTTGAGTTTTTTAAATTTTATTTCATAATAATTTATTAATGATATAATTAAAATGAAGGTTAGATAGGCGTTGATGACCTCTGGGTTTTACCCCTCTAAGCCCTAAATAACAACAAATTTACTCTCCTTTTTACATATATGATGATATAAGATTATGTACGAATCTGCACGTTTAATGTATTTTATGAAATGATATGTAAATAAATGTTATTGAAAATGCGTTGCAATTCGGTAGATAGAATGTGATTTCCAAATCGAATAGAAGGAATGAAGAGGTTTCGAGGAAATTTTTGCAATGGCGGTCACGTTTTTGTACAACCAGCTCAGTGAATCTGAACAGAGTATTCACACTAGCTGCCACGTCTTCAGTGTGTAGGACAGATCATTATTTATAATGACAAACCGGTAGGTAGCTGGAATTGAATACCTTGTGGGTTTCATATACCTTTAATAATGTGTGCAGGTTTATGATCAAGGAGTTGACAGTTGTTATAGATCCTTCAAGATTCAATTGTGCAAATTTATAATTTAAACATTCTTCACAAAAGAACAAACTAATAACTTTCTTTAAGTGAACAATAATAGTAGCTAACGCACTGCTAATTTTCAAAAATTAAAAGATAATATTTTCATGTATATTATTAATTGAACAGTTTTAAGACTGAATCTCATTCAACATATATATATATATATATATATATATATATATATATATATATATATATATATATATATATATATATATAGAATAGAATAGAAAAATAATTTTACTCTGGGACGAAGTCCCTTCAGAATAACAAAAAAGTACAGAAATTAAAATTTTACATCTCGCCACAAAAACATAACAAATTAAGATTAAGGTAGGTCATTAAAAAAAAGAAAAGAAAAAAATATTGGTTATACATACTATATACAAAATAAAATAAAAAAAATCTATATAAAGAACTCTTGAAACCATACTAAGATACTTAAAACTATGTACAATGTTAAAATATAAATAAACCCTTTTAGAAAAAATAAAAAATACAGAAAAAATAAATGTATATTCTTCTTAAGAGTATAATCTGTTTCTGTTGAAAAAAAAGAAAGTCGAATCTACAATAAGTATTTAGGTATGAGCTGTATGTGAATATGGTCTTATAGATAATATGTAATTTTACATAAAAGGTTAGCTGGTGCCTGACTGTTTTTGGGACAGGAATTGGAATAGAAGGGTTTTATATATATATATATATATATATATTTTAAATTTTTTATTATTGAAATTTACAACTGTATTAAATGATAAATACAACAAATAAATATGAAACATGTAACATGACATGTACAACATGAAGAGAAACAACTAGCACTCCAATTATATTTCTATATTAGAAGGTCCCGAGGCCATCATCTTTTCAGACGCCTCGGACGGTTATCAGGAAGTAAGGTTGAAAACAAGAGGGTTCGGATGTTTCAGAAGTTTATTATGGAAGGATAGGTATCTGGATTGAGCTATATCGGAAACATATGGTACATTATGGTCGTTATGGATGATTTTATTTGTGACAAAGTAGGGAGCATTGAGGAGTTTACGAAGGATTTTGGATTGTAGGGATTGTATACGAGAGGAATTTGAAGGTTTAGTAGAGCCCCAAAGCTCGATCCCGTAAGTCCAAATAGGCCTTATTATAGTAATATATATATATATATATATATATATATATATATATATATATATATATATATATAATATATATATATATATATATATATATATATATATGAGTCTTTTATAAATAGTTGGAAGTTTAGAGCGTTTTTCTATTAAGTGCTGCAGTAGTCGAAAACGTTCATTAAATGTAATTAAAATTATAATATTTTAATTTATAGATGTTTTGGGGGTATAAATGTATCACAAAAAATTATTACAAAAAGTTATAATAAATAACTACTAAAAATCTATCATATGCCCAACCGTATAGAAATAACAACAGCAATATAATTAAATAAACTTTAATGGGCAATACATGCGAATACAATAGTTCTTGAGAAACAAAAACGTGCACTATAACGAGTTTTGCAGGAGTACCCAAAAGGAGGTTTTATAACGCGAGTTTCACTAATAAAATTTTTGAAGAGGATACATTTTTACGAAATTGTGAATATTTAATAGGGATAGAAGTGAAATTTTTGGGAGAAATATATTTTTGTGATGTTTGAAAGATCTTCCAAAGAAAGGAACTAGGAGGAAACAGACAGTAAGTGTAATTGTTCAAGACTTACAAATTTTCCAATTATAGTTTCACCTGCAGAGTTTTTAGGAAAAGAAGAGCAACAACATTTTTTCTGAGGGGAGGAGGGTGGGGGTCTGCGTCATCGACCGAATAGAGTTAATGCCGAATTTTCTTTTAATAAATTAATTTGAAATGAAAATTAATATATGAATTTTCATGAGTTTCGTTGAGACATGAAATAATTAGATATTAAATCACTGTATTGAGGTGTACATTGGTCAGCCTTGCCTAATTTCTCTCTACTTTGGTGTGGGTCAAGTCCAAAGTACAACTTAGTTATTCAAAGTAGGTGCTTAGCTGTCCTCAAGAGGCTTAGTTTGCTGGAACTGGTTCAAGACCTAACCGGTTAGGTAGGAAAAAGTTCTTCAAGTAACCGCCTCTAAAATTCCTTCTATATCGTCCTTTCGGTTAACAGCATTTTTACTCGTTTCCAACACATAAAAAAAAAAAATCATGAAATAAAATTGAAATTCATCTTTTAATGTAATAATATTTATATTTTTAAAAAGAGACCCCATTAACCCTTATGCCTAAATATCTAATCAAATACAGAAGTTCCGAAATATATGTGAAGTATTACATGCTAGTTGCATAATGCAGTCATACATTAAATTCCTCATTTCACTTACTGCAGTATGGCTTTACTAGATGGATATAAATTATAATGATAAATGCTACGAAGTAAAAAATAAACTTTATAAATACTACACAGATTATGCTTGATGGAAATCATAGTACCTTTTTTTTACCTCTAGGTAAAACTGGGTCATAATCAACAGCTATAATTTATCTTTTGAATTAATCTAATTCTTTGCAAGGAAGATAAAAATATGAAGCATATGGCACCAGTTTGAAACAAGGATTGGAAGTTAGAGAAAACACTTCCAAATAATTTCATCATCTTATTTTTATATTTAGAATAGCATTTTTATTTTAATATTACACAACTCTTTAACCAAAATATTATTTACCAGACAAATCTATATTATAATGTAATTATCATTGGACATGTTTGTTATTCTTGGAGGACTAAAAATCCCAGAAAAAATTTACTTTCTTCTTCTATATATATTTTTCTGTTGGCATTACAGACCATGTACATCTTTCGCCGCCTTAACAAGTCTGCTCCATTTATCTGCACGCAGCTCAATTGTATCTTTGTTCATTCTATCTATCCATCTGCTTTTTGGCCTTCCAAGTGATCTTTTGCTTCTATTGAAGCATTCATTGTTACGTAGAGACTTCCTGATGGATTGCTACGAACTACATGCCACACTCATCTTAACCTCCGTACCTTCATATCGTGGGATATTGATTGACCAGTTTCTGTAAGCAGTTCTTTATTAGTCTTTCTTCTCCTTGTATTAGTACTCTGATGCCAGATTGCTCCTGTTATCGTGTGGAGGATTTTTCTTACAAATCTGTACATGCTTTAAATGGAACATATTTGACTGTATTACATTCCTGGCAGTTTTTTCGGTTATTTTTTATTTTTTAAGTCCTCTTGTGTTTTGTGCTGTACAAGAATAAATTCCAAATAATTTTTAAACATATTACCTAACATTATTATTATTAAAACACTTTATTCAGAAATATTACAATTTGTCACAGTTAAGGACACTTATAATAGAGTTCAGAGATTGCATTCATACCGTATATACAAAAATATAAATAAATAAAGTAATAACAAAAGAATAAGAAGAAAGAACAAAAGAGTAAAGAAAAAAAAAATATATATATACACATAAGTAAATAAAAATAGAAATAAAAGTTAAACAAACACCTTATATAAAACATACATTATTTACAATTTGCCAGGTGATCTCCGAACCAATCCTGTCCCCTCCACATGTGGAGGGAAAAGGGAGGCTTAGGAGATCCCTACGCTTCTCCCTCAGCCACTTCACTGGTATTTTAAACCAGCGGAGGATGAGTAAGAGCGCTACAGCCACAGACACTCATGCTTGAGTGGAGAATCTGGCTATTGCTAGAACTCCAAAATATCCAACCTAACATTAATACTTTTTTTTATTTCTTAATAATATTTACAACTATATTAAATAAATACATCTAGTAAATTTGAACATGTGGATATAATGACATGAAAACACTTGCTGAATAACTACCCAATGGTAGCACTCTAATGACATGTCTACGTTAGGAGATCACGGTGCCATCTTCTTTTCAGACGTCTCGGAGGTTTATCAGGAATTGAAGAGGACGCAAAGTTAGAAACGAGAGGGTTGGGATAATTCTGAAGTTTATTATGGAAGGATAGGTATCTGGATTTGGTCAGATCTAAAACAAAAGAAACATTAATGTCATTATGGATGGTTTTATTTGTAAAAAAGTAGGGAGCATTGGAAATTTTAGGAAGGATTTTGGATTGTAAGGATTGGATACGAGAGGAATTCGATGGTTTAGTGGAACCCCATAGCTCAACTACGTAAGTCCAAATAGGTCTTGTTGTAGTCATGTATTTGAGTCGTTTGTAATTAATTGGAAGTTTAGAACGTTTGTCTAGTGAGTGCTGAAGTAATCGGAAACGTCGAGAAGTTTCTTGTCGTTTTAGTATAGTATGAAGATTCCAAGTTAGTCATTTGTCCAGGTGGAGTCCTAGGTAGCTGATTTGCTCAACAGGGATTATATTAATACTAAAAAGAATAAAAATACCAATAATAAAAAAAGAAAAGGTTCCTTCCAAGAATCCAAGATATGAAACAGTAGGCCATTAACGATGCGATAAGTCAGAAAATTAGGAATAAATCTGTTAATATTCAATGAATAATAAAAGATTAAGGTTTGATGAAAAAAAAAAACATAGGAGGAGGTGAAGTGATTGGATCAGTAGCAGACCCTAAACCACGGCCTGTATACCCAGGGCCCAGAGCTGATGAAATATCAAGTATCCACTTAATTCAGGAGGGGCCGAAAGTGGGGTGGCTAGGCTAACAGTCAATCCCCGTACACTTACACCAGTTAACACCCCCCCCCCCACTTTACCACCCACTCGTCTCCTCAAGTTAGTTTAATGTTCTTTACGGCTACTCACAGGATGCTGTTTCAATCATGAACGACATAAAGCTTCACATTGAAGGGGTGTATACGAGCTACGATAAAAAAAAAAAAAAAAAATAGAGCTTCATTAGTTTAATTTAACACTCAGTCAATAAAAAAAAAAAAAAAAAAAAAAAAAAAAAAAAAAAAAAAAAAAAAAAAAAAAAAAAAAAAAAAAAAAAAAAAAAAAAAAGCACAGTGAAGAAGTTGAGTCGTATCTGACCCAACTTTTATTTCGGTTAATAATATTTGAATTATTGGGAAATATTGGGTCTGAGTAGAAGGGAAATCATTCTCGAGAGTAGGAAAATTTAAATACCTCGTATTTACGAGACAAGGGCATGACTAGAACAAACAGAGCTTTCTTCTCCCTTTCAAAGGTATTGAAATACCGAAAAATCTCAATTTAAGAGTTTTCAATGCTATGATAAAACCACTTCTAATATATGGCTGTTAAGTATGAATGTTTTTCTTTTTTATATATTTATTTGTTTTACTTATGACTTATTTAATTTGCTACCAATTTCTGTATTTTTTAAAATTTGATTTCAAGTTACATTTCTTTGGTTTTATAGTTTTTACCTTTGTTATATAGATATATATTTTTATTTTTTATTTATTTATTTATTTTTTTTATTGCATTGTATATATAGTATGAATGGGCCTCACTCAGCTTTAGTACTCAGTGCCCTTAAATATGGCAAAATGTATTATTTCTCAATAAAAAGATTTTAAAAAAAAATATATGGCTGGGACCTGGACACTCGCCATCACCCTAGGAAAAAGTAATGAAAGATTTGAGAGAAAAATCCTCCTCATGATAACGGAGCGATCTGGAATCAGAGTAGTAACACGTGCAGAATAGTGTTGCCCAAAATCGGTCTTGGTCTTGCACTTTGCAACCAAAGACAAAGGCCGCGTAACTGTTGCAAGACCAAGACCAGGACCGGTAAAATAAATCGATTTTTTAAATAAAAATTAAGGCAAAATACTTGACAATCTTAGTTATTATATGTTAATAATTGGTATAACCAATATACTTTTGCATTTAACTATTATAATTTTTCATTCGGGTTTAGTTAGGTTTCTCCTATCTAAAAAATTACAGTAATATATCTATATTAATAAGCTAATAAGTAACTGCAAGACTGTTGCGAGACTCTTGAGCAAAACCAAGAGACCATGACCAAGACTGAGTTCGCAAGACCAAGACCATGACCAAGACTGAGTATTGCATTTGGGCAACACTAGTGCAGATGAAAGACCAATAAAGAACTGCTTACTTCAGTACTTCAGTAACTGCTAATTATACACCGTACTCACATTTTCTCTGTCCTGCAGAGCTATAAAACCTTATTCTATGACAAGCTTCATCTTAATTAATAAGGACTTAAAGCTCTTTAAACGAGGAAGGTTTTACAAAACTGGAGTATCTCTAGTAAATTTGGAGGGTGAGAAAAAAATGTGAACCCATGGTTTTATGGAAAACATAACGTAACATAGTTTAGTGGCATTTAAAGACAATTCTATTTAGTTTATAATAACTAATTTTTAATTACATATTTTTTTATTTTATTTAGAAATATAATAGTCTATCACGTAGACAATAATTATAGAGAGATATGAACACGTTCACACCATATATACAGAAAACATAAAACTAACAAAAGTAAAATAATTTTTAAATTATAATCAAAAACTATGTAAAATAAAAATAAAATAACCTTAAGATAAATAAATTAAAAACATAAAAACATAGTCATACCTAATTAATTACATAAATTAAATATTTTTTTAGTTATCGCTTTATAATTAACGAAAGACGGAACACTTAAAAATTTATCTACAGAAAATCGGACCATGGTTTACAATTACTTTTCTTTCAGCTCTTGAGGTCTAATATATCCCTTTTAAATACTTCTATTTAATTACAGAGCACGCCGTATAAAAATAGAATTTTAATTTAATAGATACATAAATAATTTAGACACAATGTTTTTAAAATTCTATTTTAATAAATTTATTCCAATGATATAAATTTTACTTATTAAATTATATGGATACTCAAGTTTTATTCCAACTTTTCAAGCTATTTTTTATTTCAATATTACCTATTTATTAATATTTTTATTATTATATTATACTACGAAATATTGGAAATATATAATGGTTTAATAAGACATGATGCAGTTGTTACTTACAAATAATAAACTAACTCTACGTTATGGTTACACAGTACTAAAATATAATTATGTCACATTAAATTCAAATAAATATACCAAAATATATCGATACCTACTTATTTTGTAAATGAGGAAGCCAAGTTACTGTGAAAATGAGGAAAACTCAGAAAATATTTTATGTGTCAAAGATACCATTAGGTGACCTATATTAGAGCTTGTGAACCCGTATGTGTTTGAGATTGCCAACACAATTTCTCTAATGGGAATGTGGCGTGATGGCCGACGTCGGATGAAAACAATGAGAATAATGAAAATAAGAAATTAAGTCCCGCGAAGCATCGCCTAATACAGACAGTATTAAAGACTTGTCGTGACTTAGGGCACTATGTAATGGCAACTATTACTTGTGATGTCTGTCTCGCGATAAGACAAATACTGCGTCCTACCGACCGCTTAATAGCCCTAAGGACACTCTTTTAATCTCGGGAAATTAACAAAAAAAATATTTATACATATTTTTTACACTTAAAACTTAAAATGGTATTATGGTGAAATTAAAATGGTAGACCGAAAAATTCACCGAAATAATTTTATTTAACTGGTGTTTTATTTGAAACAATTTCTAAAAAAAAAAAAAAAAAAAAAAAAAAAAAAAAAAAAAAAAAAAAAAAAAAAAAAAAAAAAAATAACTGCTTTCAATTTATTGTCCCTTAATAATGCATACAATATTTAAAATCTGCATTATTATAAATTATTTGATGAGATTTTATCTATTATTTCACGAAATCGGCTGGTTAAAACTTTTTTTATTTTTATTTATTCATGATATTTACAACTGTATTAATAAATAAAATACAAAAACTTTTTAATATGTGAACCACATTTTTTTAATTTTAATTCATTAGGTGACATGATGACCCCAACAAAAAAAATATGAAAAAATATTAAATAACCCTTTAATAATTGTTCATTATTGAAAACGAAATAATTACTGGCAACATATTTATGTTCAAGCTTAATTAAAAAACCTTGGGGTAATTTTTCATCAATACTTTGTCCGTGGTACAGAGCCCCCCCCCCCCCTCCCCCCGTAAACAGTTTCATCTCATCGTAACCTATAAATATTTTATTTTTCGAAAACTCTTGGAATTGGGGCGTTTTCTATCTGGAGGGGGCACACTTTGTCTATTTAATTAGGTACTAAAATATCATAAATACCCATTTACTTTCTATATGGATTATAAGATAATTTGATCCCAAAATTAATAAAACAGGTGGCCTAAAAAATTATTGGGCCATTTGTCCTATACAGCCTCGTTATTTTGAAAATTTGGGGGTGTAGGTCACGCCAAACGGCTCAATATTTTTGAATGTCACTTTTTTTATCTATTTTGTGAACAAATTATCTTACTATCCAAGTAGAAAGGAAATGGATATTTACTAGTTTTTAGTACCTAATTAAATAGACAAAGTTTGCCCCCCTCCATATTAAAAACGCCCCGATTCCAAGAGTTTTCGTAAATAAAATATTTGTAGGTTACGATGAGATGAAACCTTTTACGACGTTTCAGGCGGATGTTAATATTTCGATAAAAAGGGGTCTGTACCACAGACTATTAATATTACCTGCAATATTTAAAATCTCCATTATTATAAATTATTTATTGAGATTTTATCTATTATTTCAAGAAATCGGCTGGTTAAAACTTTTTAGTATGTGAACCACATTTTTTTATTTTAAATTTTTATGTGCCATGATGCTGACCAACCACAAAAAATATAAATAAATAATCCTTGAATAATTGTTTACTATTTCAAACCAAATACTTAGTGGCGACCTATTTCTTTTCAAGCTTAAGTTAAAAACCTTGGAGTAATTTTGTATCAATAATTGTTATGGAATATCTTGTGCAGTGGACTATCTGGTGTAATTGAGGTCACATTGAAGAGACTATTGTTTCCTTAGATTCATCTTTCGAGTGCCAGGCTCTCCAACGCCTCCAGTTGGTATGCTCAATTGAAGTGGCTCTACCTAGTATTCCGAAGACAAAATTCCGTAGGTGTATTCTTTTTCCTAACCTTTAAAGGTCAAAAAACCTCCTTACCTTTTTGATTTGTTCTCAGCTTGTTTCACTGTTCATTCTCTGAATTCGAAATCCCAGCCCACAAACCTGTATTCTCCTTCTCATAGAACTATTTCCTTTAATGCATATTCTATAATGCGCGTTCCATATTCTTTTAGAATTTCTTACCTACCTTCATAAACAAAACCTCATATTTAACTTACTTTAAAGAACAATTATTTTTCCATCTCCTCAACAAAAAATCTTTTGAAAAGTTCATTTTAAATCAGCAGTTGTCATGTTCATTATCTTAAAATGAATTCAGCTATTTTTTTTTAATTTATTTTTTTATTTTTATCTATTATTTCATTATTTTTTTGTACATAGGCATACCAATTTACTTATTTTATTTTTTTTATATTTCTTTTTCTTTATTATTGATATTAATTGTATGTACATATTGTGTGAATGAATCATGTAGCCTTAATATTAATGCTCTTCAATGTGGCAGAATGTATTAATATTCAATAAAGAAAGTTAAAAAATAAATTTTTTTTTTATTGAATATTAGAACATTCTGCCACATTAAAGGGCATTAATATTAAGGCTACATCAGTCATTCACACAATATGTACGTACAAATAATAACTAAGATAGAGATGATAAAGAAAAATAAAACAAGTAAATTAATATGCCTGTGTACAAAAAATGAAATTATAGATAAAAGCTAAATGAAATTAAAGAAAAAAAAACATTTATTTAAAGCTATATAAAATATTTACATTCATCCAGGGGACTCTGAGTCATGCTTTGTCCACCAATGTGGAATCCAAGGCAGGACTCCAGGAGATCCCAGTGCTTCTCTCCCAGCCGCGTCACTGTTATTAAAAAACAGTGGAAACTGATGGAGGGCAATACAGCAACAGACGCTCAGGACCTGAGTAGAGAATCTGGCCATTGCCAGAACTCCAATATATAAATATTTGGAGAAGGTCGCTGGGCCACTGACGTTTTAACCTCCGAGGAGGGTTGTAGAGATGGCTGGAGCTAGATAGGGATTGTGCTACAGGATTTGGATGATGAGTGAGTTTCTGGTGAAATTTGGAAAATTTTTCTGAGATTAGGTCAAGAACAAATGGGATATGAAGTTCATTATGGAGAGTTTTATTGGATACATAGAAGGGAGCATCGACTATTGATAGAAGGACTCGGCTTATTAAAATAAGTATTTTACTACTTTAATATCGTTATTCGAAATATAATTCATTATCATTGCAAATAAATTAATTGATGATAAATTTTATTATGTAAAAAATAAGAAAGCTATGAATGAGATCTGTCTGGAATAAAATACTGCAGTTGTTTGTTTGTTGGGGTTTTAAGGCGTACAACACCGAAGTCATCAACGACTGCAAATTAACTTTGTTAACTCTGGATAAAATGTTTAAGATTTTAATTTTTTTCAAACAAATCGTTTCTTGAAATGTTTGCTATTGGAGGTGTAAGTCCTTAACTATGTAGGATCGATACGTAAAGAGGACACTCCTGTAAAATGTGGCTGACAGTAAGTGTATTATTGCAGTGTTGGCATTGTTGGTAGTTGATGTTTGCTGATGAGATGTGAATGGGTAAGATTGGTGTGGCCTATTCTCAGTCTGGTTAAAACAATCTCTTCTCTGCGGATATAACCATTTGATGTTGACTATTGCTTTATTAATTTTTTAATATCTTTTAATTTAGATGGCCGACTCTCATTCCACATAGATTGACAGCAGTTGACACAGATTGACCAGACTATACTGCAGTTATTAGTTCGGTTAAATGATATGTATTTCGTTCATTCTTTTGCGCATTTTTTTTCTACAAACCTTCTTAATTGTTTTTTTTAATAAACGTTTTCCAAGGATAAAAGTGTGACGTTCGATTTCTGAGATCCAGAGCTTTCATTCTCTATTACACCAATGTCTATTCAGTGACAGATGCCTTTGCTGATCTGGAGATGTCATTTGAGGATCTGAACAGAAAGATTTGACAAAATCATTACCAGAAAATTTCGACAGGAACGTATTAGGATTTGTGGGAATATTGGTGGTATAGAGGGTAAGACGCAAGTTGTAGCTGGAATACATCCTCAACAGGATAATAATTGGAAAACTCTGTGCAGAAGCGGACATGGAAGGAATGGTTTGAGGGGTATGTATCTACTTATTAACTACAAGGATTGGAGTGAATTAAGTTTGAGCTTAAAAAACAAAGCGCCGAGCATGCCGAAGATTCTTCTGATTTTTTAAAATCATCATTATGCGGAAGATATTGGGAATTGAGTGATATTTTTCCTTTTTTTTTCATTTACTTTCCAAGATAATTATAAACAAACAGATAGTGAGGGGAAATGGTGTGAATTAGAGAATAAGAATTTTAAGAAACCTTTTTTTCCCCTTTGCAAGTACGGAAATGTGATTGTACATTTTTATAGTTTATGTCCAGATGCTTGGTTCATTGTCAGTTAGTTCTATTAAATTTCTTAGTATAGAAAAAGTTTTTAAGATCATGAAACTAGGGATTATTTTTTTTTTCGATTAAGTTTGTGAAGGAATGAATTTAGGGCAACATCTAGATCTCAGAAGTTTTTAGGAATATTCTGAGGTCTATCTTATCGCTTATAATTTGTTAGAAGAGATTCCAGCTAACTGGGTCCATGATGAATGGAGGTTGAGGCGATTTGGATTTAGAAAGGGATAGGATTAGGACGCTATGGATGGAGGAAAGTTCAGCGAGCCATGAAATAGAATGATTTTGAAGCTATTACTAGATCTAACAGAAAGTTATTTGATTGAGGAAGTGTATCCACATTTCTCCTTATAATAATAATTTCAAGATCTAATTACTTCCCTGTTTTCATCAAGGCTATTTCATTTAATCCAATAGTTCCTCTAAAGTCCCTCATGAAAATACCAAATCTTCATTTAGACATAGCGCTGTGATTTAAATTCTTCGGATTTTTCTCAATAAAAGAAAAGACTAACCGAAAACAGCAAAGTATATCACTTATAAATGTCTGACATTTTTCATGTTCTGAATTAGTAAAACGTTCACTGGTCAGTAATTAACTAGTATTAGAGAGGCCGAAGATTATTTTTATTAATCATACAAAATATTTAAATCTCTCTATTATATAGAAATAGAAAATAACTTTATTCTGTGACAAAGTCCCTTCAAAATAGTACAGAATTAAAAGACTATACCTAGGGCCTAAATAAAACAATAACAAAAAAAAAAAAAAAGAAATAGTAAAGAAAATATTAGTTAAGCAAGCTACATAAAAAAAAAATCTATATAGAAAACACTTAAAACTATGATAAGACACTTAAAACTATCTACAGTAGGAAAAATTATAATTATACACTTTTGAGAAATAAAAAATAAATTGAGTTCTTCTTTAAAAAAATCTGTGTTTCTGCTAACAAAGGAAAGACGAATCTGACGATATAAAATGTCAGAGAGTTTAAATAATAATTAATATGTAAACACATCATTATCTTATTGTAACTATAGGTACAGATTTAGTTGTACAAGAATAAAAAAAACAAAAAAACAATAGATGCATTCAGTGGCATTAAGAGTAGAAAGATATTGTAATATCCTTAGTGAAGATTACGGTATGGAATAGTACTATGATTTGATGATGAATTATATATACACTCAGTGTCAAAATGTCAGACAACCCCATTAAAATTAAAAAACAAACTTTTCATGTTTTCTTTATGTTTGATTTATATTATTTTAAACACAGTTTAAATAATTAATTATGATATTGAAATGAGGATAATCTTCTCAGAGCTTGAAGATTATTCAATTCAATATCAGTAAATATCGACATTTAATATGCGTCAAAATGATAGACACACTTGCTGTTGATTACTATTTTCTTAATCCTCTAGAGTAGAAATCGTTAAAATAACATTTCTACTTCAGTTTAGTGTTGAATTAGTTTCAAGATATACTTAACAAGAACGTGAATTATGGGAAAAAATAAGTGTTTCTCCGAACAAGAGCGCCGTTTGATTTCTTCACTTCACAAGGACGGGATGAGTTCGGGGGAAATAGCCCGCTGAATCAAGTTGAGTTTTTCATCGGTCGCGAAGTTTATTCGGCACGGGGAGACACATGGAACCAACCGTTGTACTGGGAGGCCCTCCGCTTTGACATTACGAGAGAAACGGAATATTCTTCGAATCGCATCCAACTCTTGTAAAACAGCCAGAGCAATACTTGAGGAAGCTGGAGTTCAAACAAACCCAAGAAATGTTCAAAAACAAAAAAAAAGTAAAAAACAATAGCTAAAAAAAATTGAAAAAAAGCCAGTTTTGAGTACCCGTCACAAATTATCCCGGATGGCCTTTGCCCGTAATGTGATGTCATGGACTAAGGAGTGGAATAAAGTCATCTTTAGTGACGAAAAAAAATTCAATCTGGATGGGCCAGATGAATTTTCGTATTATTTTAATGACTTAAGAAAAGAAGAAAAAAAATTATCAAGGCGTCAAATGGGAGGAGGAAAAGTTATGGTTTGGGCATCAATTGGTTACAATAAGAAAGTAAATTTGTTATTTGTTTCATCAAGAGAAAACTCAGCTGAATATAAAAATTTATTAGAGGAACAAAATTTGACTTTTAATGACATGCCTGAAGGCACACCAGTTTTTCAGCATGATAACGCCCCAATACAATCAGCAAAAATTATTTAAGACTGGTTTACTCTCAACAAAATTGCCTAATTCGACTGACCTGCTGTCCCCCCAGAACTGAAAATTATCGAAAATGTTTGGGTAACTCTTTCAAGAAGGGTGTACTCTGAGTCAAGGCAGTTCGGAACAATCAAGGATTTGAAATCTGCAATTCTGTCTTCATGCGAACAATTACCTCAAGAAACAATCAAACGATTCATTACCAAACAGAATTTTTGAATTAATAAATAGTGGTGGAAAGGCCACGAAGTATTAAAATGAGTTTTATTTATTTTTACCAGGGAGAGTATCTAAAATTTTGACGGGCCTTAACTTTAATTGAACAAATAAAAAAAATAAAAAATGTATTTTTGGCTTGAGAACCAAAATACAAGCATGCTGCTGATTAACTTCAGGCGAGTGATGGATTATTTTAATATTTTTTTAGGGATAATTTGAAAAAATGGAAAACAATTTCTGAAGTGTGTCTAGCATTTTGACAGTGTGTAAAAAAGCTGTGACCATTTTTTATTTAACATATGAGATGGAATGCACGCATAACACTACGGCCGTGCGGGTTTCCGGATACTGCTGCCTAATCCCAGATAAAATGTTTTCTAACTGTCCAAGATGTAAGTTTTCAACTATTCTCGTCTTTAACAATTTCTGTCTTTCATACACTTGTTTCATTTGCTTAATTTGTAAAATGGAGGTTGGTCAAATGTTAGGCGGACAGCCCCTCCCCCTGAACTATTTATAATAAAGTAAAATTATCAGTACCGGGCACTTACGAGGATTTTAATACGTTAAAGATAGACGTTTGCCTTAGAGAAATTTTTTTATTTTTTTTAATTTTAATCTGTTTATTGAATTATAATACAATCAGCCACTGCTGGAGGGCTATAAGCATTAGGGCTACAAGTTCTCATTCATACAATATATACAAATAATTAAGAAATAAATATAAATATAATAAGTAAATAAATAATACTGGTGAAGAAGTTAAATAAAAATAAAATAAACAAATAAAATAAAATAAAACTTCTAAACACAATCATACCTATATACAATATATACATTCGCCCCAAGAATCTCCGAGCCAGGCTTTTTCCCCCACACGTGGAAGGCGAAGCAAGACTCCGGAAGATCCCAGCGCCACTTTTCCTGCCGCATCACTAGTATTAAAAGCCAATGGAGACTGAAAGAGGGCACTAGAGTTTAGAGAAATTAGAAGTAAGAAATTATAAAAACAAAATTGACAATTTTATAAGTCATATATCAAGAAAATGGAATCGTTTAATTTTTTTAATTTACAACATAAATATATTTTTATGAGAAGTAATATATTTTTTATAAAAAAAAGAGTACATATAAGACGTAAATTTGTTTAGAAAAAACTAAAATTTCAAAGAACCTCTGATTGTAATCCGTAATTTTTGTTTGAACTGTTTGTTTCATTTACATTGTTGTTTTACAAATATGATTAGTTAAATCGAAACAACTTTTTCACTGTCTTCGAAATTCAACTTTTTTTAAGTCAACTAATTTATGATTTTTGTTGTTGTTGTTGTTTATATGCTAAAAACATCCAATTCTTCAACACCATTTTATAAAAATAATTTCAATATATAATTACTTCCCTGTTTTCGTCAAGATATTTCGGTAAATTCATTAATTTTCCCATAGTCCCTCATGAAAATATCAAATCCTCGTTTCATGATATAGTTTCTTCCGTCTTCATAGGGGATTTGATAAACACCACGAAAATGTATTGTAACCGGGGCTTGAAACAGAAAAAAAAATATTTTCAAAAAGTATGAGTGGAAATTTTTATTTCCCATAGTCATGCCTTGTAATTTTTCAAGTAAAAGTTTTATGGAACTTTTATTTTGAAAAAAAATTAATTTAAAATTTCTGTCGATTTCATTGAAATTTCGATCTTAAAATGACTTTTATTCATAGCTACTAAAACAAACGACACATTAGAATCATGTGTAATTCATTTAAGGCAACCTATACATCTAAACTCTAAACTAAACCCAATTTATGTTTATTTTTCATTTACCAAGACGTCTTTAATAAAATTGAATAAATACAAGTTAATCAATAACCATAAACCTGGAACTTTATTACAAAAAAGTTTATCAGAACTCTTATTTTAGAACTTTTTTCCAAAAAACATTTCACAAAATCGTTAAATTAAATTTTAAACTTTTTAAAAAAAGTGAATATAACATTGAAAGAACAGCGAATATAATTGTTCGAAATCATAACGCGGGTGCTGGATATATTGTGGTATGAGCTGAAGAGAACGTTTACATAATCTGGGTACATAAAGTAACTACGAAAAATCCTATATTTTAGGATTTTTTTTTTTGCATATTGGGCCCATTGTTTACTCTATTATTTTTAATTATTAAAATGTCACACATCAACTCTTAATGTTTTCAATTTTTAATCGAGCAATTAAATTGTGAATAGCTTAATATTTAATAACGTCAATTTGGTCTTTGAAATTTAAACAGAAGCTACTCGAAATGTTACGATCAAATCTGAAGAACTGACCAAAAAATGTTAGGACTTTAACCTTTAATTTAAAACCAAATCCCTAGTATGCATACCCAAACTAGAATTGAATAGAATAGAATTGTTTTTATTGGCTACATCGTAGCCATGGAGTCTGGCCCATTTAGCGTTACTAAGGGTTAGTTTTATAAGTAGAAGAAAATAAGTAAATAAGTACAGTATAAGAACATAAAAACAAAAATATTTTTGTAAAGCAAACATCATAAATATTTTTATACTCCAAATATTTTTACTATTTGTATATAAATATGTTTATATAATAAATATCATAAATGAATAAAAATACATATATGCTAAAGAAAATTTTTCTATGCATAATACAACAAAGTAAAACAAATAGTACAGATCTTAGGATTACAACGCACATGTAGGATCGTACAATCAATAATAATATTTAAAGTTATAGGTGTGTATGTGTTGTTTTTATTTATTTATTTTTAGATTATTTTATTCTTATTTATTGTATATTTATTATTTTTCTGTATAGTTTATTTGATTTATTGTACATACTGTGTGAATGTGATCTGTGAACTCTGTTATAAATGTCCTAGAGACAGATTGTAATATTTTTCAACAAATAAGCTAAAAAAAAAAAAAAAAAAAAAAAAAAAAAAAAAAAAATTTAAAAGGCATCCAAATTTTGAATAAATACACATACGGCCACGGACATATGAACACATGCCTGACCCACCTAAAGCTGAGGGTTTGTACTTGTGTTGATAGAGTCAAAAAAACACTTATAATAAAGTAAAATATTTTGTTCAACTGGTCAAGATATTTTATATTCAACACACACTCCAGTGATAAACCATTTGTGGCAGCCTTTATATGTGTATGTAGGTATTTCCTTCATTGTGTCTCCAGAAACAAACACTAACCATACCAAAACTAACCTACCACAATAGGTGGATAATTGTTCTCAGAATATGATCCTCACTGGCTCAATGGTGTCCGTTATGGAGAAACTTTTTAATGAAATCCTTATATCGAGCCTGTCAAGTACGCAAAGTAATTTTTACTGTAAAATTATTGAAATCTGTTGGTGCTTATAAAATCGTCCACTATAGGGAAAAGTGAGCTGTAGAAATTTACGCAATGGTTTCACTGTAGACGTCTATGATTTATGATTTAAATCGTTTGTATGTACAAGCTTTTCCACTTCCAATTTTTCCAGTCTTATTGATGATTTGTCGTGACTGTCTTCAGATAAGGTAGATAAGGTTACGAGACCTGACAGTGAAAATGGATCTCAAGACTAAAAGCTGACGATGGGAGGCTACATCGAAAGAGCTGAGAGAGAATCTATTTTGCGAGAGGTAGCTATACCCAATTATTATTACTGTCAACCTCAATCGTGTCGATAATAGGCCAACGATCTGAAAGGTAACTTTCCCATAACGTGCCCTGAAACGAATTAACAAAACACGCGTTGGATATTAAAATTAAACGTCAGAAAAACCGGAGAAATAATTCAACTGATTGTTGACAAAATGCGAGGAAGCAACAAATTTGACCACAATCGAATGATTCATTTCAATTAAATCTTCAGTACAGGTCAACAATATTTCTCATTTATTCAAAATGACAAAGCAGCCTCGCTAAATTATTTGCGAATAATAAATTACTCCTTAATTACACTTATGAATATCAAATAACACAATTATGTTTTTACATATTTTATCTGGAGCAAAAATATTTGGTTATTTATACTTCAATTGTTTCATTAATTATATTCGGTTATAAATTCATATTTATATTTAATTCATTTTGATATAAAGTATAAAATTATCCCAAAATCCATGAACCCTTAATAAATTTACATCATCTATAACAATTTCAGTGACTGTATATTTTAATGGATTTGTTTCTACTTTCACTTATTGTTATCCTGAAAATATTTTAAATCCGAGCTTATAACGAAAATATATGTTTCAAGGTCCTGTGAGTCAAAACAACCAAGTCTCGGTAGACAATTCGGATTAGTGTGAACAGCATATATTAAAAACAAAAGGGCATATAATGCAGTCATAATATGTAATACTGAAGTTAATACTGAAGTCATAATATTTTTACTTTTATCATTATACTTTTTTACTTTCACTTACCTATATATGAAATATATCTGAAGGGAATGTATTGCGATAGTGAAATTGAGTCGAAATAACCAAGTCCCGTAAAATAGTCTGTGTGTGTGTTAACAGCCTGGTTCAAAAACGAAGATTCGTACGAAAGTTGCAGAAACTTTTTCGTCAAAATCGGCTTACCGGAATTAGAACTTTAAATAATGGACTAAACACATTTTTAAGTTTTTTTCGAAAATCACTGTAACGATTAAATCCATTTCAGCAGTGTAAAATTAAACAGATTTCAATTATATGTAAGTTTTATCATGATTGATATTCTCTAACGAGGCTTAAATGGCCAATTTTAAATATTATATTCCTCTACAGTATCATTAATTTTTTTTATTTGAAACAATCGACCATTTCACATTCATCTCTGATATGAAACATAGTTAAATATGAAATATGAAAGAAATTTATAATTAACTAAATGAGAAATAAGAGATAGTAAAGGAGAATAGTTGTAATTTAGGACCCAAAGGAATGCGAGCGCACTCGAGCTCCATAGAAAGATTAGAACACGCTTCTATAAGTAACATGAGCTTAATATAATAAGGACTCTGGAAATATTATGTAACACATACATATCCGGTTTTCATAGATGCTATTGTTGGTATTATCTAATATTTAATTGTATAGATTACAGTGATATAAATATTAAAATTAGTAATACATAAGGTTATTATCAAAATTAAAATACCCACAATGAAATATAAATCAATATAGCGTTTATAATTTTTACTTTCACTTCCCCTTTGTCTGAAAATACTTATATCTGCTAAGAAGAGGGTGGTAAGGGAAAGTTGTGTGATGCGCGCACAGCATCATATTTTTTTTATTACTACTTATTATTATTTTGTATTTTGTTCATTAATACTTAATTATATTCATTTTTTTTAATTTGTTCTTAATTACTTTTATTTATGTTTCTTGTATGTATGTATTATTTGAGGGATCAGGGTAAGTGATCTGGGTAACTGGGTGAGAAATGACTTCCACAGCTCAAGGTTCCAGATTCGAGTCCGGCTAATGACTAATAATTTTTCGTTAGTCGTGGATCGACTATGGGGTCGGGAGACCCCTCTGGGGCGCATCCAGCCTCTATAAAGTGGGTACTCTTACTTAAGTAATTAATTGAGTTTTTTAATTTACTTTTCTTTAGGTTATTTAATTTTTTTATTGTACATAGTTTTTGATTATTATTTTACTTTTGTTAATTTTATATTTTCTGTATATATGGTGTGAATGTGTTCATGTATCACTAAAAACTATAGTCCACATGACAGATTGTTATAATTCTATATGAATAAATAAAAAAAAATTAATTAATTAAGGAGAAAAACGAGTGTGATATAGGCCTAATCACCTTCCTGCACAACCGTTGGCCTTGTAACAGACCCTTTGCGGGTTATATATAGGACCCTTCAGTGGTAAAGTATATATTATATGCCCTTCGGTGTGGCAGATTGTGTTATTATTCAATAAATAATAAATTTATAAAAATAGTCTTCTCGTTTTCTTTTACAATTATAAGTTTACTGGAATTGAGCATTAAGAAAAACACTTGTAAAATATAAATATTTTAGTAAAAATTCGCCTTAAATCATATTCGCATTGTTTTGTTATGGTGACCTACTTTAATTTGCTCTTCCAGTATTACTATCTTGAAGCAATTTAAATAGTGTAGACATTTCTTAATCTCCTGAGATCCCTACACGGAGTTGGATAATCTAGGGATGAGCTCTGCGACGCTACCAGACTACAATATTCGTTTTAAATCTCATTCATAATAAATAAATTGTAATTTACTTAAGATTTGCTCAAATAAAAAAGCAATTATAACACCCAAAAAACTTCAATACAAAAGGTTTTAAATCATAAGAAAATTGTGCTATGATTTATTTTTCTAATTAAAATTATAGATAAATAAATACTGAATATCTTCTTTGTATTTTAGAGCTTAAACGAACTACGTTTTCAACCATCATATACAGATTTTAACATTGAATAAAATATTTGTACCCTCCTACAACTATATGAATAAAGATGGGTTAACACTTTTTTCAAGTTCAACAAATAATCACTTTTAATTCCAATATTCAAGTAAGGAGATGGAGTAGATTTGAAAGCTTCTACTGGCCCTAATAAAATGAGCAAGAAGGGGAAATTATATTCTGAAACATTAACAAGCTATATATGAAAGCACTTTAAACCGTCTCCAAAAAACCCAGAGAAACGTGAAAGAAAGCTTATCTTTAATGTTTAATAAAAATAATATAGTACCTAAGAAAAAAATCTGGTGCGCACTTTGAATAGAAATAATTTTACGGCAATATCTGGATATTACAACATTTTCGAAGGGCATTTTTAACCAATCTGAAGCTTAAAGCTTACATCTATCAAACCATTAATTTTTTTTTTCTTATTCATTGATATTTACAACTGTATTATAGAAAAAAAAAATACATCTACTAAATGTGCACTCAGGAATATAATAACATGAAATCGGTTGTTGAGAAACTACCCACTGGTAGCACTCAAATAATAAATTTACACAAGAAGATCACCAGGCCACCTTCTTTTCAGACGCCTCGGAGGGTTATCAGAGATCGAGGAGGAAGCAAGATTTGAAACGAGAGGGTTTCGGATGATTCTGAAGTTATGGAAGGATATGTATATGAGTTTTGTAATTTAACTGGAAGCTTAAAAGACAAAGAGAGTTTGTCTAATAAGTGCTAGAGTAGTCGGAAAGGTCGAGCGGTTTCTTGTCATTTTAGTCTTGTATGAGGATTCCATGTGAGTCGTTTGTCCAGGTGGAGTCCTAGGTAACGGATTTGTTCAACTGGGATAAGTGGGGAATTGTTAAAGGATATAGTAGGACATGTGGTCATATGTTTGCGACGGTAATTTAATGGGATTTATTTGAATTTATTTTAATTCTCCAGTTTTTACACCATTCTTCAAGGTTTGTAGTATGTGATTGGGGAGTTGGGGATGCAGTTGATAGATCATTATTAACAAATAGAATACATGTGTCGTCAGCATACGTATCATTAAAATAAATATTATTTATTATATCAACTGTTGCTTTTGGATTGTACGACTATTAGTTATTAAACTGTTATTTTTCATTGCATAGTTTACTAAAATGGAATTTCGAGATTCGCGTCGCCTGTCACAGAAAGGTCAAAAGTTGTCACACTAATTGTGAGTGGATAATGTTGGGATATCGCATAGGTGAACTTCATCAAATTATTCAATAATTCAATTTTCTAAAATGTTCCATGATGATTCTTTGGAATAAACGGACTACAGTTATCTAATTATTTAAATATATATTAAAATATAAGATCTGGATTTATTAAACTACAGTAAATGTATTTAAGGTTATAAACATATCTATGAAATATTTTTATACTTCACTCCCTCTTTCACATTAGTACAATAAAATAGTAAATTAAAACAATGTCATTGCCTTGATTTGGTGGATTTAAATTTTTTTTTTCAATCTTAAAAAAAAAAACAAGCAAATATTTACATTTAGTAAGAAAGTTTAATTTGATTTCCTTGGAAACATGTGACTTTCGTTGAATGATGTTAGTTTTAATAAGTCATTATTTATATTTTTTTCGTAACTCTCTGTTACCCTCTACAACTTTATTTATTAGATGTAAATGTTTCTAAAATTCTCTGCTTTCCAACGATATATTGTAAGTAAACCTTATGACTATTATTTCTGGAGATTCGTTTTCGACATGGATATGCATTTTTCTTTTTCTTTTAATCAATTATCAAATCTTTTCAAAAGTTATATTTATTATTTTTCATAATTTCTGACGATGAGAGATAGTTAATTATTTAAAATAAATCAAATTAAATGTACTTTAAGGGAAGAAATTTTTAACATTGGGCATTTAAGCGCTGTTAAGCGACATCAATAGGGATAAGACCTAAATGATATTAAAGATTACTTAATTATACATTGATACACCGAGTTTAATCAAAATCGTTAGAGCCGTTTCAGAGAAAATCGTAAAAATGTGTTAAATTGATGATATACAGTGCCTCTTTCGTTTTTCCGATTTTGACAAAAAAGTTGCTGCAACATCTCAGGCATATACAAACCTTAAATACGCAGTTTCAGTTTCGTAAGACTTTTCGTTTTTGAGCTAGACACACACACATACACACAGCATTTTGTGAGACTTAGTTATTTGGACAAAGGAGACTTCAAAAAGTGTATTTCCGTTGAAATCTCGGATTCAAAAACTTTACGATCGCTATACTTTCACTTACTATATATTTCATAAATAGATAAATGAAAGTAAAAATGGGGAAAAGAAAATGTTGTGTTTTGTAAAATAATTCCAGAAACAGTATTTTTTTGGAATCGTGTAATTCAATGAATGTTAATTCAATAGTTTCCACAGTCGCAAATCGGTTTGACATTTTAAAAGTTCATTTTTTCAGATTAACGTCAATAATATGATTATCTCATTTCCAGAAACCAGACATGTTTGAACAGGCTTAGTTGATTTGGTTACATACGCCATGCTCAGGTCCTGCGGTCACACCTCAAATCTTGCAATTACTCGCTCCGAGTCTGCATTCTGTTTCGGGCTACTCAAGTATCAACACTCACCACTTTAAGATTTTTCATACGCTTATTTCCTCATTTAAGTGTTTAATGAAGGCATCTAATATGTTTCTCTAAGGAATATTTTAATTTTTTTAAATATAATAGCTGGTACATATTAAATAATGACTGTATTTATTGAAAGATATTACAATCTGTCACAAGGACATTTATAATAGTGTTCAGAGAGCTAGGTATATATTAGTTTTAACAAGTTCAAATCGCCATAAATAAAATTGACTTTATTTTAGAGACATAATCCTGAGATTTTATTTTATCTTAGTGTTTGCATATTATTATATAAATCACTGTAGATATTATTACATTTTGTATTAAGTCATTTTTCTATTAGATAGCATATTGTTTATAAATTGTGTAGTTATGTATATATGAATATGTAATTTCTTTTCTTTCATTTTTTTCATCACAATAATAAGTAATTTTGAGAAGATTTTATGTTCATTTATATATATTTTTTGTCTATTTTTTAGTGGTTACATACTACTTTTTAAATAATGTATATACTGTTAGAATTTTTATAAGTTAGTTATTGGCCAGATTTGTATTTTATTTTGTATTAATCCATCATTGTTATTCTAAGGGGACTTAGTCCCAGAATAAAGTTCAATTTTCTATTCTATTCTACTATGAGAACCCCGAATGCTTCAATGTTTTGAATGAAGTAGATATCAACACAGGTGTATTTCAGACAATTTGTTTAATTAATTTTTTTTTTTAAAGGAGGACCAATTAGTACGCCACATACAAAAATTGTACTTAATTAAAAAAAAAAATAGCATGAATTATTACAGAGGGGAAAGGGTTGAAAACTTTCATGCATTCCTTTCTCATCAGATCCTGTTATAAGTACACTCATGAATATGACGATGTCACTGCCTGATAAGATTTTAAATTTGATCCATCAAGAGGCGGAAACTTGGAAAAGTTTCTAAACTCAGAGCTAATTTAATCGATGAGCTTAGTGCTGAGTTATATTCTGTTATAAACTCCTATTTAATTAATTTTGATATGAAGTATAAAATTATCATAAAATCCATGAACCCTTAAGAAATTTACAGCCTCTATAACAATTTCAGTGACTGTAAATTTAAATGGATTTTCAGTGCATAATATACATGTATTATTATGTATAATTTTAAATTTAGTTTGAACCGTTGCATAAAATCTGATAAATCCCATCAAATCACCTCTAACCTTTGCCGTTAACCTATGTCCTCCTGTCCTACAGTATCCTATAATAATACCCCAATTATCCCTATTGAAAAAATCCGATACCTTGGACTCCACATGGACAAACGTCTAACTTGGAATCCTCATACCAGACTGAAACGACAAGAAAATGCTCGACGTTTCCGACTACTCCAATAATTACTAGATAAACGCTCTAAGCTTCCAATTAATTACAAAAGACTCATATACTTGACTACAATAATACCTATTTGGACTAACGGAGTTGAGCTTTGGGGCTCCACTAAGCCATCGAATTCCTCTCGTCTCTAACCTTACTTCCTCTTCTATCCCTGATAACCCTCCGAGGAGTGTGAAAAGAAGATGGCCTCGAGATCTCTTATTGTAAATACATTTTTTTTAGAGTGCTACCAGTGGGTACTTTCTGAACAAGTGATTTCATGTTATTATTTTCTGTTATCAAATTTACTAAATGTATTTTGTTTATTAACACAGTTGTAAATATCATACAAAAAAAGAGCAAAATAAAAAAAAAAATTACCTTTTTTGTAAAAATGTACATTTAGAAAATTGCCTCCTCTAAGTTATATAACTTCATTTTCTTAGCGAAAAATAATTATATCATGATTGCGTATTGTATATTCATCCCATATTTTCTAAACATCAGGAACCTTATTGATATATAATTTTATTTAAACCTTAATGTTGTAATCATTAATTTCAATTTAATGTATGTAGGTATGAATGTGTTTTATTTATTTTATTATCATTCAGATTTAATGTGTTATTTTACTTATCTTTTTATTTATATGAATATTTTTTTTCATCTTTCTCTTCTTACTTGGTTATTTTTATTTATTTTCCTTGCTTATGTACATATTGTGTGTATGAATACTATAGCCCTAGGACCAATTCCCTTCAGTGTGGCAGACTGTATTAATAATCATTAAAATAAAAAAAAGAAAGAAAAATGTATGTATTTATTAAATCGTTTTAAACAATTCACTTACAACTCAAAGAATAAATGTGTTTTGTAAAAACCATTATACTTAAGGCATTAATACATTTTTTTTCTTGACATTGGAGTTCACGTTTTAAATTTCACGTTCACGTTATATTAACAATATTCAAAAGTATTAAGTTGTTGTATCCATTTAAATTAATGTTACATTTTTTATAATTTAAATAATTTTAGATGCAGTTTAAGTTTATTTATTTTTTTATTTGTAGCCGTTCTCTATTGACAAGGTGAAATGGACGATAACATACTTAAATCACATTTCATAAAACAAAAATCATACCAGACTGAAACGACAAGAAACCGCTCGACGTTTCTGATTACTTCAGTACTTACTAGACAAACGGTTTAAACTTCTAATTAATTACAAAAGACTTATATACATGACTATGATAAGGCTTATTTGGACTTACGGAGTTGAGCTATGGGGCTCCACTAAACCATCGAATTCCTCTCGTATCCAATCCTTACAATCCAAAATCCTTCGTAAAATCCTGAATGCTCCCTACTTTGTTACAAATAAAACCATCCATAATGACATTAATGTTTCTTTTGTTTCAGATCTGGCTCAATCCAGATACCTATCCTTCCATAATAAACTTCAGAATCATCCCAACCCTCTCGTTTCTAACATTGCTTCCTCTTCAAATCCTGATAACCCTCCGAGGCGTCTGAAAAGAAGATGGCCCCGTGATCTCCTAATGTTGACATATCATTAGAGTGCTACCATTGGTTAGTTAATCAGCAAGTGTTTTCATGTCATTATATCCATATGTTCAAATTTAGTAGATGTATTTATATAGATATTATTAAGAAATAATAATAAAAATATTTATCATATTTTAAGAAACAGATATGCTGAAAATGACCAAAGGCTGGAACGTACACGTAATTAAAAATTACTATATAATAAAAAAATTGTGGGCCTAAATATCAAATGAACTTGTTTCTATTATTATAACTTATTAGTGTCCCATCCACTTTATGCATACAATAAAACAATTTTTGTTTACTGTGATCCAACATTTAAGACCGATCATATTTCTTCCAGTTACCGTCGGCCAAGAAACCCAATAAGATGGACACAATACTAACGCTAAACGGGAGAGAAAACTGCCTACTTCTTCAATAATCCCCTTCCTCATCTCTCCTAACTGGATTTATCACAAAGCTAATCTGCTATTATCTACTCAAGGATTAGCCCCCCTCCCCATTAAGGTTGCGGTTTATCTCGAAGCAGTCATCACAACCTCCCTTATTCCACCTTCAATTTTCCCTTCATAAGCGATTCTGAGCGGTTTTATTCTATTTAGCTATCTATCCACCGGAGTCCTCTTTGCTTAGCTCAAGTGGGGAAAACGTAAGAAATGCGATGCCAAAGAGGTTACTCTGATAAAGTAACAACCTGTCTTTGAGTAACATTAAACCCTTAGCTCCCACCAGGTTGTACACCAATATACACACCAAACACCATTTCGGCGAAATCTGGTGTGTCCACTCACACGACTTTCCTATCTATTTCAGAAAAGCTTTTATATCTTTAAATATGTCCATTAAGAAACAAAAAAAAAAAAAAAAATAGATTTAGATTTATTTTCCTGAAAATTTATAAAATAATAGACATGAGTACGATTTTTTTTATAAACTAAAGCAATTTAATCCGGCTTGCGGTAGATAAGTGTAAAAATTCCAATAGCCTCTAATATCGCTAATAAAAAACTTTTTGCTATAGCCTAATTTTGTCAAACAATAACTTCTGTTAAAAGTAGAGGAAATAGTGAAGCTTGTGTGATGCAGATTTTCTTACTTTCACTTAGTTTTCTTTTCTCTCTTTCATTCACCCCTTTCTGAGACCAGGTACGATCCCGTAATCTTACATAGGAAATTAAATAACTGTAACTTTGTTCATAGTTGTCAGAAATTAACGATTTTTTATAGTTTTGTAGGGAATTTCATTATCTTTAACAAAAAAAAAAGGCTAAACAGTATTATTCGGACTCAGATATATACGAAAATTGAAAGGACAATTATTAGTACATTATAGGATAGTTTCATAAAATTCGGTAGAGCCGTTTTCGCGCTACAGTCTGTAGAAAAACACGTTTTTCATTTATTGCGCAGCAGCTGTTGCGCATGGTGCATCCAATTTGTGTCACAGGCACCATTAGTCAAAACTCTACAAAATAAAAAAAGAAGCAACAAAATCGGTTCCCTAGTTCCCGAAAAAATCGTGGTACCGGCAGACAGACGGACCAATGGCTATAAATGTGTTTTTCGGACTCAGTGGGCTCTGAAACGTATAGATCCGTCGAAAACCACATAATTGGTATTTATGTTTCTTGTTAATTTAATTACCTTTTACAAGTTGTATTATAAATTTTACCATGGAATACTTAGCAAGTTAGGCCCAAAAACATTTTTCTTTTCTTTATAACTCTTTTTTCTGATTTTTTTCGGGAATTTAGTACCTGTACGAAAATTGAAAGGGAACTTATCAGAACATTATAGAAAAGTTTCATCAAAATCGTTAGAGTTGCTTTTGCGCTACAGTCAATAGAAAAATATGTTTTTCACTTATTGCTCAGCCGTTATTGCGCAGGGAGCACCCAATTTGTGTCAGAGGCATCAGTAGTCAACACTCTACAAGATAAAAAAAACAACATCAAAATCGGTTCCCTAGTTCCCGAGAAAATCTTGGCCCAATCGCAATACTTTCCTTACCTAGTATAGGCAGGAAAGTGGAGAACGGAGAGCCAACTCAAACTTAGCAAGTGAATTATCTATATATTTACACCATTTATATGTCGAAGGTTCTTTAAAAAAGTTATATATGTATAGATATGTTATGTATGTTTTTGCCTGCATTTCAGAGAGTAGAGTGTTTGTGTTTTAATTATTTCAATTATAACTTTATATATTTTGTGGGTGTGTGTGTATGTGTGTTTATTGTACATAAGCGTCCTGTAAACAAACAAGAAAAGTTAAAGAAGTGATAGTAGACATCAAAAAATAGAAAATAAATTTATATGCACAATGGTTCGATTTCAAGCTGATAAACAAGAAAATTATATCTTTAGTTTTATAATTAGAAACAATAATTGAAAGATATTTCAATTCAACAAATTGAGTAGTGAACAAGCTAAAATTTACATCATATACAAGAAGGATTTGTTAATGTTAAAATAATTTTCAGGGAAAATATAACAGCTAAATAATGTATAGTTCTACAATATTCTAAAATTGTAGTTTATCCCTGATTTTTTTTTAAGCCTACTTCACATGTAGAAGAACTTCCTTGCTTCTAAGTCACCTCTAGTTTTTGAAAACATATAATGTAACAAATTTCCTCAAAGTTTCAGCAATAATAAAATAACTCACTCCAAAGTGTTATTTTCTTTCTGCAACCTTGGATGTATGGTAAACAAACGTAAAATAAAATATTCAATGTTCTATAAGTGAAGTTATCCTTTAAAAATTAATAAAATTTACAAATTGATTTAAAATTCAATAACAATAGAAAATAGTTTTGGTTATTTTATTTGTTTTATCATAAAATGTATTCCAATGATAATTTACAAATGTACATGCCATTCTCGGCTTGATGCTCCATCGTCAACGCCAACGGGCTTTAAACAATAATATGTATTATTGAATTAAAAATTATAGTTTTTTAAATTTAGTTATATTACGTAATGTTTATTCAATGGTTAACTTGCTTTGATTTGTGAGATAATACCAAATTTACCTAAGGGAAAAAAAGGTTCACATGCCTGACATACCACGTTTATCCAAGAGAATCCAGGAAATACTCGTACCAACCGCTCCAACTCAGCATTGATCATCGCCAGCGACACCTCCATTTGAAAGGAGAAGACGTGGAGGTTGGCAGAACTGTCAGATAAGACATGGAGACACGTTCGTTATGATGGATAGGGGACCTGCCTCTGGAGCCAAATGAAACATTGAAGGGAAATTGATGTCACAACAAAGTATTCAATATGTTGCTAGGATCAGCTATGTCACATTTCCAGGATTTTGACTTTTGTTTCAGGTATATGTGAGGAATATATATATCAAATGCAAATAATATTAATATCGCATTTTATTTTATTGTTTTCTCGAATTTCAAGTGCTCTTAGTCACTCCATTTGTGGTTATCTATCTTCTTATTAATTTAATTAAAATTCGTTATCTTAAGATGGGCTTGGGCATAGAGTTAAGGTATACATTAATTTTAATTATAAACAGTTAATATCATTAACTGTCTAAGTGGTAGATTGTTGTAATACTTAATAAATAAAAAAAATATCATTAATACGGTTATCCCTGGTTAACACGAAGTTGGTTAACTTGAGTATAAGATAACACTAATTAACTTTTTGGCTCCCGCAAATACACTTGTAACACATACATTGACGTTTGAACGAAGCGCCTGTGTTCACAGCCGTCTAATTTACAGTGTCGCCAACATATTAAACTGTAACGGAGTCATTCTTCACTTTCCCTTTTAGCATTAAATACTACAGTAAAATAATTCAATACTTCTGATCGCCAATACCTAAATATTCGAGTTGTGAGGTATGACATTATTCAGATGAAGTTTAAAGGGATTTGTAACTACGAGAGCATATGGGGTACTAGAAAAATATTTCAAGGTCAACGATACATGGAACAAGTGTTAAGAACGGCCAACATCGGCGAGTTGTGTCGGGTGGGCAAACTTGGCACTTGACCTCACCGCTAGTTTGCATATTTCACAAGCTTCCACCAACTTGCCTCTTGTCAGTGTGTGAAAAAAAAATATACAACTTTTCCGGAGGAAACAAATTCAAAACTGTTTAGCATAAATTAAATAAAAATAATTTATCTGAAAAAAAAAATGAAAATAAAAATGTATCCGAAGTTTATTCAACAATGACTGAATTTTATTGAAATAAATTGAGTGATATTTCTATGCGATCGAGATTTCATTGTTACAATTTTTCTATGAAATATTCAAATCACACGAATTATTCATTTGAAATATTCATGAAAGAATCTAATATTCTTTGACAGTTTGCGAATAGTGATGTATTTAATATTAATATACATCCTCACACCATGCAAACAGTACCATTAATAATTTGTTTATAATATATTAATATAAATCACTAAAAATTCAAGTCACTAAGAGGCAGAAATCCAATGTAAGTTTATCATCGGAAAACAGAGCCTTATGTCCCCAAAATGGAGGTAAAAATAAAAAACATTTTTTAAATTTTTTTTTAATCATCAGGACAGAAAATAAAAATAAACTGAAGATGGAAGAATAAGATTGTAACTTTTATAATTTTCCAAATTTTCTAATTACACAGTTTATGCATGTGTTTTTTGCTTAGTTTTAATTTTCTTATTTTTAGGTTATTTTATTTATTGTATATACTTTTTGATTATTATTTATTGTTATTTTGCTTCTATTTATTTCATATTTTTTGTACATATAGTGTGAATTTTATCCTGCCTCATGACAGATTGTTGTAATACACAAAAAAAAAAAAAAAAGAATACAGAATTTAGTTGGCCCATGGAAATAATTCACATAATATATTTGTAAATAAACAAATGCAACATTGGATATAAATAAATAAATACAATGTATTCCGAGAGGGATGCTTTTTTGGATCTTTTCTGCTTCAAACACACCAGTAAATTTTGTTTGTAACATGTTACGGGATTCATAACTATACTATTAAAACACTTTATTCAGAAATATTACAATTTGTCACAGTTTAAGGACACTTATAATAGAGTTCAGAGATTGCATTCATACCGTATATACAAAAATATAAATAAATAAAGTAATAACAAAAGAATAAGAAAAAAGAACAAAAGAGTAAAAAAAAAAATATATATATATACACATAAGTAAATAAAAATAGAAATAAAAGTAAAACAAACACCTTATATAAAACAAGATTCATAACTGATACCACAAACATACGTTACTTGTGAGGATACATCTGGACGAGAAGATATCAACATGAGGACTATTTTGTAACAATTTATATTGTATTAACATTTTTATACATTTAGAAAAGTGAATACATTTTCTATTTACGTTACATTTCATTTGTTTCTAGGTTAAGTTTAATATCTAGTCACATGTTTGGGCAACTGCATGTAACAGTGAAA